>JAWNGG020000100.1:0-600000 GCA_036937485.2 Tetragonisca angustula | reverse complement strand
TTTACGCGAAGGAAATTTAGTTTAATTTTATATTTGGCAGAGTGAATTCTGCCAAGTCTTATGTCGTTGATGTGTACAATAGTTGTTTCTGACAATTGAGATATCGTTTCTGGATATAGAAAGTGTGTACTACATTTTACTATTCTTCTTTGTTGCATTATTAAAGTTAATGTGTTATTTTTTTTTTATTTCATTATTTGTTACATTAATTATTAATATAATTATTACAATATATTAATATATTAATGTACAATGTAATGTGGTAATAGATTATATTATAATATAATACTTATAATTATTATATTATTTGTTATTATAATTAGTACATATTTGATTTTACTTTTCTGTATTATAATGCAACTATGAATGAATACGTATCTGTCTCCTTCATAACTAACTGACTGTTTATTTTATTATTCACACGTATCTGTATATTTATATAAATCAGTTTGAAATTCGGGATATATCAGGGTTACATCATTTCATTCATGAGTAAAGATGTATTTTCTAAGAAAAGGGAGAGAAAGTGAACTTTCCAAAACATTTGTAACTCTTGCCAAAAAAAAATGTTAATGTTCTTTTATTGAAGAGAGAATACATATAAATGTTATAGGTTTACTAAAGTAGAAATATTTCTTAAAATTTTCACAGGATTATAAATAATATTACTAACACTATTATATAGCCAATTTAAGCAAATAGTTCTCTAAATTCATCGTTCCAAATTTCGGGAGTTTTTATTCTCGGTTAGAAAAATTTTCCAACTTGGTATTTTCCTAGTTAACTTCAAGTATATTATTCGTATGTCATCACATAGATTGCGTGTGTATCTGAAAACGTCGATGACAAATAATTAAATTAAATCAGTTTCTACGTACTTCTTGCATCATTGCATACGTAGGCACATTTTAATGCAATTTTTAATTGCACATCTTAACAGAAATCACGAAAGATCACTGACGTGTCATCGTGATTTTCTTCTTTTTCTTTTCTTTTTTTTTTTTTTTTTCGTATCTTGTAAATCTAAACTGCTTCGATGACTCGTGGGAAATCGTGACTGCTGTTTCATTATTACTGTACTGAACCACGGTGAAACAGCCGTAAAGGAACGAGTAATCGTAGGATGTTCGTTCGTACAACGATATAACGTGTGCAATAAAAGTGAGAATACCCATAATAACAGATTTTTTTTACACATTTCTTTTTTAAATCGAACGTAAGTCATCATTTTTGTAAAACATTTGCAATAAACAATTGCAAATTGTTGTCTCTCCCTCCCTCTTCAAATACGATCCTGCGTGTTAATTGCACAACGAAGATGATCCGTCATGTTTCTTTATCTTATCTGTATTGCTTTGTCAAACATTTGAAGATTAGGGAAACTCGCTTCGTAAGAAACGTGACTACTTAGTTTTCGTTTGTTTGCGTCAAAGAATAAAGAAATTTATCGAGAATATGATTAATTGATCAACATTTTATGTAATATGGTGTGTTTAATATATATGTATTATACATAGGTACATAATGTATATATAGAGTATTATATATACAATGATTCATTGTGCTTTCAAAAATATAAATTTGCTTACACTTATTGTTAATTGAAATTGACTCAGTTGTTCTTTCCAATCCTTAAATGACGAACATCAGCGACATTTCGTTTTGTTCTTTTAATATCGAGTCGAGAGTCTCTTGAACGTAATTAAACATTCTGTTTAAAACTTGTAATAAAACAATAACATAGTAAATAAAATAAAACATAATAATATAGTAAATATGATAAAATAGATATAAGAGAATCTTTTGATATATCTAATTATTATTTTAACTCATGTTAAATTGATGTTGAAGCTAAATTGCTATCAGAGGGATTTAAAGTTATTCTCTTTTTGCATGAAAAATTTGCAGTGTCCAGCGGTGTATTTTTACTCAGTATAACCTTGTTATCATATGAGGATATAGAATTTCGTATCGTATGTACCGTAATCTCCATTTCACTTTGCCATGACACAACTCGTTCCGTTTGTTATCCCCAGCATTCTAATTTAATTAGCCTTCGTAAAATGAAATAGTTTGAAGTTGTCATTTATTCTGTTAAGTATAAATTTATTAAGTTAGTTAGTTACTAGGTATTTACTATTTATTATTTATCAATTATTTATCCAGTAAGTTAGTTAGTTACTTTATTAGGTGAGCAAAATTTAATAAATTTATTAGGTAAGTTTCTAGTTTTGCAGTTGTTTCCTAATTTAATTTCTGACCGTCTCGCTACACTCTCCTTTTCGTTCTATTCTGTATGTTTTCCCGTTCAGTCGTGGAATATGAAATCTAGCGTTTTATTAAACAGCACGGAACATCAAAAGCAAGAAATTGGGAGGAGCCGTTAAATTTAATAAATTTGCCATTTATTAAATTTCTGGTTACGTTGATTAATCAATTCTCGAATTAATATCGTTACATTTATAATTTTATTGTAATTCTATCGTTTTGTTAATTATATTCTTAAATTGGTCTTCAATTCTTAAATTAGTCTTGAAATCTTTCTTACGTATGTTGCACGTATGTAGGTGTTGAGTGCAGCAAGACTCACACACACACAAACACATAGTGCATCCGAACAAAATCGTTCAACAAATTGTTCTGATTTAATCTTCAATAGGAGCGTTAAATTGACTCTCTTATCTATTATCGCCGACAACATTATTTACTGTCAAGGACCAATGTCCATATTGTGATGGAACACAGTCGGTATTGTTCCATCTTGGTATCATCGTTGCTATTCATGCTCTGTCAATGTTGACGATCAGTGGCGTCTGTTTCTAGTCTTCATTCTCGACGAACGTCGCTCATACTGGCATAAGAAAAATGTGAAGGCAGGGCTAAATTGTTATTTGAAACGAACAACCTATTTTACTGGAAATTCGACGTGCGTTGGAGAGGGAGGTGGATTAAAAATGAAATATCTTACTTTCGATAATACTTTGTCCTGAACTATTTGATTCATTTTAATCTGTTCTATTTACTTCAAATACTATACCGGACGATATACATTTTATGAAACCATTGTTCCACCACAGTGATATTCGCCTCTTCATTTTATGTTACGAATTTTATGTTTGTCGTGTATACGTTATTATTCTACTTGCTTCTGTAAGTTACTTGCCTTTGCGATTATTATTGTTGTTATTATCATCATAACACGAGGTTTATGACTCATAGCGCGGTTTTTATTCATTAGCAGATTTTACGTTGCATAATTTTTTCTTACGCCTCGTTGCTCACCTCTTTCGCGCGTTTGTTCGATTGCCTCTTTTATTGCAATTTTACCTGAGCAGTATCCATCTTTTTTTTGTCACATTTGTTATTAAACGTGACGTACAAGTTTAGAAATACGCACGTCTCTGTGGTGTCGGTATTTGAAAATTAAATTGACAGGAGACAATTATTTGGCTCCCAAATAAGTCCATCTTCCACGGCAGTGTCGCAAAGTCTCGGTGATTCCACCGTGCCTAATATGGAGGTCATCTAATGCTCCTTCGATCAGCATACGCGTGGGCGGGTATACGTAGTTTTAATTATGTGCGTGTCCATTTATTTAATTTTTATTTACCGAGCGTTCGAGCATAACTGAGGATTCGTTCACATTGAACGAATGTACATTAATTCCTCAAATACAGAATTTTATATTATAATGTTACAATTGTAGGTTCAACACACGAGTTAATGTTTCATAAAAGTGTTTATCGTTTCTCAACAGGCATTTATTTGTATTTTTGTCTATCTCGAGTGGGTTGCGAATTTTTGTGCAAAATTTGTGAAAAATTGAGAGTTGCAATAATGCATACACAATGCATATAACATACAAATATATTTAAATAATAACATATTTAATAATAATATATCAAATAATAATCTAAAATAGGGCAGACAAAGCAAACCTTTTTGTACGTTCTATTTTCTTTGACGTTCGTAAAAATTTTGAAATGGATGAAATCCGCATTCTGTTAATGAGATAGCTAATTTCCCATTTACTTGAAAATTCAATACGAGGTGCACTCTCGTTTAAAACTCTTAGGATACTTTCTGTCTTCAATGTTCAGTAAAATTTTAATTTTTTTAACCAGTTAAATTTTTAATTTGTAGTACAATTGTTAATGTATCAATTCTTTACAATCTATCATTAAAAAGAAGCGAAAAGGGAGAAGTAAAGAGTTAAATAAAATATTCAGTTTCTACAACGCAACTACTTACTAATCACAAACTCTATGTCCTTCGTGCAAATTGTTTCTTATCGAACTACATGTTTGAAGAAAGAGATTGGAACCAAAAAAAAAAAAAAAAAAAAACCGAGTAAAGTTGAACTTCATACTTTTCCATTTTTGTCAATGAAATTGTTAAATATCCCCTCGTGATTATTCGTTTTTCATGAATGAACTAAATATTAAACATAGTCGCGACATATCGCATTGCAACGAGAGTAACGTAAATTTCCTCGTGGAATTTCACCAATGCTTTCAAGACTAATTTCCTCGAAAACGAAGCTCTCAGTCAATGCTTTACATGCTCGAATATGTCACCTACTGATTGTAACCATTATCGTCTGGCATTCTATATACAGGGTGTCTCAAAATTTCACTCAAAAAAGGTCAAATTGATTCGCTTACGTTTTACTTATTTAAACAGAAAAAATAAATTTTACATTTATATGACTGGAACGGAGAAATGATTTTTTTATTTTTCGTATATTTTATGTCCTTTGCTCGTTACTCAAAATAACGATCATGTGATAATATTACGATCATTTGAAGCTTCGAATAAGATCTACGTTTGCAGGAGAAAATAATAAATGTTTGTTAGAAATTATTGAAATAAAATAGCAAATAATCTCGGTAGGCTGTGACAAGTGTCAGAAATATTAATTTAATATGAAATGATAATTAATTGATTAAATTATATCGATAAATTAATTAATTTAATATTAATTATAAATGATGAACGAGCGTCAGAAATATTAATTTATTGCATTGTGTATGGAATCTATTACTTATATAGGACATATTGGATACTGTTTGTTCTTGTTAGATATTACTTTTTATGAATTCAATATTATTTTTATTATTTTCAATAGACGTTTCCATTTATTTCTTTCATCAATGTTTGATCAAGCAAAGTCACGTGTGCGTGAAAGTGTTAATTGCGAGATGGCATGTCGGCTGCTGTTGCACGAAGGGCAATCATTTCGGAAGAAACAATTTGTATCTGTCGCTTTCTAGTGTACATTTCAATAAAATTATTTGCTCAGTTTCTTAATTTCTAAAAAAATTATATAAAGTTACATTTGTACGCGGGAGTAATTTGTTCAATTTCTCTGACAGGTAATTACCCGCGTGAAATTATTTCTGAAAAATTATATAAAACAATATTTCACGCGAAAACTATTTGCTCGGTCGATAACTGATATTGATAATTATTTCCTCGGTCAGCTACTTAGAATTATTTACGATCTTATTCGCTCAATCGCTTAATTGGTAATTACATAAAAATGTAATTTCATGCGAAAATTATTTGCCCAATTTCCTCGTCGAGAATTATATAAAATTACCCGCTCAGTTCCTCGATCGCGAAGCTTGCGTAATAAAATTGCATTTTTTCGCGCAGAAATTATTCGCTCGATGTGTTTCAATTTCGAATGGGATTAATGCAGGAAGGAAACTGTAAAAGGAAGTTGGGCTTTCCTTCCGTTCGACTCGCTTAATTCGAGCTTATTACCGCGCCGCTGTTCAATGTCTGAACACAGATGTCGATCGAATCAGTCGAACGAGCCGGGAATCTATAATTACTTATTGTTACACGAGTGTCAGCCTTTTCAAATGCCCCCTGTTCTATCTGGCTGCATAATCGTATAATTCAACACGAAACAGCGCCATTTAACAAGGACGCCGTACAAGAAACACCGTCCGTGATTTTCATTGTTCGAAATCACGTTCCTAGAAGTCGAGACGGCGCGATTCATTCAGAAGAAGCGAATGCGTTACGTAATGCGAAATAAAAACGTAGGAATGAAATATTTATTCGATATTCGAGACGATATCCATTAAACTGATCATCTGATTTGAATGTCCTTTTTCTTTTCTTTCTAAATTAACGTTGCTCGGTATTGTAAGAAATTTACTCGAAATCAGTTTCAATGGTTTATCATTGAATTTCTTTAATTTTACGCGAATTGAAATAATCACTTCTCACTTTTCAGTGAACGTTGCTGGATACAAAGTATAATGTATGATTTATATTTATGTATTAATCTCCAGTTTGAAGAGTGAAAATTGAAAATTAATTAAAGTTCAAGTTCCAGACGTTGTAATTCAAAGAGTTGACACTAAGTTGTTTTGATTTGCATATTATATTTTGTACATGACACATCATATACATTAATTTGAAACGTTCGATGCCAGATACTAATCAAACTGGTTCAAGAAGTTTGGACTTTCTTGTTAAGAAGTTACAGCAGTCTGAACTATCAATAATTTGAATATTCTCGCGCTTGAGCAAACATTTTCGACACTCTTAAAGCTCAAAGTGAAACTTCTGTTGCAATTGATACTCATTTTCACTTCAAAGATGTTTCTGCATGTCACTTTGAAAGAGATTAAAAATTCTGCAATTCTTTATGCACAACTGAATATATATATATATATATATATTATATTAAATTGTATATTTATATTATTTATATTGTATTATATATATCAAATATTTTATTAAGAAATCTGATTGCAAGTTCGAGGATTGAAATGTACTTTTAAAAATTTAAATGAGATCCAGAAGGATCAGAGTGTAGAAAGTTGAATTAAAGTCAAAAAATTAAAAAAAATACGTGATAATACAAAAATAGAATTACGCGATAGCGTCAATATAAAAATGAAGCAATATAAGTAATATAAAATAACGTGATATACGAAATAAAGTAATATAGAAATAAAATTAAAATACAGAACAAGCTCTTGCGAACACGCGTGTACACACTGTAGATAAGGTCGGTCAGCTGTTCCGGTATACACTTCGAAGCCGAACTCTCAAAGAGGCGGTCGTGTTTCGTCGAAAGAAAAGATGGACAAAACGTCCCGGGATGGTTCCCGTTAGCTCGACCAGTCGACTCGAGATACTGGCGAGGCACACGCAGGTGAAAAAAGGAAGGAGAGAGACCTTGCGGATATCGTTCATTCCTTACATTTCCCGAATATCTTTCGCACATTTCGCGTTGTTCGGGGAGTGGGACGACTCGACTCTCCCTTGTCTCTGTTCCTTTTCACTCAAAGTTTCCGACTTGGCCAACTACGTACATACACGATTAAGTTAATCGAGACGATTGGTTTTCGTCGAAAAATCTTTTTACTCGAGTATCAAATTTCGTATCTCTCGAGTAGACAGAAATTAACAAAATCGCGGCTCGAATCTAACAGCTGTTTGCCATCTTCAATTATCCTGTTGATCATAAAATACGAAATCTTCGAGAGAAATGCATGCGCGTTTGGTTTTTTTTTTCTTTCTTTCCCGTAATTTGTGTAAATTTTTTAATATCAGTCGACAGCGCTGAGTAACAATTTAAAAAATAACAATAATAAAATTACACACGGCTGACGAGTCCGTGAGATTTTGCAAAAATCGCCAATTTTTTTGAAGCATTTGGAACGATGGAAAGAATACCGAAATAACAAAATAAAAAAGTGCCTCGATTGTCTTGAAATTGTCCAAGTTCGAAACGATCCAGACGATGTGTTTCAAATAGATTTCTATTTGATTCTCGATTTTCTTCGATCCCTTGTGCTCGTTTCTTCGGCGAAGTACGAATGAAAATCGATAGACACTGCTTTTGGGCAAAATAAAGAGATCGCGATGACGTGGGTCAGTAACGAGTTTTATAACGGTCGAGAGTGGATTCGCAGAGTTTGGCTTATCGTTTCGTCTTGCCGGACGATATACATGCGTACGTACATGCATGGTTAACGGGAAACTAAGCCGCGGTGATTTTACACTAGCAGCAAGAGCAAGACGTTTGACTTTTTTTTTTTTCAATTGACAGTTTTACACGAGAGATGCTCGTACATACCGCGATAAGGCCGTAGCCGATGTGCTGTTACAAGTATTCGGCCATCTTGTCTCGAGCGAAACGAATGTCGTCTATTTAAGATGGTAATTTTCTCTGTCTCTCGTCTTGAGATCGTTCTTATCAGTTTCTTGTCAATTTCTACGAAACGTAAGACGTACGAAAAGTAAGAGAGGTAACTCGTTCGCGCCCCGATAAATTCGTAATGTTGCCATTGTGAAATTACCATTTTCGTTAGATTAAGAGACTTGACGATTGGAATTAATGAAAATATTATAGCGAATTATATAGTAAAGTGATGTACGTTTTTAATATTGTATCAGAGAGAACTTCAGAATAGATGTTCGTACATTTACTAAAAGGGCCATTTTTATTTGAGTAGACGAATATTACATGATGTTGCAAAATAGTAGATAGTATCTGTAACAAATATATTTACAAATTATCTGTAATAAATATATTTTACCGCGTAATGCTTCGTAAAAAATGATATCAGAACATATAGTGTATCAAATTGTAACATCTTCTAAAACGACTATTTTTATTTAATTAGACGAATATTACATAAGCCATCATGTTACAGAATAGTGCAGTATCATCTGTAATAAATATATTTTACAGCGTAATGCTTTGTAACAAATATGTAGTATATCAAAAAATTGTAACATCTTCTAATAAAAAGTCATTTTTATTTAAACATACGATATTATATATGTATATATCGTTAAAAATAAGTGAAAAAAATCGAAGAAACGCATTTTGACGCCGTGGGAGTCACCAGTGACATCCCCAGTAAATTCACAAAACAGATTTATCTGTTGCTGATAACATTTCAACATAGTATCTATCGTATGACAGATTCATATTGACAAGATTCGTCTTCGGGCAGGTCCTGTAAAGTCAGCGTGGCATTCGGCGTGTTAACCTGTTGCGCTGGTAACTGATTCGCGGACCGTAACGAGTGACCGAAACCGTGTACAATAACTCGTCACCTTTTTAAATTCATCGGTACAACACTGGATAGAAATTACTAAGAAGCAATAAATTTGTTTTGCCTGTTACATTTGTAATGAATTTGATATTTGTTTTGTTTCGTTATAATATACTTAAAACCGAGGGAATATTGCAACTTTTGGCCAAATGTTCTCGACGTGCGTGGCACGTCATTCCAGCGCAAGAGTTAAAGGAAATGTAAATTTTATCTTCAAAAAAAAAAAAAAAAAAAAAAAAAAAAAAAAAAAAAAAAAAAAAAAAAAAAAAAAAAAAAAAAAAAAAAAAAAGAAAAAAAATCGTCAAATTTCCTTAATTTCGCAACGAATCGAAGAATTCGTATGTGACGAGCTAGCTGGCTCGAGGTTGATGCCCGAACCCCGCGCCAACATTCCACTCTCGTTCCTTCCTAGCGGGTTTGTGTTCGATCCACCTCGCGACGCCGGGGTTCTAGAAGACTTCAACGCTCAGGTTGAAGGTCCAACACGTGGAAGAAGGGCCTCACTTTCGTTAAGAGCTTGTTGGTGGCCGCTCTCGACAGAACGAGTCACGACTGCTCTCCTCTCTCCGTGATTTTCCTCGTGCCAAGTGATACAAATGGGTCGCTTTTCATCCGATCTTTCGAATCTATTTCACTCGCGCAACTCGCGCTTTGTTCTATCCGAGACTTTGCATAAAATACGCTATTATATAAAAAATTGTGTTAAATTTATTATTTCTATACTCGTAACTTTATTACTCGCTTTTATTTATGATGATTGTGATTTGGTTTTTTTCAGGTACGTAAGCTTCACTTCTCTCATGGAAAGGAACGAAATAAACCGTGACAACACAGTGGCAGTGTATGTGAGTTGTTTATTTATTTCTATCCCCAGAAATAAACGAATGGTATTTTATATTCGTAATGTCCTTGCCTTTCGCGCAACAGGTTTTACAAAAGTTGTAGTTGAAGTATCTACCAGATTAATCAGTGTTTGACGTACGTATTTTAATATTGATAATGATATTGTCACAAAATATTAGTCACAATATTTATAACAGTAGTATTACTGTACTAAATATTGTAGTATTTATAGTACAGTAGTATAACTTATAATTTCTTAAAATTGTGTAATTATATTGTATAGTATTGTACAACAATACAATTTATAATGATTTTAACATGCAATAATATCTTTTTACCCACGGAAAATGTCGTATCAATTGCAAATGCATAAAAAATATACGATTCCGTTCAATAATCTGAGGCAATGAAATAAAATATTTTCGAGACGAAGAATATATCTTCAGCGTCCTTTAAATGAAATCCTATTTTAAAAATTTGCTATATATTATGATGTAAAATATTATAACACCATATATTATAATATAATATAATATAAAATACTATTTTAAAAACTTATTATATATTATACTATTGTAATATAAAATACCACTTTGAAAACATATTATATATCATACTACGTTGCACTGTTTTAAACTCGGGCAAGTGAAACATTTGATCTTTAAAGTTACGCGCGCAATTTCAAACGAGATGGATTATGTGGCATTATTCGGTATTATTATAGGGAATTTCGATTTTACAAGAACGATTCATGAACCGAATGCACGAGCATCTGCGAAATGGCGAAATGGGGCCATCATGGCACAATAATAGCGGTGCTACGGCAAGATTCGCGTCGTCTTGCTCTCGTCTATTAATAAATTTAGGAGAGGACCATCTATTTTAGAAACGATATGTTCGCTCGAAACGACATACTACCGTGTCCCATGAACATTGTTGCGTCGACTGAATTTCAGCTGAAAAAGCGCTCGCGTATGTAGTACGTTCTCTCGCGAAAAGTTTTCTCCAAGAGTCACCTTGAACCGGTGCCAAAACGGAAGCCGAAAAAGCTTCGACCAACTTTGGGTATTTTCGTTCTCGTTTCGCTTGAAGTGAAAGTATTTTCGAAATATAGAAAAAACGGCGGGGCCTTAAAGAAAAAAAAAAAAAAAAATGGTACGCTAATGGAAAGTATTTTCTAAATAGAAGAAAAAAAAATAGAAAAAAAAGCGCGGTTGAAATTTCTACTCGATTTAAAAAAAAAAAAAATGATACGCCAATACGGGAGGTCTTTTAATTCTACGTATTACCGTTTTATTTTTTTATATTTTGTATGTTGTATCAATAATTTACACGTATTTTTGATATATTTTTCGTTTTGCCGACGTATTATTTTATTTTATTTTTTAATATATTTCTATTAGTCGATTACGTCATTTTTGAAATTTATTTTAAACCGGGTATATGCCGCGTAATGTGTAATGTTCTAGCATGTTGCCTGCCACGTGTAATTAATATTCAATCCAAGTATTAGAGTGAAGATTCTGATGAAACAGTTAAATGAAAAAAGTCAATAATTGCACGTTTATATGTATACGTATGTACATATATATATTTTTTAGATGCATCTCATTTGAATGAATAACTAACTGATGATCAAAGTACGTTCTCCAGCTAACATATCGGTTCTGCCGCATTATTATCGTAAGATCAGAAAATACGTGACAATCGAAAATGTATATTCTTTGAATTATTTTATTAATTATTCTTTGTTACATTGTATACCGTATATTTCTTTCAACTGTTTTATTACATTCAACAATTACTGTATTACATAATAATATAGTGGTAACCTATATATATGTATATAATATAATATTTTATATAATATTATACATGTATAAATTAATTTTAAATTTTATATATATGTATAATTATTATTAATTTATAATATTATAAAAGTGTTTATGTACAAGAACGTTAATTGTAGCTTTATAGACGTAAAATGTGCAATCAAATAAAAAAAAAAAAAATTAACGTAGAAGAGTGAAGATAGTGATTGCATATGCAGGTCACCTTTTTAACGTAAACGGGTTTTTATTTCGTCCCTGGCTGGTGTGTAGCACACATGCTAACGGGCTAACGGGACACGCGTCGAGCAGCGTGACAAAAATTATGCCTTTCTAAAATAGAGAGAGACGAATTCACAGATCTCGTGAAATAATAGAAATTGAGCGAAAACCTTGTAGAATAGTTTTGTTGATTTTCGTTTTTCTTTTTTTTTAATTTTTTGCCCGTCTATCTGAAATCATTATCATTAAATGCAGTCCTGAGCCAGAGGATAAATCGATCGACTTCGCTTTTTATCAGTTATGTCAATTTCAATTTCACTTATTAAATTCCAAGGTAAATTCGAGAAACAATATTTAATTAACTTACATTTATATTTGTTTTGTTTATATTAAAAGTAGTAACAAATTCCAAACAATTTCAAGTCACAATAATAATAGCAACTCCGAAGTAAATTTAAGAAACTCCAAAGTAAATTTAAGAAAATTCTCTTTTTTTTTGAATTTGTGAAAGTTGATGAGTTACAACGATCTGTATGTAAATCTAATTCAAAAGGTAGATAAGTGATATAAGAGATAGATAGATAAAATTAATATATGCAAAATACAAGTCAGAAGATTATTCCTTCATGTGATTATAAAATACGTAACGAATAATATCTGTTAGAATATTTATGATCAAAGTTTCATTACTCGATCGAAGTAAATTTAAATAAGAGATATTCGACAAAGAATGCAACGATATGGAGATAACGTAATTTTTAATCTCGAATAACGTGCACAATTCTTTTCTTTTTTTTCATTTTAATTTATAAATTCTCGATCGTCACATATAATGTATAATATACAGAGTGTGACAAAAAGCAGATACTCTGTTACAGAATTATAAAAGATAGAGTGACCTGTTCAATGCTCATTTCCAATCGGTCCACAATTATTTATCAAAATAAATTTTAAATAATATTAAATATATACATATTAATAAATATTAGATAATAGACGAACTGATAATTATTGATAGATATCGAATGGTAACGATTGACAATAGTTTCATTAACAATATTAATTACTGTTCAGCAAGGGACTCGTTTTCTACATTCAGAATTCATCGTACGACTTTTTATGTACTATTATGGATTAGAATTGAAATTTTACACTCTCTTCTTGAAAGAAAGAAAGAAAAAAGAAAATAGAAAAAGAAACGCTTCGCTGAAATACGTCACTTTAGTTGGATGAATAATTCTTTTATTTTTCGAAAGTTTGGAGCTTATCCTCTATTACGAGACAGATATGAACGATGATTCACGGGCGACAGCGATAATCTTAATAACACAAAAACAGTCGGCGTGCGTTCTTGAAAACAGAGTTATAATTATACGGTTCGATTCGTTTGTAAATAGTTCAATCGCTGCGTGCGTACATATTTTTTTCAAAATATGTTCATATGCGTGACGAATAAAAGACTGAATAAAAATTTCATACTTTTACGAAGGTAAATGAAACATTGGTGTCTAGCCGCTGAAATTATTTCATGTATTAAGTATTATGAGAAGCACTGTATCTATTTTATAGACTGCATATTTATGTCTGTATTAAATTAAGTATCGTCGGCAGATTTTTGAATTTATTAAAACATTATGTTATTCGTAATATTGAAGAATTTATTATATTCGTAGTGCAACGTATAATATAACAATATTATAATATTATATTTAATATTTAATATAACAATATTAAATATTAAATATATATATAATAAATAATATTTATTAAAATTAATAGAAAATTTTATTTCTATGTTATGAGTTCAAATCATATACTTTATCAAGTTCATTAATCATTCATTTATAATATAATCAAATAAATTATTTAATATAAATGAAAAAATATAATAATTAAAATATAAAATAGTAAATATATTATTTAAATCTGTATATGGATATTCAATTATTTGTATACCTAATCATGTTAATATAATAAAAATATTAATAAATATTCAATAAAAGAATTTATTAATAGGATAAAATTTCGCGATACTAATGCACTAAAAAAAAAAACAAAAACTCATTTTCTAATAAACTCTGTACATTTGAAGCAAATAATCATCTTCAAGTAATTAAAAAATGCATCGATAAATGTCTGAATTTATAATTCATTCGTACGTGCAAACAGAAATGCATTGTCGAATGATAGAAAACTATGTCGCGCATGTAGCTCAAGATAATGCCATAAGTTAATCGCATGCGATATCCGATTTTAATTTAATCAAGTTTGCCGTCATCCAATTGAATTGAATTGTCCTTGAAGATGACTTCGAACTAGATTCGAAAAACGAAATCCTCTCCTCTCTGATTTTATTTTTCTTCTTTACGCGTTTCGTCACATTGACGTTACACAATTCAATGAAATTCAGCGAAACGAAATTTATAATTTTCAATGAAAATTGTTGAAGATGAAGATTCGATGAAATTTAATAATTTCTCAGAGAGGAAATTATTTTTTAATTCGATACCAGTTGCGGGGAAAAGAAAGTCACGGGTCGAGTTCTTTTTCACAATTGTCCACTAGCTAATAGTGTTAATAAATCGACAAATTGTAAACTATAGAAATTCGTTGCACAATTTGTTGTTTTAATTTACCGTAAAATAGAACGATTAGCTGAATTTGCAAGCTTTACTATTTTCGTCAAGTTGTACTATCTTGGAAGTTTACTTATTTTATTAACACTGATTTATTCATCTGTTAACTATGTAACTTTATTTTGAAGATGTGTGTTCATGTTTTGCGTGGCTAAAATTGAAAGATGACGACTATGCTCGTCAAACGCGAAGCAAATGCACCCACTCTGAAATTCAATTGATGTTACAACGATGTTGCTTTTGAAAATTTTCTATAAAAAAAAAAAAAGGAAGAAAAATTTTATTTTAGAAAATTTTGAGAATTATTTTTTATTTTAAAAGAGAAGTCGTTACAGAAAATCAATTTTTATTAAAGAAAACTAGATGCGACGATTGAAGCACAAAAGTTCCAGAGACATTGAAATAAAAAAAAAAAAAAAAAAGAATAGAAAAACTTCACTATACTGTATAATGCACGAGCTTTCGTTTATAAAATTCTACGAAAAAAAATCTTTTACGTCCATCTGTGACAATATCTATCTAATTCTGGCGTTAATGCGTTAATCAATATTATTTATGTAATATTATATACAGATTATAATATCAATATCATATAATATAATATTTTATATTATACCATAGTTTATATTACAAAATAAAACTATAAAATAATATATTAATATTTTGTATTATAATATAATATTTTATATGTAGATTATAATGTCAATATTAATGTTTAATAATTAAATATATAACTATATTTACTTGCAGCAAAATATTTCACACAGAATGATATGTTTACAAATTTATCACCAACGATGTAGTATTAAATTCCTCGGTGTACAAACAACCAAAATATCGTAGATTTAATCGATGCAATCGGCGAAGAAGAGCGACTGGTGGTCATCGTTCGAAAATCGAACGGTATCTCGGCCCTGGCCGCCTCGTTAGAGGTATCTAATCGCCTCTGTTCGATCTTCACACGACGACGAGCTTCTTCGACTTCTCCAGCTGGAGAGGACGTCGTCTGCAAAAAGGTCGGCGTACCTCTCGCCTTCGAACGGACGACGATCGTTCCGCGAATAGAAGAGTCGGTAAGAAGCTTGCGCAATATGCATCGCGTTGCCTCGCCGATTACGCTAGCTCCGTTTCCTCATCTCCGAGTCCCTCGTCTCCCGATTCGCTGTTTTCTCGAAATCAGGATCTCTGAAACATTCACGCGCCTCTGAAAGAGACAATGTGCTCGCGTCGATGTCGATATTGTTCGTAGGACGAACATAACAGTGAAGTGAGTAACAATTAAACCAATGACGATAAAAAATTATCGGTGATTCAAAGCTGTTGCAAGTTGACAAGGGAATCGTATTCGATCTCATGTTAGATCTTATAGATTTTTGTACAGAGGCTTTCATAGTAATCGATGCGTTCACGCAATTATGTTTCTGTTTAAACAACGAAATCGTTAATTACGATATAATTAACTTTTGATACCGTGGACGATATAATTACATTTTCGGCTAATCCAGTATTTTTTTGCCAGAAGATATTATTTAAATATATTATTAATATCTTATAAATATTATTTGAATATGTTATTAATGTATTATTTAAATACATTATTAATATATTATAAATATTGTTCGAGTATATTATTAATGTATTAATTAAATATATTATTAATACATTGTAAATATTGTTTGAATATATTGTAAATATATTATAAATTTTATTTGAATATATTATTAATATATTATAAATATTATTTGCCAGGAACGTATTTCTACACGTTGAGAGAGTGGAAATCACTTGCATGGAAAATGGCCGGCCACGGGCGCCGGTTTATGTAAAAATCGTCGATCAACATTCGCGTCACATTGTTCGATTAACATTTAATTTAATTGGTCAAATTATCCCGTTTCAAAGTCACTGTGCTGGTTTCGAACGAGCTGTTTGAAATCTGTGTTAGATAAAGCCAGGAATCGATGAGGAAATTGGGGGATTTGCGCGACGCGTGTGGAAACTTGATGTGACTCGATGCCTCGATCCGGTAGATCTTGCAAAATCTAGTTCAGCACAGCGTCGTTCAGAATTGTCTCACTTGCTCTTGTAATTCATCCACGAAAATTATCTCCACAGTACAATTATTGGTACAATTATTTTTTGCAAAATCGTGATTGCTTCGATTCGCAGATTCTCGAATATATTTCTGTTCCTATATTTCATTGTTAAATTTTCATCGACGATGATCGAAGAAATGAAATGTAAATGGAAAATTGTTCCTTCTACGTATTATTATAATTGACAATCCTTGGATTCCTTGGATGTTTTATATACTTTTGCGTATCACGTGGAAAAACAAATTAAATTTCGCTGCAGGATCTTGACATCGTAAAATCTATTGTTTGAAAAAGAAAAAAATATTTGGAACGAAACCATAATCCCGAGATTTCACCTCCACATTTTGAAATCATACTCTTTTATGTATTAATTGTAACACAGCTCGACATTTTCTGTAAAAAAGAGAAAAGGTACTGAAAAACTTTTGTAAAAGGAAATGAACAGTTTTGAAATGAATAAAGCAACAATTATACAGAGACAATTTTATCCGGGACGCGTAATTCTTTCATTAATTTCGTTTTCGTCAGTCTGGATTTTTGTGATTGTATCTTCTCTTCGTAATACTATCAGTATTAGTAGAATGAAAACGAAGAATGCGATGCTTATCAGATAAGTAAGTGAAACATTGTTCACAAGCATTATCGCATGTTGCACGAATTTTTTCCAATTGTATGAAGTGACAAAAATCGTATCTACATTAAGCTGATATGAATATTATCAGATACCTATCGGAGACTCTGCAGTGAAATTTAATAGATAATAGAGAGAAAACTGTTTGAACAACGGAATTTACGAATAACAGAATAAAAACAGTTTCTATTATTATCGCTTAATTCACTGTTTAATTAATTGTTACTTAATTACCGTTTAAAACACAATTTCTTACTGTTCGACAAACGAATCGAAGTTTCAATTAAAATGAAAATTTAGAAATTTCCCGATTTAAACTCGAAATCAAATCCACTCTGTTATTGAATTTAATTTAAACTGCAATTTTGCTAATTATTTAACGAAAATAAAAATTAAAGTCTAACTTGAATAAAAATTTTAATTGAGGTAAGAATTTACTGTTACCAAATTTGCTGTTTAACCTAAATTACAACATCTTGTTGTTCAATGAAACATTAGATTGGAATAATTGATATTTTAATTTTGAATAAGATTAAAATCTACAATTTAAGTGCTGCGTAATTTAACTATTTCCTTAATTATTTCTACGTATTTTAATTTAAATTACGATATCTTACTATTCAACAAAAATCAAGTTTGAACTAATCAAAAATTCAATTTCTGAATGATATTGAAATCCAGAATTGAACAACTACCAGTGTAATAACCATTTTAATTTAAATTACGATCGAAATTAGTAATTTCGATGAAGATTTTATTACTCGAGGGGATGCTGTATCTAGTTGTCAGAAAAATGAGATTCCGTTGCGTCACGTCGTCTCTCGGTGTCGATAATCCCAGCAGGTGCCGGGAAGAATGGTATTCGAGTACGAAGAGGTAACATTCACAGCGCGAAATTTCTCCGCGGTCGATGGCCATTGTTTCGTCACTAGCCATCCTTTCGTAACGTCACGCCTTATTGCACGGAGCTGATGGTACTCACCTGTGACGACGATCACCATTTACAACTGTTTGCAAGAACAATGCAAGAACCATCCGCATCCAAGTGCAGATAAGACGTTGCTTCGTAAGAAAAAAATAACAGGAGAACGTCCGTTCTTCGACTGAATTTTTCAAATTAGGCAATTGAGAAGCAAATCGAACGATATTCAGCAACACACTTGAACCCAAATTTTAGTCAAACGCAAATTTGAGTTACTAACGATTTTAGCAATAACTAGAAAATTTATATTTAAATTTTCTTTAGTCACTTTTCTTTTTTTTTTTCTTTTTTTTTAAACGCCAAATTCTCATGTAACTTGACCGAAATTCCAATCTTTTTCATTCTCCTGCTTTCAACAAAATCAATAATATTTTCAATATTTTATATGTAACATATATTCTGCTTATATTCGTAAATTAATATTGTTAATATACCATTATCGACTATTTACAGAGTATACACAATGTTTCACTCGAAAATACTTCTGAAATATACAAACAGATGATGAATTTAATAAATGATAAAATAATTAACAGTAAAAATAAATAAAGTAAACAACGTATACGCAATTTAATAAATTTCACTCGAATCGTCGGTATTACTGATCGTGTATGTCTATTTAACGTGCCACTGCGTATCGACAACAACTCTTTTACATTTCTGTCAAATATCGGAATCTTTCAACGGCAATTAATCGACTCGATTAAATAATTGAAACAACGTGTCGAGATGAAATTCATCGAGTTCCCGACACTCGAGCTCAACTTGGGTAGACGTTAACGCTGAAAGCGTATTGGCACATACGTGTATAAACGAGCAGCTTGAAACCGTGTTTTACACTGCTGTTTAATTAGCATCTGTCTATCTGTTGCGCGTTGTTTTCATTGTTGTTCTTAAACGAGGGCATAAATTACCGTCTCGACCAGTCGCCTCGCGCTTTAATTTCATTACGGTCAATTCAATTCTAGCCTGGATGCAACTTCACTTTGTCGAGCGAGAACTATTCCATTTCATTAGAAGGAAAATAAAATACGGCGGGGAGAAAATCGAAAGGAATGGGAGAACGAAGATTTGAAGGGAAGTTTCGCTCGTTGCGTCACGTGTATACGAGTTCGTAGACTTGTGCATAAAATCTCTGTAAAGCGAGTCTTAAAAATGCCTCATCATTTTGGGTTAATTTTTAGTTTATTATAGTTGGGTTAATTTTTAATTTATTAATGTTTAGTTTATTTTAATTTTTAGTTTATTACAGTTGGGTTGACTTTTAGTTTATTTTAATTTTTAGCTTATTACAGTTGGGTTAATTTTTAGATTATTTTAATTTTTAATTTATTACAGTTGGGTTAACTTTTAGTTTATTTTAATTTTTAGTTTATTATAGTTGGGTTAATTTTTAGTTTATTATAGTTGGGTTAATTTTTAGATTATTTTAATTTTTAATTTATTAACTTTTAGTTTATTTTAATTTTTAGTTTATTACAGTTGGGTTGACTTTTAGTTTATTTTAATTTTTAGCTTATTATAGTTGGGTTAATTTTTAGATTATTTTAATTTTTAATTTATTACAGTTGGGTTAACTTTTAGTTTATTTTAATTTTTAGTTTATTATAGTTGGGTTAATTTTTAGTTTATTACAGTTGGGTTAACTTTTAGTTTATTTTAATTTTTAGCTTATTATAGTTGGGTTAATTCTTAGTTTATTACAGTTGGGTTAATTTTTAGTTTATCATAGTTTATTATAGTTAATTTTTAGTTTACCAACTTTTCCCAATTTTGGCTTATAATTTCTTTATTACGACGTTTTTTTAAAAAGTAACAAGAACTATGCACCTATGATCTCTTGTTTTCGTGATAAAATACAAACCTTTTATTAAAATGTTTTATTAAAATTAAAATTTCAAAATATTTAGAATATTTCTAACGAGAGAAATTGACTAAACTGCTAAACGAGATCTAATAGGCTTATACTCGTTCGTTCAAACACGCCTAAGTAATTTTCTTGCTTTCTTTGTGTTCGTCCTGCAGTAATGCGTATGGAAATAACCTAACGAAACAATGCCCGTGATAAAACGGTAACGCAGAACCGTATGCTTGTTTTTTTTTTTTTTTTTTTTTTTTTTTTTTTAGTTTCAATGCGATGAAAACCGCATTTATACACGGCGCAGCAACTGTGTTCCTCCCTTTTGACGTAACTTTAATTACGCTCAGGTGCAACAAGGTTTAAGTTAGGTTTAGATTGACAGTCTTAACGACGAGTCTTAACTCGATCGCGAAAAGTGTGCATGTTTTCTTGTTTATGTGTTTAATTATTTTTAAGCTGCGACGAGAGTGCGCTCGACAAAAGCAGAGTCAAGTGCGTTTGCTGTGAAACTGAAATAAATTATACAAAAGGAACGACAAAATTTTCTAGTCTCTTTTTCTTAAATCATATTTATTATAAAATTGTATAATTTCATAAGAAATTATAATTACAATTGATAACGATTCTTTTTCTCTTAAAGTATTCTAAATTTTTTTTTTTCTTTTTGTTTTGCCCAAATTTCATTTATAATTTAACATCAAATGCGAATTTTGTTTAGTTTCTTGCACGAGACAAGTATGCTCGTCGTCAAACAAAGATAAACTGTTGAATAATGCTTGGAAACATTATGGGAAATATGTTAATGACACAGCTGTTGTGAATAATCTATTAAAATACCAAAATAGCATTTAGAAATGTTATATAATATCTAATAACGAATTAGAGGTATCAGATAAGTGGGGAGATGTATTATTTATAATATTACAGTATTACAATTTATAATATTTATTTATATCATTTAATATTTTATATATATTTATAATATTATATTATAATACTATATAATATAACATTATAATATTACAATTTTTTTTATTAAATCTTAATATTATAATATTTTAATATTACAATTTAGTTTATTATATCATGTATTATTCATATGCTTTGTCATATCTCACGCAACTTTCGACACGTTGCATGGCAAGGTAACATGTAATATTACAATGTTACAATTTATAATATTTATTATTGTAATATTTATTTATATCATTTAATATTGCATATATATTTATAATATTATATTTATATAAATAATATATTATATTATAATACTATATAATATAACATTATAATATTACAATTTTTTTTATTAAATCTTAATATTATAATATTTTAATATTACAATTTAGTTTATTATATCGTTTATTATTCATATGCTTTGTCATATCTCACGCAACCTTCGACACGTTGCATGGCAAGGTAACATATAATATTACAATGTTACAATTTATAATATTTATTATTGTAATATTTATTTATATCATTTAATATTGTATATATATTTATAATATTATATTTATATAAATAATATATTATATTATAATACTATATAATATAACATTATAATATTACAATTTTTTTTATTAAATCTTAATATTATAATATTTTAATATTACAATTTAGTTTATTATATCATGTATTATTCATATGCTTTGTCATATCTCACGCAACTTTCGACACGTTGCATGGCAAGGTAGCATATAATATTACAGTGTTACAATTTATAATATTTATTATTGTAATATTTATTTATATCATTTAATATTGTATATATATTTATAATATTATATTTATATAAATAATATATTATATTATAATACTATATAATATAACATTATAATATTACAATTTTTTTTTATTAAATCTTAATATTATAATATTTTAATATTACAATTTAGTTTATTATATCGTTTATTATTCATATGCTTTGTCATATCTCACGCAACCTTCGACACGTTGCATGGCAAGGTAACATATAATATTACAATGTTACAATTTATAATATTTATTATTGTAATATTTATTTATATCATTTAATATTGTATATATATTTATATTATATTTATATAAATAATATATAATATTATATAATATAATATTTTAATATTACAATTTATTATATCATGTATTATTCGCTTTGTCATATCTCGCGCAACCTTCGACACGTCGCATGGCAAGGTAGCGTAGAGCGAGATAATCCCAATTCCAAGAATTGGTGGGGATAGCGACGAACGCTCACTACTGTATAATATTTAAACCCTTAGAATATTCGGAAATCTTGTTATCGTTCAGTTCGTACTACGCTTCGGCGATGTTTACACGACGATCCACGTTTCCATTGGAAATAAACTTCTGCGTCGACATCGATCGCGCTCGAAGCGGGACGAGTTGCCTTACGTACGTAAAACGTCGAGAAATTATACATAATGCGTGATAAGTGATGAGTTTTTGCATGGATATCGGCCGATGTCGACATTAGACTGGCGCAAAATTATAATTCCCGAGTTTTTCTCTATTATAGATACATTTTTAAAATTTTATTTTTTATTTTATTATTTTATTTTAATTTTTATAATATTGTAGCATTATTATTGTTATATAAGTTATTATATTATTATTATATTATATATTATTATTTAATGTTATTTAATTTTACTTTTTACAATATTATTATATTATTTTTTACTACATCATACATTCTTAGAAATTTATTTTTCATCACGTTATTTTCTCTCATTGTAGATTAATATTAGAATTGTAGACTCTTGAGACCTTCGTCCACGCAAATCCACGCTCCCACCAATCTAATACAATGAATATAATATCTCGATAGACTTATATTTTATATTTGCCATTAGTTGTTGCTGTAATTTTCTATTTTATCGCTGTGACGAAACAAGAAAGTCTCGGAACACGACACGTATGCATTTGAAAAGGAAATGACATAGCGATCGTTGAGTCAACGATCTGGAAATTGTTCTATGGACAGGAAACTTTCGTACTTTTGTCGGCCGTGTAAAGTTGTTAACTTCTCTTTTCGCTTTGCTTCTTTGCCATGCTGATTGCCGTGCGTAATGACACGTAATCAACAGACGCAAGATCTTCATGAACAATCCACCACCGCGAAACCGTTCTCTCTTGTTGAACAGCTAAGCAATTGAAATTTGTGGTGTTAAAAAGTGCTATTAACAAGGGTGAAATTCTGCTTCCGAGAGAGCGAGAAAGAAGTGACGAATTGAAATCATTATTCGAGCTGTCTCTTATTTCTCGTTGTCTAATTTCTTCTTTCTGTCGTGCACAAGTATTGCAATTGTGATAAATGGCACAAGGTTTTTTTTTTTTTTTTTTATAATTCGTTTGATGTTCGATTCGTTACCCTGCTTTGTAGTAACCTTGTGGACAACCTGTAAATTCTGTAATATTGTGTCTATAGTATCGCGTTTTATTGGAAATCAGTTGCAATTACGATCGAAGCAAAATTCAGTTAGCGCTGAATTGAAATATATTGGACTAAACGTAACGATAAGTTAAAACGGGACAAGAAACTCCAATTAAGATTTCAACGCTGGTACTAATGACGATTGAAGTATAAAATTTGTAACAAATTTGTAGAATTCAACTGCAAGAAATTTTATAATATAGAGAACGCAAGCTTTGCACGTAATTTGCTCAAAATTATTCGAGTTTCCACATATACTAAATCATATAAAATATAAATGTATATTAATATGAAATTTCTACGAAGAATTGGTCATTTTTGTAGTTCTAGTGTCAAAATTTTTAATTAGAGTTTCCATTCTTGTTTTTTAATTAACTTTATAAATATTTTAATTAACTAAATATATATATATATATGAGAAGAACATAACCGAAAAATTACTATAATTAAATAATATTACCTATAGCTGTTAACAAGAATAACATTTTTTCGAAGCTTATTTGATTAACTATCAACTCGATACAAGCAAATAATTAACAAGAGAATATATGTAAAAAATATAGAGAGAGAGAACTATTCCGTTTAAGATCTCGCGCACTTGATAAAAATGTTCAAATTTAATTTTCTCCGGGGAATGAAATCGTTCTATGAAAAAGTTTATTTTCACTTCATCTGCTGAAAAGTACATAACATTGTGAGGAATGAAAGCAAAGCAAATTATCATGCTGATGATTAAATTCCATATTAAATTTCACTTTGCTCCTTTCACTTTGTTTCGCGGATAGAAAAGTGTATAAATTTAGTGAAACACAGTGATTGTCAATACGCTGTTAGAAGTTAATTTTATGTACTTCAATATTAAAATTGATACAAGCTAGATACTGTCAAGCTTCGTCACTGTTGTAATATTTTTCTTTTTTTTATAATACGAAACATAGAATACCAAAATATAGAAGACCAACGCGAGAAACGTTCGTTTTCTTAAATAAATTGTAACAAGGATCGTAATATTGCTAACAAGTAGAAAACTACAATTTGCGAATAGTCCAGTCAATAGAAAATATTTCTAAATATAACACAAGAAACGTAATATTAATGCTTACAGACAGAAAATTGTAATTTGTCAAAGTGTATGCGTTGCAAAAATTATTATTTATAATAGTTTCATAAATACTAATGCATTTCTGTTAATTTCACTAGTTTCCCTTAATAGAAATGAATCAATATCTTTGATCACCTCGCGTAGTGGACAATTGGACGAGAATCAATGCTGGAAAAATATGTTTCGGATAAAAGAGATTACGATTTGTCGAAACTCTGTCAGCGACGAGGATATAGCGATCGATCGGCGATGTAAGACGTGAAATATGGACACACGATGGATCCATACCTCGTTGCAGAAATATCTGGTAAACGTTTCGTTTCAAATATGGATGTAACCTCGGCCCGAAAGCTCGCCGGAGCCACGTGATCAGTGCCCACGCTCTCGAACCTTCCCGACGAGTTCGTTTCGTTTTATTTCATTTTTTATTTTACTTTATTTCATTTCGCTCGAAATCCGCGAACTGTTCTACTGTGCCGGTTAAATTCACGGGAAATAATCGTGTGCTATTTGACTGTGCTGAATTTATAAATAGCACGAGACGAGGAGGTCGCTGGATACCAACGAGACGCGATGCGAGATATGCAGAATAAAATGGACATCGGGTTTTGTTAAACTGTTATTTGTTGTGAGAAAAAATGTTGACACTTCTCGTATATTTAATCGTATTTCTTGTATATTTATATAATAATATTATCATTTATAAGAATCATACTTCTCATATATTTATATAAAAGTATACTTTTATATATATATATATATATATATTTGTGTGTTATACGTGCTTCGAATAGTTTTAATAGCATACTTAGTAGTATACTTTTATACTTTGTATAGTGTACTTAATAATATATATATTTATATATATACATTTTTTTAATTTTATGATATAGTTATATTATATATATATATATTATGTATACTTTTATACTTTGTACACTCAATAATATATATATATATTTATATATAAAAGTATACTATTGTACTTTTGTTCCCCATCTTATAAATTGTCTAGTGCGTAAATCTTTTATTTTATGTAATTTCTAAATTCTGATAGACATACAATATTAGGCAATCTATGAAATTTTTTAATGACATTATGTTTCAAGTAATACCTCTCTCGAACTTCCTTGATCAATGAGGTGGATTTGGCAACAAGTTTTATCTTCCCTTTAAGGAATTTTATGACTATTCTACTGGCAATAAACGAACAAATAAAAGAACATGGATTAATACGAAATTATAAATTAAATTAGATCAATGTTATGAAATTTTAAAACTATCTCACTGGCAGCAAACGAACAAATGAAACAATATTGTAGATTAAATTAATGTGAACTTGAATTTTAAATTAAATTAGACCGACAAAATTAATAATTAAATTTCTATAAAAATGAAATGCAAAGTAAACAAGTCACGTTATATATATCGTATTTTATATCTTGTTTCCTCTAGTTTTGCCTGATGTTACCGTCATTTCTTTCAAACTTGTTATAATTGTGTTACAATTAAATGCCTACATACGCACGTGGATGATGTTTCAATTAAAAAAAAAAGTTCCAATATTATCTACAAATACTCTACAATACTAAACAGATGATAGTACTCGGTAAATTCATAAAGAGGACAGTTCGCAAGACAGAACGTTCATTTCGTCAAAGAAGATCTTTGCAACCGTTCTCTCGTCGCGAAGCTAACAGCGAATGGATCGAGCAGCGTGTAGGACAGAAATGGCAAGGTAATCGTGACGTTGGCGTAATTCAACGTCTATTATGCTTAACACCGAACGAAGATGAATGGCAGCTTCTAGCTTCAAAACGGGATTGAAAGTCACGTTAGAAGCTAGAACTTGAGGATGAGTCTCGTGGAATGAAACAGTGTGAGGCGACGTTGTTCGGTGGGAACATACGTTATAAACGGTTTCGTGATCGCCAAATCTGCGAATTTTTATGCAAAATTCATAGTTTGCAAGCGTGATCGAGAAAGTAAAGCTTCGATGGAAAATCGTGGCACGTAACGAATTATTATTGCATTACACAATAATTTAATATTGAATATTTTATATATTTTTTCGTATATTGTATCAACTTTATTTTACTGTATGAAAGATTCGTATTCGTATACATTGTATCGTATCATAACTAAATTTTGCTGTATGATGGAAGAAGTCACTGTGGACTCGCATCATACGAACACCGATTCTGCAAATTATTCATCACCTGGCACGCTTGTACAAGCGGAATTTTACTTTTACGTTAAATTCACAATAACGAGATTGGTATACTGATCGACATTTCTCGTTACAGTTCCTGCAGAACTTGGGCAAAGTGGACAGAACTGCGGACGACATATTCGACGAGCATCTGCAGAACTTTATGAGACAGCAGAACGCCGCGAATAGACTGCAAAAGGAGTTTAACAATTACATCAGGTGTGTTCGAGGTAAGTCGATCGAAAATAAATCAGATTAGAGCACGTGGGTTACGTGATTTACATAAACGTGATCCGTCAAGTCAATTGACAGTGACTCGTATCGAAAAATGCGTCTCAGAAATGATAAATATAATATGTTGGTTGCTCGTTGGTTTTCTTTCATTATATTTATTTTATTCTAACAATAATAATAATAATAATAATAATATCGAAACATTTTATTCTATTCGTTTATCTTATTTTAAATAAACTTTTTCGCCGTCTGCCACAGAAACAGATCTTGGCACTTGAAGCTAAAGTGGAGAAATCGACGTAACGAAAGAGTGGGGGAGGGGGAGGGTCACGCTTCCGATCAGGGGAGTAGGGGCACGGACCGCCAGTTCGCCATCCGAAATTCTCGAACAAGTAGAATCATGTGAATTTAGTCTAATGATCAAAGTGGGGGAGTGTTTGAAAGTGGAGATCGTGATTTCATCGTGTGCTGTATTTCTAACTTTCTATTTTAGATTTAGATTTCCTTGCATTTCATTTCGATAACTTTGTATTCTTAGACTTAGAATTTCGTTGTTTCTCATCGATGAAATCGATCATCGATAGGAAGCAAACGCGCGTTGATGAGTATGGCTGACGCAGTTACATCACTTGATGACAGCAATAAACGCGAGACGACTGTTATTAACGTCTAATAAAAAAATTGTTTGCCACTGTCCCGTCAGGCGGATGCGGTGCAGTCATTTTCCACGTTTCGTCGCGACTATAATTATTTCGCTTGAGTTCATGGTATTTAGGATTATTCGAATATCTAATAGACTCATTATTATTATTATTATTACACACGCAGATAATATACAAAAAATAAATATTAAAACTGTTAAACTTTGTCGTTTAACAGTGTTGAAGCTAATTATTAAGAAAATTTATTTTCAACATAAAAGATTGAGCATCGATCAGGTGCGTTGATACTGAAATTTAAAGAACAGGAGTCAGAAAATGGAGTCAACTACTTTGACCTTGTAAGGACGGGGTATTTAAATCCCCCTTCGCTAGTGGACGGATTTAAATCGCCAGGCGAAGTTTAATTTTACATGTTTTCATATAAATTATTCCTATCAAAGTTGATCAAATCAAATAGAGGCTACGTTATTTTGCAATAATTTATTATAATTTATTTGCAATGATATATTCGGCTTTCTCAGATATTATATAGGTGTACCGGATATATCGGACGTTAGTACTTGGAAAGTTAAATCAGTCCAAAAAGTATCGTACGTTACGTTAGTCGACACATGTGGCATTCTGGGTTCGAAGAGGCAACACACAGTATGTTATGGAAATTTTATAATAATTTTATATATTTCAATACCGATTTTATATTGATAATGTTGGTGACGGTTAGTAATTTTATAATATACGTTATATCAATAATGTTAGTTACAAAGGGTGTTAGATCTAGTCAGCAGAACTCGGACAGCGAAATGTTTATTTAAAAATCGAAACCAGGTGCTGGTAACTTGAAATTGACGAAACGATCTCCTCTATTTCTCTGCATCGAACTCCTGCCAGCTTCCGCATAGTGGTTAACCGTAATACTTTATCCAGCCTAAATCGGCGCGACGTCCTTTTCCTCCGAGTGAAATTGCCGCTGCAAGTCCTTTGAGCTCGAATTACGGCCCCAGCATGACCGCGCACGACGACTGATCTCGGAATGATAGAATCGTAAAGTTGGCGTTCGATAATAATCTACCACTATCTGAATTATGTACGTCGTGTTCATTCGACAATATCCGTCGCTGTCTGAATCATGTATGTCATGTTTGGACGCTCCTTCTAATCGAAGGAACCTCGCCAACGCACGTAAAGAGAATTTTGTGCAGAAGAAACGCAAGATTAAAAATATTGAAACCATGGAACAATGGGAGATCTAACGTGACCTCTCGCGGTCACAGCCTCGAGAAAGTAAATTTACAACTGTGTGCACTATCACCGCCGCTGGTGGTGAGAAACCGTTTCGAGTACTCCGTTTCGTCGAGATGCGTACGCTTTCGCGAGTGAATGGGGGACGAATAACGTAGACGTTGAATAACGACCGTCGTTTCTGCGCAGGCCCTACGCAACAACACTCGTTGAAACGTCAATCGTCGAGAGAAACGGCTGTTTCAACCGTGGCTTCGAATTTTCTGTGGCTTTGATTTTTTTTTAATTCTCGAGTTTTCTCGAGCTTTCGAGAGTTTTCTGAAGTTTTCGAGACCGGAAACTGAACTCTCGGAGCACGGAGGGTGCCGATTTTTCACTTTCGTGAGAAGAAACTATTCCGTTCCGAAGAAGCGGAGTTAATTTTCGTTGAACGAACAAGTACAAAGAGAAACAAGTAGCAAGGATATCTAAGATTCTTCTTTAACTCTTTGCACTTTCAAGGGGACGTCGTCCTTAAATCTAGCTAACAGCTCGGACCTCCTTTTTCTGTAATTTGCTGATGATCGTAGCAAACGTATACATTTGGCGTTGCACGATACGATGTATGATAGTGTAATATCTGAACGGATGCTTAGAGTGA
This sequence comes from Tetragonisca angustula, assembly GCA_036937485.2. NCBI lineage: Eukaryota > Metazoa > Arthropoda > Insecta > Hymenoptera > Apidae > Tetragonisca > Tetragonisca angustula. Next base: position 570,277 of record JAWNGG020000100.1, on the reverse strand, counting down.
GAGCTATGATAGGTGAGCTCTTACCTGTCGATACAATAACGATCTCTTTCGTTTCAATATTAACTCCCTGCGCTGGCAACTGGTTGCGCGGACCGTAACGAGTGACCGAACCGTATACAACAATTCGTCGCTTTCTTTTTCTATTGAACACCTCGGTATGATAGTCACTGGATAGAAATGAACTTATCATTTATTTTGCCTGGGTTACATTTAAATATACTTAAAGCCGAGGAAATGTTGCAATTTGGGACAAAAAGATTCTCGACGTGCATGGCGCAAGAGGTTAATCACCTTCATAGAAATGGATTCCAAAAATATCCACGCTATTTTTTTACTTCCAATTTACATATCTCCGAAAATTAAGGAATAAACAATAGTTTTTCGAGAAATATATTATTTCTTAAATTTTGTCGTGTGTGTGAATATGACGTGACCGATTTAAAAAAAATGCCTGAACGTTTGAGAAAACATCCAGCAAGATTCGGGAGGAAATACGTCAGATGAAAATTAATAGGATATCGAACAGGAAAGGCATGCTGACATTTATTCAATCTCGCGTCATCGCGAATTCAATACGTCAAAGATTATTCGTGGAGAGTCGGGAGGAGGTCACGATTAAACTTTCAACTGGAAATCCACTTTATTTTTTGTTGCACGTTCTTATAACGTTTTCCAATTGCTGTCTATGCACGAAATTAGTTTTCAGATATATTTTTACTTCGTAATCCTGTACGTAGGTTATTTGAATATCACAACAATATTTCGTCATACATTCCACAGTTCCAACATAATTAATTTATATAGAAACATATGTAAAATATATTTTCAATACCGAGTTCATAGTTGTACAATGAATATTAAAATTCTCAAATAGACACAAGTGTCCCAGTTGCATGCGCTTGATCTTCGATAACCAGTTCTATTTCAGAATTCATTACCTACGTCAGAGTAATTTACATGCAGTTAAATTCAAGTAAATCACAGTGGGCAGAAAGAGGTTTCATATCAAGACCGAACGACGAGTACAGCATCAAGCACTTTGAACCTCTTGTTTTTCTCCGTCAATGGCGTAGTCTTTCTAACAGTCTATTTCTGGAGATTTTTTTTCTATTCTTATTACTTTACAATAGAATTTTCTAACAGTCCTGGAAGTTCACAGTACGATTTTCACAGTACAATTTTCTAATTTTAACATAGACACGTGATGTACAATTTTAGAACTATGTTAGAATTTTCTATATTTTCTTTCTTTGATGACATCACTTGATATGCTGTTCGTGTACCATAATCGTGATCACATCAACAGTTTCTCGACTAAAATTAAATCTATAAACAAATGTATTATTAAATTAATCGATAAGCTGTTGGTACAGCATCATTGCTCGCAACGTTTGAAGTTTGAAAATTACATACTTTGTGCTAATTTGAGAGATACATTAAACCTATCAGGATAATTGAGTTTGCCCATTATTAGATTTGTTATTAGACGGCGATTATTATTATTACACGGCGATTGAGTTGGCGTTTCACTTTGTAATTGCATTTAGTGTACGAAATTCACTTGTATCTTCGATTATTTTCCCAATGATAACATTTCACTCCGACTCTGAAATTAATTAAAATTATATGCCGTTTGTGGGATTTCATAATTCAGTTAAACTCGGCGGAACATTGTTTCTTTGCCCAAAAAACCAGAGATAGGAACAAGTTTTTCACGAAAAAAACTTACATCGATTGTAAACAACGCTGCACTAATTGTAACTGCAGCAGCAAACGAAAAAGAAATCCCACGAATTCGCGTGATTTTGTCATCAGAACAAGTCGCTGTTGACGGCCGTTCGAATCAGGAACGTGCCTCTTTCGTAATTTTCCGCAGAAATCCGTTTCTACGCCGATGCCTTTTACCTTTCCTTTTATCAGCCGCCACGGCGATGTAACAGTATTCGCGTACACGTGAAACCCGCATGCGCTTTACCGCGCGATCCGCGTAAAACCTGTCGATAGATACGCGCGTCCGCGAGTTTCCCATTTTCGCGACAAATCGCATCGTTTTCGCGGCGTGCGCCGACGTTTCTCGAGAAACAGAGTTGGCTAAATTAATGTCAATCCGTTGTAAACCGATTGATGATCGAAGATTACGGTTAACAAGACCAGACGAATTGATCTGTTGTCCAGGACGAGTTACGATGTGTAAAGATTTTTCGATCTTTTGAATGTTATCAATAATTAATCGTTAAATATTTTATGCATATATATATATATATATATATATATGATAAATCATATCGATCATTTATTTATTATTACATGTATGAATAATTATATTCATGTATAATGAGTACTTGCGTATTGAAAGTCGTACAATATATATCTATATCACATATAGCTTCGATCCTCTAACTGTCTAATAAAATTACAAACTCTCGATGATAAAATGTATCTATAATTTTCTTACGTTCCAAGACACATTCATACACGATTAAAAATGTAACGAAACATGTTTTGCAAGTGACCTTTTTAATAACCGCGTCGTACAAAGATACACAACTTACGTTGGGCGATTTGAACAAATCGTATTCGTCGTATAGTGAAGAATTTTGACGAAAGTCTGCAAATTATCCAATCTTTTGACAATCGTAGTTGGACGAATTGTTCTTAGCTCACAAGAACATATCTGTTATAAACGAAGGTATTTCAGAACATAAGAGAAATATTACAAATATTACAAATAACTAAAAATGCAATCAACGATTGATGATTTTTATTAAATATTTGATTGCTTGTTGTATTCGTTAGTCGAAAATTACTGATTGATTAATAATTAGTAACTTGTTAATGATTGAGGTCACTTCCACTAACCAAAGATTTCTCTGATTATAGGATTAATAATTAATCATTCGTTAACAATTGATTCGATCTGGTCAATCTTAATCTTCGTGAACGCAGACGTTAATTTAATTTTAATTGCAATGTAAATTTATTTTTTATGAGAATGATACGACGATATGGAAAAATCGTTATCTATATTGCTATATCGATAAATAAAGAAATTAATTCATATAACATCCTCACAGATATATAATAGACATATAAATATATAATTTTTATAATACAAAATTTAGTTATTGTTATGTATATGAATATATAGTATAGTATATATAGTGTAATGTGTTATATATAATAATAAACGTTCCATTATAAAATATTATTTGTCCTAATGGAACATAAATTAATAAATGAATGAGTATTATTAAATTAATTATCATTGAAATTCCTGATCGATGATTACAAATTATAGAAGTTATTCATGATTACGTCTTTACATATACAAATAAATTAAAAGAAAGCAAAGACAAATTTTATTTTAAAAATTGAGTTCAAGGAAATTAATAATTCTAATAAAAATACGTATAATCAATCACATTTTTTTTACTTTTCTTAAATACGATTATACGTATACTACTGAAATTCTTGAAAAAAAAAAAATAAATAAATAAATGGCGTCGCTTCCATGACATTATCACAATTTATATTTTTATCGCATTTATTTATACTGTGTTCGATATTCGTACTTATTTATATATTTATCAGAGTAAAATAACACAATGCATTATAAATTCTAAGTGATTAATAGTAGTTTGTAACGTAATCATTTCTCTTCTATTTTCTGATTTATAAAACTGATCGTTATTACTAGATCCGATTGATCACGTATTTCAAAGCAATTAATTAACTAAATGAAAAATTGTTGATATGTACGTGGAATTTTGCTATCGATAGCCAATATCCTCCCTACTTACAGATTTGAATTCATCACTGTCTACTTACCATATGATTGTCGTATCTCGATATAACTGAATGTGACTGAAAGTAGGTTAATACAGTAATTATCTTCAATTGCACATTCCTCGACAAAAACAAGCCTGCCTCCTGGAAAAATATAAAGAAATCAGTATAAAGGAACTTTCAACCATGCGTTTTGTTATTCGTCTCAGTCACGCTTGGCTATTTAATTACAAGTTTCCGACATTGCGTGGTTTGTTACGTACTCATTTACTTAAAAAATCAGTATCTTGTACGCTGTTTATCGATTGAATATCTGGAAATGCTAGTTGCTTGAAAAATTGTCGGAAGATCTTACAATTAGAAAGAACAATATTTATTATATATAATTTAAGTCTGTAGAGTATCTTTATAAAGATAATGGTTTTCTTTTTCAAAAAATTTGTGCATACACATGATTCGCATATTGTGTAGAACATAGAGAACATGTCACAGTGGCTTTGTCGATTCTCTGAATGTTAGTTAAAATTGTATAAATTTTGTTCTGTGATTCAAAGTGTACGGCTACAAAATTCCCACAAATATTTTTGAAAAATGGTATCGATAGTTTAGAAATTAGATATATTTTTGTGAGAAGCGATCAACAAACTGCGGATGCTGTTAAAAAATTTCGTATTTATTTATTTATTTATTTATTTAAGAAGAATCTTACTCATCTTTTTTCGATGCGAGTCCGATTGCTGTTAATTTTACTATAAATGGCTAGAATAAATGTTTTCGTCTTCTGAGGACAGTTTTTTCCAAAATATGTTAAAAGAAAAAATCACTCAGAGGTATTACTACTATGTGTGCAACATATCATTACATGATGTAATACAATGTTTGTTATTTACAGCGGTGCAAGCAGCGTCGAAAACACTCATGGATTCACTGAATGAAATCTACGAAAGTCAATGGACTGGCCATGATCTTTTGTACGTGCAGGCTCAAAATTTAGACATGCTGTGGCAAGATTTCACTCATAAGCTTGCCGATCAAGTTCTCGTGCCTCTCAACACATATCAGAGCCAATTTCCAGAGATGAGGGTACGTCTCGCGTGACTATAAATGAATTTAAATTTCTCATTGAAAAATAAATAAGTCGTTGCAAAAATACTATGTTATCGTAGCGTTGATCTCTCCAACTGTAATTCTCGACACTTTGTATCATATATTCCCGTTCAAAACGTAAAAATCATTAACATAGTTTTTACTTCTCTAGTTGCAATTTTATTATCACGTGAAATTACTACGTGCAATTGGAATCACGATTGAGATTAAAGTGGAATGTAAATTAAACGTGAAATTCATTTAATTTGTGCGGAATTTTTATCGTGCAGTAATCGTGGACGGAAAATAGTCGTGTGATTACAAAGCATTGGAGCTATTATGGCATTTGTTGCAGAAAAAAATTGACAAACGTGGACGGAAGCTAGTGGATTATGATAGTCAGAGACACAATTTCCAATCGCTACAGTGCAATCCGAGAAAACGGGACGAGCTTAAAGTGTCTCGGGGAAAAGAGCTACTGGAGGAAGCTAAACGTACATACGAACAGCTTAATTCCGAACTTCACGATGAGCTACCTGCCTTGTACGATTCCCGTGTTCTTTTCCTTGTTACCAATTTACAAACGCTATTCGCTGCTGAACAAGTGTTCCATACTGAAAGTGCTAAGGTACAGTGATGATCGTAATAAATTTTTGATAATGTGCCCCTACATGCAAATCGTATTTTATTTTTCTCAATTTCATAATTAATTTCGTTTATTTTTATTCATTTTGTTAGCTCGAATTTAATTTAAGCTATGCAGGGAAAGATCTGTCGTGACACATTGATTTATGTTATATTTATTTAATTGAAAATAAGATAGTCTTTCCTTGGTAATTAGGTATTCTCATTTGTTAATTAAATGCTATATTCTTGAAATTTAAAAAGATCCTTTTATAACTACACACAGGTCTTGTACACAGGTCTTCATATTAATATCACTAAAATTTGAAATTCTTTTGTTACATTATTATATATACGCACATAGTATTTATATAAGTGTATAACGTATAATATATAATATACAATAATTATCATTAAATAATATGTAAAATTAATTATATGTATTAATTTTCATAACATAAAATAATAAATACATAAATATATAAATTTTGGACATTTCTATTTAAGTGTGATTTAAATATACACTTATATTCCAGGTGTATTCTGAGTTAGAAGCAATCGTCGATAAGTTGGCCAACGAAAGTCAGAGAGGATCATACACACTGAAGAAAAATACAGAACCACAGTCTCCAAAATCACCAAATGCCAACTCTGCGTAAGTGAACAATTTAGAGCAATGAAAGTTATTCTTATATACTAAATGAAACAAATTTTACTTGTTTTAGTTTAATAATCAATACACAACCAGCACAGAATAACATTTCACCAGGTAAATATGCATATAAGTGTCCACGCGCGTCTTTTGTGCGTTTGATTCGTTTGCGTACTAATATCTTGTGCATGAGTGTAACGTAGTTATGCCACATAAAGACGTTCCCGCAGACATAATTATGTGGCTCAATGTTTAGTTTTGAGTGAGCTTTATTGCATGTTACAGCCGTGGATGAGTCTGCTCCAGCAGCAAGAAACACATCACCGACTACTCAATTAAATGGCAATGCTAACAGCAATGCTAACAGCAATGATAATTCTCTCAATAATCAGGATGCATCTCCGCAAAACACGGTTGCGGCGTCTAAGCGTGTGGAAGAGCTGTACGATATTCCAGTTGGTAAGTATGCGACGTGGGAGTAAATGTCATCGGTTACGTCTCTAAAGATGAACATTCATGTACCAGCGATCGGAACTTCTTGTCAAAATGATTTGCCAAATAAGAAAAGTAATTACGCAATATTTGTTTAATACGTTACTAAAAATTATTACAGTAATCTTGTCTAAATCTAAAGTACAATTCGGAGAGTGTTTTATATATGTTCGGTTAAAAGTTATATTATTATCTAAATATTTATATGATGATATATTGGGCGATAATACAGATCATTGAATGAATTTCATCTGCTATAGTTTAAATGATTCATTGCATTTAGTAAGTATTTTGTAGCTTTTATATTACTATCTATGTACTTGTATGAGCACGCATATATATTATTAGTTTTTGTACCTTGAGATGATAAGAATTAAGAACCACTCAAGGCCAAAGATAAAACAATTTTCCAAATTATGTCTCAAAACATGTAATATGTAACAAATATATATGTAAAATTGCTGTGTTGATAGCAGTATGCTGCCTGCCCATTTGTGCATGGTCTTGTTGAAACAATGAAATAAAATTTATTTAATTTTGCTCTTGTTATGTATCGAAAATTTCTCAATTAGAGAGTTAAGTAATTGAATTTGGGTTTGCATATAATCAATAAAAGTTAGAGTTTAAATAGAACTATATCACAGGTCCATGACTAATGAGGCGGATTCAATTATTTTAGACGTGGAATATGAAAATGGTACCAATTTCTCTCTAGGGGCAACGACCGACAACTTGCCACCTGGAGTTTTGTACAGAGTCAAGGCTACTTACAAGTATAGACGCGAGGACGTGGACGAATTGTCATTTGATGTTGGTGATATTATTCGTGTGGTAGAGTATGATGATCCAGAAGAGCAGGTTTGTATTCTTATTTGATGTTTTCACACTTGCAAATCTGAAACAACATAATTTTCTTTGTCATATTAATAATAATAATGATAATGATGATGATGATGATGATGATGATGATGATGATGATGATGATGATGATGATGATAAAATTATAATAATAATAATGATGATGAATGTAACGAAATACTTTATTACTCTAGGAACAAGGTTGGTTAATGGGCATCAAGGAAGGTACAAATGAAAAGGGTATGTTCCCAGCAAATTTCACAAAACCGCTGTGAAAGCTTTACTAAATTCGTCTATTACACTCCAATGCTCACTGAAACGACGTATTCTATTTTAAGAATAGTTACAATACTAAAAAGTGAGAGTCACACAGTCATCTGAGGTATTATACGTATAAAAGAGAGAAATAATAAATATACAATGAGGGGCAATGGGAAGGGGAAAGGGGTGTGATGAGATAGATATGCTGGAGGGTACTGTGGAAAATTAAGCACCCCAAAGTGCCTTAACCCAGCCACTGTCTGTGCCAACATTCATTGTTTGCAATATGGGGTTATATTCCCATGTCTAATGTACGAATACACATCATTAATAATCAAATGAAATATTTAAGTAATTAAATAATATATTGTAATACATCATACAGTACTATAATATAAAACTTATATATTAAATTAATATTATTTTATGAAATTGTACATAGAATTATACATTTTAAGAATATTTTATGGAATAACTGTGGCCACTGAAATTATCAGTAAGAACTAATGTAATGTTTAAGACAGCTCTGTAATGCTCTTTTGGCAGGGAAATATCAAACTTTAAAAATCCAATTGTTTGCATTCTCTTGTTAAGATTTTACTTATTTTATGGAGAAAAGAATTAAAATTTGTCTCGAATAAGGATATTAAAATAGATAACATGCCAAACTTTCAACGCAATTCAATAGCATATAACGAAATAATATAGCTAATCATCCTTATTTTAATATATCGCTATATAAAAGCAAAATGTTATTATATTTAAAGTATTAGAATATTAGAGTAACAAAATTTTCTATATAATTCTATTGAAAAGAGTATTATAAGTTCTACCAATGATACATATTTAAAGATTTGTTTTCAAAAATTTATTTATATTTTTTATTATATAATATATTTTTTTTCAGTGACTAATAAGTATTTTTCTGATATATATATAAAATCTAATGTCGGTCCTTAATTAAATTACTATTACTGCCCTTACATCCACTGTAGCAAAAATAGAACTAGTACGAGCCAGTGGTCCAAGGAAATGAATTTGTAGCGCTAAATAATATTCGTTAAATAGATTTATTAAGAAAATTTTACATCAACCTTCGTGTAACAAATAAGGTTACGATAACAGATGATTATAAAGTAGTGCAAGACTACTGATTTCAGCTTCCATTAAGTTGTGTGTCCTTTTATTTTATGGTATTGATCTGAGACGTACAGAAAGTTGGATTGTTTATAAATGAAAAGTTTTATGGTTGACCGATTGATCCATTGTCACACTAATTATTAACCCCATATACAGATTAAAACTGTAGACAAATATATTAATGTGTCAAATATCGTAGGTGCATATTAGAAAAACATGTTGAGCATATGTTACAATTACATAGTTATGATAATCATAATGATAGTGGACGGACATATATTTATATTCTATGAAGAGGACCAACAGAAAAAGTAATTGAAAAACAAAAAATATTTAAATAATAGTAATAATAACAACAAAAACTCTAGAAATCTAGTAATTCACACAGGAATTCTATTTCACATGAATTTCTATTTTATACCAAGAATATGATAAATTAAATATAAAAAAAGATATACAATTACAACATTATAATATGACACATCGTGCTTCATTTCGATATTATTATTAAAGTTATGACATAATTTGAACAAGTACACAAGTACATTCCAATTACAAATAAATAAATATTTAGTAAAACACTTTGTTTCATTGAATAATATAAAATTTAAATATATAATTTTGTTATATCAAATGTAATATATATAATCTAAAAGTGAAGTAGGAAAAATATTTATACCAAATTTAAATTATTCTATTTTGTTTTTTCCTAAGTATACTTTGCAATAATCGGGAAAAAAATATCTTTAATATATACTATAAATGTGCCAAAATAATACAGTATTCTGTATTTCAAAAATGTGATGTTATATATGCGATTATTAGATTACAAGTGAACTCAAATTTTGATATTACTTAGAACGGTCACAAATATGAAAAACACAAAACTTTATAAAATGTATTTGAAGTTACCTATGTACGTTTCAGCAATAATATTGATAGTGCTAATCGTTTGGCAATAGATCTATTAATATTACTAATATGATAAATTATTCAATTCAGTGAAAAATTAAGCAAATGCATTTAATTAACTTAAAGAAGATAAGGGATAATATAAAGGGGAAATATATTGTTCTTTTGACTTTGGGTATACATTACAAATTTGCTAATATTAGACACAATATATTATACATAAATTACATTTGAAATGTCATATCATAAATTAAGTGCACTTAACGTGCCATTTCAATATATTTCTATAAAGTATATTATATGTATTTCTACTAGGGTTATTATGATGAATAATTTCGAAATCTCAATAATAAAATGTATTTGAAAAATAATAATTATGTCTACTTATCTTCTTTATGTTACGTTTATTTATTAATGTAACATAGAACCAACAATTATTAACATTGATTACAATTTTGAATGCACCTAAGTAATAATACTGAGGTTTAAAATTTAGTGTAGCAGTGGAGCAATCAATTGTTATATCATTTGTCATTTTTATGTCTTGTTGTTTATTTTATCGAAACAATTAGTCATATCTTTATAACCTTAATATAAGCTATAATACGTATATACATTTATCGCTTTAATTGTTCTTTTCAATTGAAGACGATTATAATAAATAATTACTGGTTTGTAACATAAGTGTTTACAATTCAAATATGTGTTCTGTTTAATGCTCAACCTTAAGACATACTTTCCTTATGTCAATCCATTAAAATTATTTCCCGTGAAATAATCGGAGTGAAGAAATCCCATTAAGAAAAATTTCAGTTGTAAGATCATGTGTATATTAATAAATTTATATATATATATTTTTTTCATGTGATTCCATGTACGTAAATTATTGCATTTGAATTACAGAAATTAAAATCAAGAATGTACCCAGAACAGAAATTTATTTAAAGACAGAAAATGTCACAATTTCATGAACAGAAATATAGACGATGGAGTGATTCTAATTTACATAAACCTTTTCTCTACTGCATACAAACGTCGGAAGAACCTCTGTATCCATCGCGATTGTCATTACCAATATTATCATTAACACATCAGTGTACACCTTTCAAAAGAACTTTATCAAATTACTGTTTGTGTGGCAAAGAATATGATGGAAGAATGAAGCCTTTAAGTTCTTTTGAATCACAAAATCTTAAGGCAATGTTTTAATATATTTATTTTTTAAGATAAAAAAAAATTTATGACATATTAATATCTGTTATTTATAGAAATCGAATTGTTTAAAATGTCAAGAATTTGAAAAAGCACGAGAAAAGTTAGAATTACATTTAATAGAAGAGGCTTTGGCTGAAGATAAACAAACAGCTTTGATACAACATTTAAATTTAAGTACTAGTGCCCTTGAAGCTCTTGTTCAATATGGACAATCATTGCAAGTATCTCAATTAGCTGCATGCAGAGTGCTTAATATTAGTCATCTACTTGTATTTCCTCAATTTTACTCTATAAACTCTGACTCTAATACTATGCACTTATCGATGCATCTGCAACAGGCATTACAATTCTTTCAATTATCACAATATATATATATATAGTATAAAACATTAAAAGTTATTAAACTATATCTAACAGAATTTCAAGAATAGTTTTTATTTTATTTTACAATTAATATCGTGTGTTGTGTGTTATATTTCTAAATATTAATTTATTATCAATTATTTATACAATTTCTACATGTATCATATCAATTATCAATATGGGGTGTGACAGTTGGAAGAACAGAAGGAGAATAAATTAATAGTCCTACAAAATTTGATGGAACATTGTTCAAAACACATAGTTCTCTCAAGACATTTTAATGAATTAATGAATAATCACTGTATGCGAAAAAAAGACTTCCATACAGCAACAAAAAACTTCAAAAACTTCCTTAATAATTTTACATTGTCTGTATCGCAAATACAAAAACTACATCAACAATACGATATTATTCTAAATAACTATCAACAAAGTAGATGTATATTAGACTTGGAACTACCAAAAGTGATAAACACGTACGTCATAAACAAAAATAAATAATTTATCTACAATAATATTTTTTAAAAATTGCATAAATTGTGAACAATATTGCAGACGCTTAATGGCCTTATATGAAGGTTTTGAAAAAATTAAAAGTGTTTGCAACAATACAACTGATGATAATGAAATTGTAGCATTATTTAAATTAATTGGAGACAGGCTTTACACAAAGGGTTTGAATGCAGGTAATAAAAGTATAATAAAAGTATGATACAATATTTACATCCATCATAATTTTACATGTTTAATAGTGACAATTTCCCAACTTGAAGATGCATCCAAGTCTAAATTGTGCCAAAAGTGTAAAATAAACCGTGTGGCTGATAAATAAATAAAAAAAATAAATAATAATTGGTGCTCTGGCTATTGCTTTTGGTTTTCAATCTGAGAAATGTATATATGATATACAGAAATTAGACATTTCATGAAACCTTATATCACGACACTAATCCTATTATTAAAGGATGCCAAGGTTTGACCATGCCATTGAAATTTGAATTATAGAAATACATTTTACACACTAAATTTTGTTTTACACATTTATACATATATATGTATGTTTTATTTTTCATTTATTTAAATTTTGACTCTGTCCGTATTTAATGCGAAAAATTTATATACTAATGTTTAATTTAAATATTAATCGTTACTTTAATAATAAATAAGTAATTAATTAATTATTATTCTATTCAAATGATTACCAATCAGATAGAAATCATAAAAACCAATATTCTTAATTCATAATATTCCAGATAAAAATGAAACAAGAATAATAATTATATTATATAATTCATTAGAATGAAATAATAATAATTATATTATATAATTCATTAGAATGAAACAATAACATCAAATTTGAATTTCGAACCAAGCAACATCTTACGCGCCATCTAACGTACAAAACTTAAAGTTATTTGAATAAAAATCTTAAAGTACATAATTATATTGAAAAGATTGAATCTTACACAATTTTATTACAAATTAATTTATTACTTTGAAACTGACTTTATACACAACTTGTATACGAACAGAGGAAACGTGACTAATTGTTCAAATTTTACAAGTATTTTTCAAGTAATCTTAACTATTGTTTGTTGTTGCGAATACGTTATGTGCATCGAATACGTAGGTAAAGTCTCAATGCGTTTGTAATAGAAATATGTTTGGCATACGTTTAGAATACGTTTGGGATACGTTTAATATACGTTTTAACGTGCGCGTAAAAAAGTACAGATATACACACATTATCGAAATTAACGTCTATAAACTCGTGTCTTACGTTATCATAAAATCATCGACAAAAATTTCCAAATAATCTGGAAATTACTTCCAATCGAAATAGCGCAGCTATCAGGCAAATGTTCAATCGACGATCCGTTCCGCGATAATTTGAAAGCGGTGCATTTTCAGTAGTTGGCAAATAGACACGTACCGTCTCTATTGCCGTACAAAGTGCATTCACACGAGATACTCTGACGCACTTTCAAGAAAGTGTACACACATATAGTATACTTTTCGATGACTGGGAGGAATCAATGGAAAATCGCGAGGTTCGTTTTGAACAAGAACAGCGGCCAAATACACAGCGGGAGATAGAAAGAAAGAAATACGAGAAGGCAGGATATTCGGGAGTGACCCGGCGAATAGAATAGAGAAGGAAAAGAGACGAGCAAAGAGCGATAGGGAGGGAGGAAGACAAAGAGAGAGAGAGAGAGAGAGAGAGAGAGTGCGAGAGTGCGCGCGTGATCTCTCGGTGCGAGGAGTGACGGTGGTCGTCGTGTCGCGCTGCGAACCGTCAGAATCGGTCGGTTGTACAGAGACGAGTATAACCTATATCCGAAACGCCGCGGCGCTGTTACATTCTCCGTGCCTCCTCCCTGGCGGATGGCGGCCGCACCTCCTCCTTCTCGCCGATTTTAATCTCGTTAGCGGACACGTGCGCGCCCCCGCGCCTACAGACCACTATACGACGACCTACCGTGCCGGGGCTTCGCCAATCTGGTTTGGTCTAACAGGATTCTCGAGCGACCGAGGGTTGATAAAAGGCTGCGTACCGAGCGGGCGCGGCGCGAATCGCAGGAGGAGTTGCTCCGCTCGAGGTGTGGGCGCTCGTGCAGCAGCGGCAATAACAGCAGACGACCTCGTCATCGTCTTCTATCCTGTCGTCCTCGGTTCGTTGTTTCCGTCTACGTTACCTCTCGTAATCGCGTTCGGTCGTTTGGCATACGTTCGCGTATAGGCTGCGTGTGTGCGCACACGGTGCATATTCAGTGTGAATCCATCTTGTCGCGTGTGCGGTACAGAAAGAGTACCCTAAAGAGAGAAAGAGAGAGAGAAAGAAAAAGAAAGAGAGAGAGAGAGCGAGAAAGAAAGAGCGTGAATCGAAGAAAGAGAGAGAGAGAGAGAGAGAGAGAGAGAGAGAGAGAGAGAGAGAGAGAGAGAGAGAGAGAGAGTGATAGGGTAGGAAAACGAAACGAAACAGAGAGGAGGTGTGTATGTGTGTATATATATGTGAGAGAGAGAGAAAGAGTGTGTAAGGGAGAGACAGAGAGCGGCCGAGAGAGAAGGAGATAGAGCGCCGGTGGGTTACCACACCCAACCGCGCCGGGGACCGAGTGAACGAGTGAACGAGCCGTACGAGAGCTCTCTCGCGAGTAGTACGCGGGTTCAGCGGGGGACCCAGGGACCGACGGTCGAGATTCGACGAAGTACAGTCGGGACTCTCTAGATCTCGATCCAACGGGCCTCGCTCTCGTATCACCAGAATCTCTCGTCGAAATCGCGCCGCGACTCCGAAAGCTGAGAACGTGTGCGCGCGTGTCTCCCCCGCTTCCTCGACGTCTCTCGCGAGTGCGTTTCACGTTTCGTCGCTGGCAGAACGTGTGCGTGCGTGAATAAAGGAGAATAAAGATCGAGTAGAAAGATCGGAGAACCAGGAGCGCGCGCCTGTCCAGGAAACACGTCCGGGACGAGAAAGAAGTAAGAGGAAGAAGAGGTACAGGGAAACGGGCAAGGAAACGTTGCTCTTTCTCTCTGCCGGTTGGTATCGGTGGAGAAGAGAGAAGATTGGAAAAGGGAAACGGAGCGGAGGAAAAGCACAGAAGAGAGAAGCTACCGGCCGAGGTTCGTGCGTGTGTGCGTACATGTGTTGATGTGTCGCTGGCGTCGTCGAGCCCTACCAGGACTGCTCCGTCGCCGCGTGTGCCGACATCGTTGATATAGTTACGGGGATTCCGGAGACGCGCGTTCGTCGAGTCCACGTTTTACGTCCGTTACTTGCCGCTTGTCGCCGTCTCGTACGTTGTCGTCGTCGCCGTCGCCGTCGCCGTCGCCGCGAACGAAAAAAAAGTGGTGGTGAATCGTGCTAGTGGCGGTAGTACTGGTGGTGGTGCGGACGATCATTGGGGAAAGAAGTTTCATCGGCTCAGTGTCAGGACGAGAGGGAATAAAGAAGAGAAGAGGGAACCACGAGGACGGCGACGAGACGTCGTCGCTCGTTCGCGGTGGCAAGGTAATATCGGCCCGACGACGATACCGTGCCGTCGAGCCCGCTGCTGTCTACGACGAACCTCGGCCGCTCGGCAATCGCTCGCCACCACCGCAAATCGCTTGTTCCCTCTCTCCCTTCCTCCCTCCCTCCTCCTCCTCTTCCCCCCTTCTCCTTTTCCTCCTTCTCCTCGTCCTCTTCCTCCTCATTTTTCTCCTCTTTTCCTCCTCCATCCGTCGAGGATCCTGCCGTCCTGAGCTATGGCGTGCTGCCTGTCGGAAGAGGCGAGGGAGCAGAAACGAATCAATCAGGAGATCGAGCGGCAACTCCGAAAGGATAAACGAGATGCCAGGCGGGAACTTAAGCTGCTACTTTTGGGTAAGTCCCAAATATCGTTTGTCCACGATACTCTTTTTTTTTTTTTTGTCCCTTCCTCTCAGAAATAATCCTTGTGATTGTCCTTAACGGAAATAAAATCCTCGTTACATCTCCAGCTCCGTTACTCGGCATTCTCTCGGTGCTCTCGGTGTGTTCGTTGTGTTCTCTTTTGCACGATAACTGCGCCGTGCCGTGCCGTGCCGTGCAGTACCGTTCCGTTCCGTTCCGGTCTGTTCTCTCTGTCTTGTTTCGACCCGTGGCTATCGTACCGTCGCGATCGAAATATCGGGTGTGCCGTCTTTTTCTTTTCGTCGTCTCGATGATATACGTTCGCGCGTCTCTCCTCGCAAAATGTCATGCGGTCTTCTCCTCGACTGGACCGACGTCTCTCCTAAGATCCGACCACCGATCGGAGAGAGCACACACGAATGTAGTTGACCCAGTCCAACCGGCGTGCACTTGACAGCTCTCGACCGTACTCGCTACACGATGCATAGTCTCGAGCATTTCTACCCGGCTCAACGTGCATGCATATCGTACGTGCGTCTGTGCCAGAGAGTTTTCAACAGTCGTCGTGTGCATTTACTTTTTCGCGTAACGATCAAAGCTACGCGTCACGAGTGCGTGCGAAGAGGGCGGAGAAATTGTTCGAAGATTCGTCGCGAGCCCTCTATAGGTTATCTCGCATTGCACTTAAACGTTGCTGCCATTGCACGCGCGTGTGCATGTTGCTTGGTCACGATGCGTGCGTTCACGGGGATATCTCGAGCTCAGCGGCATGTGAAAAGACGCGAACGGTTTTAGAAAATTGCCAAGATATTAAAAGCCGTTTTATTATTATCGCTGCTTTGTGGGCTGCCGATTGAGCAAATCGATTTTCCCGACACGTACGGAGGAGTCGTGTCGTCGATACGATTTTTATAACGTTCATCTCGTTGGTGCGCCGCAATTTAATGAAATTTATCCGACTAACAGGAACGAAGCGGAAATAGTAAACATTTTTTTTTTTTTTTTTTTTTTTTTTTTATCGCCACGGTGATCAATTCGACGCGATGCCTCGCTAGTGATCCCCTATCCGCTATCAATAAACGAATGCCTCGCGGTAGACAGGAGGAGAACCGATTCTAAAATTAGGCACAGTTATCGAGAGGTTCGCGCTGATCTTACGTGTACTCGTATACCTTATTCATCCACGCGGTCGTATAGATTTTTCCTTTTTTTTTTTTTCCTATTCTATGATGAATTTCAATCTCGTGAGGCAATCATTTAACGTGATTTTGTCTCTCGTTTTATAAATACACCTTCTATTTCCAAGTTACGTCTAGTGACGTACAAAGTTTTCCGATCGGATAGATCTTTTTTTTTTTTTTTTTTTTTATCTTACATTCCAGAAAGATATTCCAACAAACTTTGCTTAACACGTTGATACCGTCATGGGAATACTTGCACGTTTTGTCTCTGTGGGACAAAATATTTCAATTTTCTGTAAGATATATTACAACGAAAGCGTATTATTTTTCGTTTCATGATATTGCTGTGTTATTTTCAATTTCTTGTTAATGATGTTCGTCCCGTTTTAATTATTTTAAAATATTCACAGAGATGATCGCTAGCAACCATCGTAGCAGTGAACGTGTTAATATTAATTGTGTATTAGATCATTACTAGTATTGTAAAGTCATCAGTAACATCATTACCAGTATTGTAAAGAAAGCAATAAAACGAATAAATAACATTGTTACAAGTTAAATGTCGCTTGTTTTAGAATGCAAAGTAAAAAATCTATTTCAGAAGTTGTACATAAGTGTAGTTACTATTTCTGCCCGTGCAATGTGTACACATTGAAATGGTACGCTTGCGCTATAATCCTACGTATCGTTATACTATTGCGGAAATGAGAAAGGTGTTTCTAAAACGTTATTTAAATTGTATGGTCGTAGTTGAATGTAACTGCTATCGAATCGCTTAAATTTCAAGCTTATGTAATTAGTTTACATTGTGTATATTTCCAAGTGTAAATTATATTTGAAACTGATTATCATATGTTTCTAATCTATCGAGAGGTTACAAAGACAAACGAAAAACGATAAATTCAAACAAAAATAACTATATATAATATGGGTATGAAAAATTGATAGTTTTGATTAAGATGTGTTTTAAAGGATACTTTATAATAAGTACGATATTACATACATAATTAATGAGCTCAGATCCGGACTCAGACTTTTATATCTTGTTAACACGTATAATCCTGAAGTTTTTATAGCATTAAATATTTTACGAGCCCATCAAGTAATTAAAATACACGATTAACCAAAAGCATTAAAATCACCTCGGTTTCATACCTCTTTATTTATCGCTTCTATGAAAAAGAAAATCGATAATTAATTTACTTAGCGTCGACAATTAATTATTTCGAACGACAAAGTAGAACATCGTGGAATGTATAAATCTATTTTTGTTAGAAGACTATTCGGATATTTCACGATCTTTTAAATATGAATGAGGACTAAGAAGAGAAAGAGAGAGTTCATTTTTATTGAATTTACGTAGTATTGGAAGTACCGAGTTCAATTGCACGGCAATAATAATTTACAAATTAAAAATGGCTTTTCAAAATTTGATCACAAGGATCACGTACTATGAAGCATTTAATGCTTAAATTTAGTGATTGAAAGTAAGGAATATATTATTTAAAATAGAGGATGATAAAGAATGTCCACACACTTTTAATATTTTTTACTTTGTACATATCGTGAATAACCAATTGGAAGATTATTTTACGTACAAAAATGAGTCAAAGAAAATAATTAAAAAAAAAAGGATTTTTTTCACTTGAGGCTTTTGTTTTCGAGAAAATCAGGTATATACATAAATACTTGAATTTGACTAATTTTGGTTTCGACAGGAATGAATCACATTTACATTTCAATTTGTTAATCACAGATATAGCTTAAGGTAATGTTCTACGCTAGATTTATATTACATCATGTCATCACTCACTGATAAGGAATATCAACACTTACGTGTGTAAGTTTCTAAGACAAAATTTAATTGCAGTCATCTGCAGTTCAGTTTCATTACATCGCAAGTTATCATTTCAATGTAGTTTTAAAGTTGAAAATATTTATAAAGTGCGTATATTCCATGTTATTTTCTTTCAATTCTTCGACGCAATTCACATCGCTAGTTATTATTTCAGTGTAATGTCGAGGTTTGGAATTTTGCAAAGTGTGTATATTTCTTGTTCTTTTTTTTTTTTTTTCTTTTTACTGTTCTAACGATTTTGCCGCAATTTAGTTGTGGTTTAAGTATCGTATCTATTTAACGTACAAGGTGTCGTTTAACTTGTAATACAACCGGAAAAGAGATAATTGTATATGAAAATAAGTTGAAAAGTAAGAATAAGATTCTCTTATTTATATTCCTATTATTCCGCAATCACATTTTTTGAATATTATCATCCAATATATCCATGTACGTATAATGTAAGTAATGGAACATAATTATTTTTTTCCAGTGAGAAATATTTCATACATCATGTGCATCAGTGTTTTTTAACGTTGATGAGAGTTAAAGTATTTTATTAAAAATCTTATTTTATTTTTGTTAAAAATTTTATTAAGCACTTAATTTTTTGGTGTTAAAAAATGCACCAGTTTCTCAATAGCTTGATACAATACACAGTAAGATATTTTTCAGCTAATCTCAAAAAATTAAAATAGCTGAAAACACAGAGATTTATGTTATATCACACTCAGTTTGTTTAGTGAAGAACTTCCTCGACAGATGTTGTCAATCTATTTTGATTATTTCGTATCTGTTTACATGTTTGACAACTGAAATAATCATGTTTTTATATATTTTATGGAAAGAAAATTTCGCGCAACTGGGGATCCGGAAACAAGAATTCTATGTCGTGTTGAAGTCAGTTTGTTTAGTCAGGAATTCCGCCAACAAAATGTCAT
Source organism: Tetragonisca angustula (assembly GCA_036937485.2). Taxonomy (NCBI): domain Eukaryota; kingdom Metazoa; phylum Arthropoda; class Insecta; order Hymenoptera; family Apidae; genus Tetragonisca; species Tetragonisca angustula. The sequence continues at coordinate 550,554 of JAWNGG020000100.1, read as the reverse complement.
TGGTTTATTTCTTTTGGTTCGATCAGTTCCCATCATTTTACATATTTAACAACGGAAACAATTCTATTTTGATATATTTCAACAAAATGAAATTTCTGCGCGACTCGAGACTCCGTTTATCATATGAATATAGAAATCTTTTATCACGCCGGGGTTAGTTTATTTAATCCAGGAATATCCCCGGACAGATGTTATTAATCTATCATTTAGTTATTTTTCTCCCTTACACATCTGACAACCGAGACAATCGCATTTTTATAACGTTTCGTTAAAGTGAAATTCCCAATGCTACATTACAGTTAATTATACAACGCAACAGATGTTATTAATCTACCATTTAATTTCAATCACTCTCAATCATTCTACATCGATACGTGTAAACTGAGATAATCCTTACTCCCCGTACATTCTACTGAAATGAAATTTCTCACGCAACCCGGTACTCGTTTTATATAAAACACAAAAATATTTCTGCCCCGTGGAGCCAAGGAATAAATTACGTCAAAAAGAAAAAGAAAAAAGAAAAAAAAAAAAGAAAAGTACGTAGAGTCCGCAACATTGAACGATTATCCAGCAAAACACATTTTACACAACGCGTGTAAAATCAAACTTTCCTATCTCTTTCGTCAGTGTGTTCAACACGATGCGTAATAGAATCGGTAATGCGATCCGCGCCCGCCGGTTTCAAATCCCTTTGTCGCTCCTTCGTGTATAATTCCTTGCTCCCCCCTTGTTCATGAAACACTCACCTTGCTCACGATTTGAGAAGTCGCTGCTCGTTACCGCGCATTGTCTCGCCGCGGCTTTCCACGGCTTCGTGACTTCGTGATTCACGAAGCCAGGCTGGCGTGCACATATTTACCTGGCTACTCCGCATGAAAATGAAACCCGAGACCGAACGTGCTCGAAGCGATTTTTTATCGGGTGTCAGCGCGAAGACAACCGTTGGTTGGTCTCCGACTCCGAAATCCGCGATACAGTCGGCGGAGAAGCGCAACGCGGCGTCTACTTGAGTTTTCTACCCTGTAGAGTCGAGCTCTACGATCGTAAGGAAGACAAGCGCGAAATTTGAATTTTTACAGACGTTTACAGACGTGTTCGTCGCGACGAGTGTAATAATACAGGATAATATTCCTCGATCGACCAATCTTTATTCCAGCAGAACGATTTAATTCGCTGCTCTCGTCTCTGAGTTTATAACGAGCCGATCTCCGAGCTTGTCTTTCGTGACAACTATAGTGATACAGAAGTGTCACTCGAATCATTCGTCACTTCCGTTTGGTAGGTTGTAAGAGCCGTAAGAGGAGTACTGTCACTAGGCGAAAACAAAATTCAAACAAAAACAATATCTTAATACCGCCCCTTGCGCTGGCAACTGATTCGCGGACCATAACGTTCGTGGCTTTGATTTTTTTAATTCTCGATACCCGGCGAGAGCTTTTTTCGAGGCCTGAAACTGAACTCTCGGAGCACGAGGTGCCGATTTTCCACTTTTGTAAGGGAAACTTTTCCGTTTCAAGAAGCGGAGTTAATTTCCGTTGAACGAACAAGTACAAAGAGAAACAAGTAGCAAGGATATCTAAGATTCTTCTTTAACTCTTTGCACTTGACTGTCCCCTTTTAAGGGGACGTTTTCCTTAAATCTAGCTAACAGCTCGGACCTCCTTTTTCTGTAATTTGCTGATGATTGTAACAAACGTGTACATTTGGCGTTGCATGATGCGCGATGTATGATAGTATATCTGAACAGATGCTCGGAGCTGTAATAGGCGAGAGCTCTTACCTGTCGATACGATAAGGACCTCTTTCGTTTCAATATTAACCCCCTGCGCTGGCAACTGGTTGCGCGGACCATAACGAGTGACCGAACTCGTATACAATAATTCGTCGCTTTCTTCTTCTATTGAACTCGTCAATGTGATATCGCTGGATAGAAATGATTAAGAAGTAATGAACTTATCGTTTGTTTCGCCTCGGTTGCATTTAAATATAGTTAAAACTGACGAAAATGTTGCAATTTGCGACAAAAGATCCTCGACGTGCGTTAACTGTAATAATAGTCGTAAAGAGCCGTGTTCATGCTGTTTCGTATCAGTTTCATCGTCGCGCGAAGTAAGAAGAACAGAAGAGCCTCGAGCTGAGTTATAGTGAATTATTCAATCAGAATCCTATTGGCAGTGTTACATTGATTTGCAACAGAGATAGTTGTCAACCGTGCAATCGGATTACGGGCGGGGGGGGGGAGGAGGAGGAGGGATGAAACGTCGTCAATCATATCACGAACAGGCAAACGCGATCCAACAATTAATATAATGGACAATTGACTGTTTAAATATAGTTTCGCGATCTCTGTGAAACGTAGCAGAGATTTTTGTTCGTTATTTGTTCCCATTATCCGGAATGCGCGATTAACCGGTTTGCACTGAATCGTATCTGTAAAAAATGGAAATTAAATTAATATCAGTTTGCATACACGTGCGCGATGTCTCTGAGAGTCGCAGCGGTGTCAGTCACTCTTATATAACTTTATTCTCGTGAAATTATGTTACGCGTTTACTATCATTGCTTTCTTCGTTAGACGCCATTTCTCGGTAATAAATGAACGTTACGACAGTTCATTGGCATGAAATTAAACATATAGGGCCCTCAACGCCTGATGAACGTTGTCGAGTCAAATTAAATTAATTAAATTAAATTTAAGCGAAAATTTGAAGTTGCATCGGCTGTGACTCTCAGCCCAATTAAATGCGCGAGTCATTTATACACGTTGACTGCTATTTTTTATATAACCAAAAGGAGGTGAATATCATGAAGAATTTTAAATAATACAAATAATTAGGTAATACTGCAAAGAAGTTGTCGCTTTCGTTGTGCTTTATTGTAATGTATCTTATAGAAATTAAATGTTTTTCGCATGGCAGTCAATGGTGTAAATCGGAATCGTTAATTTCTAGGTAATGAGGAATGAAGAAAGGACAAGGATGTCGAAGAATGGTTGTGAAATACGAAATGAAACTTGAACTTTCGAAACCGGCGGGGTTAAATCAAATAGGCAAAAAATTCGCTTATTCCATTCTTTTGCATTAACCGGTTTAAATATTATATGTACATCTACACCTCTACTATTCAGACTTGTAGAGATAATTTTTTTATACAAGAACATACTCGAGAAACGGATTATTTATTATTTTAAAAATTATTTTGTTGTTTAAAAAACCTTCGATTTACACAGTGAATATTAACCTCTAACCATTGGACATTGAGAGTCGTAAAATTTTTCTTGCTCACGATACCTAATCTTGAATTTCATTTTATTATTAATGTCCTCGTTGCAAGTCGAATATCTCATATTTTTGCAGTATAATGCACAAAATACTATGTTCATCCTCAACTCCAGGACATCACTCGAGAGTTGAAAATTAATTTTCTTAGTAGTTTGCTTCCTCCTCTTGCTCTTCGACATATTCTTCGTTTGTCGCAGGAGATCTCTTGGCGAACAATGCTTTCCCCGATTCGTCTTATCGCGAAAACAGCCGACTTCTATTTGTCCCGTATTCGGTTCATGCGATCTGTGACTATGATTTTATCTAATTCCACCAGTTCCCCGTGATAATGACCTAGAAAATGGCTGTCACGGCTCCGCGATATTCTCGGACGCGAAGATAAATTAAAATTCAAGGATTTAGCATCGTAATTGGTTAATTTGCTAATTACGCGAGAGACAACGAAGCTTCGGTAAAATTTCGAGGGATTCATCGATCGTTTCAGTTGGACTGTTGATCACGCCTGTTCGAGGGACACGCGCGACCATTTTCCCCGATGTCGATGAACTCCGAAATGAAGCAATATTCAATATACTTAAAGACCACGTGTGTGATAAGTCACATTTTAACAATTTTAACTCTTTGAGTGTTCGCTACAATCACGCAGAAGTTTGTAAGTTCAAATATCGAAGGAGGAGTAAGAATGCATTTATCTTGAATCATTATATATATGAATGGTTCAAAAAATACTTACTAGGTGTGTTTTTCTAAAAAAAATGCAACACATATTTTTACCAGCAAAAAATTATTATATATATATATATATATATATATATATATATCACTTGAATTATTCATTACTTCTTTTTAGCAGGTCAATAAAAATTTTTTGCTTGTAAAAATATGTGTTGCATTTTTTTTAGAAAAACACACCTAGTAAGTATTTTTTGAACCATTCATCTATCTTTCTATAATTGGTAATGGAGTTATACCCTAAAACAATTGTCCTGAATTATTTAATTATTATATTAGAATTATATTACTGTTGTAATTACAATCAGGTAAAAAATAACAATGTGTAATTATAATTGTTATAATATTAGTTATTAATAATATATAATATAAAATAATAATTATATATATATCAAAAGTAGCAATCGATCATGATACATTTAGTTATCCCTTTCATTAATGTGAAATTTCGTTACATTAATAACGAAAATTGCAGAGATCGGTTTGAATTTTTCTTTATACTGCAGTAATTTAAAAGTGTCCAAATACTCATGCACGATAGTGCACGATACGTGTTTGATTTACAATATTCATTCGTTGGCGGTTCATAACAATGCTTTTCTGCACGAAATATTAGACTCGAACGATATTACGTATCAAACGATATTAGAGTCGTTCGAAAGAGTTGAATTTCAAAATAAAAATGCCGCCTCAGCGATTTAGTTTCACTTTTATTTCAATTGCGACTTTGACTTATATTCGTATTTGCCGCTTGTTTCTGCGCGAACGGCACTTTCGCAAGCACATACGTAGAACCCGTGGCAACGCGTATTCGATTACTTAATACGTATTGGAAATAATATATCGTGGAAAAAGCGGAATTCGTCGTGATGCAATCGTTGAATAATTCTTAACGACTCGTTAACGATGCCTCTGTTCTTAATCGTTTCGATTTCTAATGAAACATTTCATTAGAAATATTTTGGACAGCGGAGGACAATTAAATAGAAAACTTTTTAGGCTTCAAAAGTGAATCAGTCGTGAAAGTAGTCGACGATATTTGGAAAACTTGTTTCGACGGAGTACGTGGTTAATTTCATCAAAATATCAAATTTTATTGAAATATTATACAGTGTAAATATCATTATAAGAATATCATAATTATAAAGTATATCGCTGGCAACATTTTTCTTTCGAGTCAATTCATATTAGAAAAATTGTGTCTTTTCAAGCTACAGAAGGAAATTCCAAGGGTCTGCCTAATATTTTTTCATCGTTCTCATTATGTAGTATGCAAAATCATAAAGTGCAAAACATACAGAATTACTTTCCAATCGGTTAAGTTCACGCATCAAATTTATGAAATCTCGTTGTTATGGGTTAAGAAGGAAATAACACGTTTACTTTGTATGGCAAAATGTCAAAGCGATATAGTTTAAATATACGTGTAATATTTAATTAACAATGACGATGGTTGTAGATAAACATCTGCGTTCAGGATACCTAGTCACTGCTCTTCTTGTTAAAAACAATTTGTATTATGCAAATATCTTTCTATTGTCCTTTTTAATAATAGTATCACTTTATTATCAAAAATATTCGGTTGCTGGAAGAATTCAGTCATTATAATCATTACGATATTATCATTCGACTTACGTAAAATTACAATATTGCGATTAAACATTGACAATACGTTTGTACGAGTCATTTTTAATGGCGAATGATTTACACTAATTACAAATACTTGATAAACACTACATTTCACCACTGAAAAGATTTGACATAAAACGCTGCCTGAAGTCTCACGTCGAGCGATTCAAGAATCATTTACTTCTGTCGATCTCGTCTCAATATTTTAAAAGTTTCAACCAATGTACCAAATGATGTGCCAGACAAAGACGTTATTTCGTGATTAATACTTTATTTTTAGTTCGGTGTCAGAAAATATCTAGAAACATGCGCTTTTAATTCGCTTTGATGTTGTGTATGGCAATGTCATTCCTTGAAGTAGTTAAATCATTTTATTCAGGCTTCTTAATCTTGTGGCATTCTTGTCGGTTCTTGAAATAAATGAAACGTAGATAGACTGCGGATTTTTATGCTTTTTTGCAGAATATTTTTAAGTGCAAAATTAAAACAGAGTGTAATAATTAATTCTCTCTTCAAGCTTTCTCTCTCTTTTCAATTACATTCTCAAATATATGAATTTGCATAAAAATTCGGAGTTTGGTGATAGAACATGATTAGGTATCCAATAAAATCCTCTAATACGAGCAATAAGAGTCTGTTAATTAACTTCTAAATAGTATCATTTATCATTGGGGGAACATGGCAATTTACAGTTAGATGAACTTAACATTCAAGTTTTCAGTTTAATTTAATTGTCACCAATTTCTAACGCAGAGGGTGCAAAGTACAAAATAAAATTAAATATTTCAAGCGAAAGCAATGGTTTCCAAACACTGTTTCAGGATTGGACTGCACTTGTTATTGTCAACGTGCAATTTTAATTCCAAACTTATTATTTTAATAGCGATCATCCTAATGCACATATCGGAAATTTGGTTGATAGCCGTTGCCAAGATACACAAAATTTTTCGGCTCTCGGTTAGCAGGGAAATATTTTAGTTTCGCTAATGTGTTCGATCGTTCCTCGAGGAGAATTCTTGCAGAGGGATGCAGCGCGAAAAAAAGATAGTTCAAGCATAAATCACAGTCAAGATGGTATACAGTCTTATCGTTCAATTTGACTTGTTTCATCCATCGAATAAAAGCTAATGCTTATCCGATGAAAGTAGACGATGATGTCAATCTTAAATTTTACGATCAATTGCAAGATAAAAGAGAAAATGAACAAAGAAAATGCCAATTTTTCACTCGTGCGCAAAAATCTTGGAACATTTTCCAGTTTTTAGCAAAACTTTGATATTACTATTATTTATAATATCGTGATTGTATATTTCTTCATGTTATGTATGTTCTGTGCAATGTTTTACAAACGTATAAAAATTCGCAGTCTACTTATTAATAATAATAATAATAATAATAATAACGTTACTGTTATAACAGTATTACAATATTGCTATGTAACTTCAATATTATTATCATTTATGATGAAATGATCAAGTCGCCACGTATTTTCTTACCTAAGCATTTGTAGTACAAACTTCAATAACATGAATAATATTTAGCGCCAACTATAAATTTTTTAATAAATTTTGTAAATATTAGTAATACACATACATTTCTTTTTTTCGTGGAAAATATCAAATTTAACGAATTGTTAAAATATAGATGACGAATAATTATTTTTCAATTTTGTCTGAAATATAGTAAATGCTTCAAGATTTTTGATACATACAGGAAACATAATAAATTTAGTAACAGTTGAAACTATCAAGTCGTGTTTGAAAGTTTCAATGTAGTTTTCTTGAAAATAATATTAATCAGACTCGATGCATTTTGACTTTGTTGTAAGACAATTGTGATTGAATCTTCGGTTAATCATTGCTTGATCAACTTTTCGTGTTTGCATTCTCTAACCCGAGCGTTTTAATTAATGGTATTAATATTACGAGCGACCTTTGTCACGTTATGTTTATACAAAATATCAATTTCGTGTTCTTTCATGAAACAATTGACAAAACACTGTTCGATTAATTTTAAGCTATAAATCAACGTCGACAAATATAATTATCATCATATTACATTATGATGTTGTTCGTCTCGATGCATATAAAAGAACGAGGACAAAACACGATGTTACGATAGTTTAACATCAAAGAATTTTCGTCGTTCATTGATTCGCTTGTATATTAATGAAAGTATAAAATACAATCTCAATTAAGTACAATTCACACGACGATCTTCATATTCGATCTTCATGTTCTAAATGCGGGAATAAGAGACTCGTTGTGAAACACGACACCAGATATATGTACATGTTCAGACGTTCAACGTGAAATTCCTCTTGAACAGCTTACCGGGCGTGCAATTTCGAGGGAAATTAGCGGTGCACGTTACAGCTACGTTATTCCCATAAACAACCTGTGCGTTACTTACCAGATCGGAATGCCGGTCGGTTTTTCTTCGCGATCGTTTGTATTTCCAGTCTCTCGCGCACGGTGCTTTGGAGAGTAAGTGCAGAAATAAGTTTCAAAAGCATTAACTCGGACTCTGTTCTCTTCCGGCCACGGGGACGTGAGTAGCGTGGCGAGCACGGAATAATTTTCTCGGTCACATTCTCTCTCATAACTCTGTTCATTGTGCACCGATTAAGTTCTTAACCTTCGACGGAGCGGTATTACCATAATAGTGTCGCCATACGTGGATTCCTCGCGTGCACATTACACACGCTAGCATACACACACACACAGACACACGAGTAGCAGGCGCACGATCGTGTCAGTTCTACAATTTATGGCAAACTCCGTGTAACGTCTCCGTGTTTTCTCCAAAGTTATATCGCCGATATCGTTTGCCCGTTAATTTCGGGGGGGGGGGGAGGAGGAGGAGGAAATATCGTCCGGGCCGTGATGTAATTAGGAAGATACGCGAGGTTGATCGTTCGCTAACTATAGATGCGAATAATATTTCCGGATAACATCGTCTTCACGCCGACGAGAGAATAGTTAGTAACAAACGTGAAACAACGTTTCAACTATGTTTCTTGTTAAACGATGACAGTACCGTTCGTAATTATTGATTAATTAATTATCGCGCGCGACATTGGTAATAATAATCATTGATACGGTGTAGCCAATGATACTATTATAATCAACAGTATTGTTGTACATCCTTACGTGAATTATCACGAATAATTATTGTGTTACTTTTATCTTACGAAATGATCGGTTCTCTTTTTCTAATTTATTGTTGTTGAGCGAGTTGCCATAATTCGTCGAGTTTTTGCGAAATTATATATATAACAACAACAATAATAATAATAATATATTATTTATATATAATATGTATAATTATATATATAAAATATATATATATAATATAAATAATATTATTATATATAAATTATTGTATATATAATCATATATAACAACAGATATAAATTACATTATGTATATAATATAATTTATATTTATAATATTTATAATATTTATATATAATATAATTGTTACAGCATTACAATACGTTCATTCATGTCTCATTGTTAATCAACAAATGTAAAGCATTTTTCTAATTTTTAACCGAATGATATTTGCCGCGCGCCTTAATTCTTCGAGAAATACTTTTACGAGATACAATTTCCCCGTGTTCAGAGTGAAAATCAAATGGTAAAAAATTGACGAAGGTTTCGAACGTTAATCGTTTCCTAACGATATACACACTTCAGAAAAATTTCTTTAACAGAGGTGCACTTTCTCTACGAGTGTAGAATTACTCGAATAAGTTACAATACTCACTTGATGAAAGAGTATTGGAGAAATTTGAGATAAAGAGCCGTGATGAAATATTCGATACGATCAGAAATCCATTAAATATGCAGGTACGTGGCGAAAGTTGTTAATGAGGAACAACTTGGTGATTAGGTAAAAATTCATTAAAAATCAAATGGTTAACAATCGAATGCTTCCTTTTTCCTTTCTAACAACTTTCATTGTGTTCAATTGTTTTGTCACTTTGGTGATATTCAAATAAGATGTTCCCCAACTTGGCAATGTTTGCGTAGATATGTCTAAAAGAATATTTTCTTCTGTAAAAACGATGCGCAATCGAATGATTTTATGGTTGTACAATTAAGTTGCACAACTAAATAGTTATTTAGCATTTTCACTTTCCACTTGAAATTAAATTGCCAATAACATGAACTAAATACATTAAACTCGTTTCTTTTATCTTCATACGGTGACCAGATAGAAAAACTTGTTTTTATCCTTTTTTTTTCTGAAAAACCAGGGATCGCATATATATTTAGATTAGGTTCTTTGAGAAGTTTATTTAATCGTTCAATTAAATACGTTAAATTACGTTATTTTTCCCAATGAATGACGATAATTATGAGAAGAAAATCGCTTCAACATTTTCTTCTGATAGCAGCACAACCAACTGTCACGCAGTAATCGTATCAAATGCATTAAACTACAATTAAATATATTAAACTCACGTTTTTCTTGCGACGAACGATGATAATCGTCGGATGCAAGAAAAAAAAAAGAAAAAAAAAAGAAAAAAAATTATTTCAATATTTTTTTCTCTTTCTGATTATATACGTTTAGAAGTTTGCTTTAAAAGTTTACTCAATCGTGCGACGTATAATCGCGCAATGTAGCATGTAGGGTGTTCTTCCGCGCAAGTGTCAAAAAAACAATTTCTCGCAAGACGATAATTAAAAGTTGGATATTATTAGCATGCCTGTGCACGCAGGTCCGGAAGTAGTGACATTAAAGATTGCGGTCGCTTCCGTGCTTGCTTGTATGATCATATTGCTGTATCTAATGCGTGACCTTCGTCATAAAGTGGAATATGGGAAAGTTTGCGCTTAGCGATTCTTATGCAAGACTGTAAAACAACCGACGAACAGGAACGAAAATTCAACGAATAGAAATATTCAAACGATTCGCCAGTCGATGATCGCTCGGTCAGATTTCGTTCTCGTAATCGAATTTACGAAGCTTCGCGTTTAACAGTTTGCGTTCCGCGCCAAGGCGAAAGAATGCCAGCTCAGGGAAACCTACTCCTCTCCTTTCTCTGTTTTCAATATATTTTTCTTAGTGGAAATAATAGATAAATTCCTTTTTTTTTGCTTTTCTTTTGGTAGAATTTTATTTAAAAAAAAAAAAAAAATGAAAGATGAACATTCTATGCGAATAAATTATTTGAGCAGTATTCATAGAGACAAAGTTTGTGAAACTTAAAAGGAAAAATTATAAGATTTATAAGATTTATAATAAGTTGCGCTGTATGCATCAGATCAATTCAATAAATTGATTTAGTTTTAGTTTTAGTTTCAACCTTTTTTTTTTAATATTAATTGCGTTTAATAACTGTAATAGTTGTCAAAGTACCTTGTCTTTTTCGTATAATAATTTTACTATTTGACAACAGAACACGCTCTGCCTATATTTGCCATAAATCCACACTTTCGACGTTTAAATTTCTTATCTAGGAATTCCTTCATTTTTCAAGATACGTTGAAATGTTTGAAGTTCCCCGTGTTCCTTATCTTCCAAGTAAATTTATATTACCATAGACTGTTACGGAATAATAGCTAAATATTTCGAATTTTGCGAAGAGAGACGAGAGCTTCACGAAACGAAGGAAAACGGAAATATTTGTTCCCCCTCCCGTTGCAAAATAATCAAATTTCAATTTTCTGCTAGGCTTCGAGAATATTTTGCTTAATAAGGACAGATCAAGTTTCTCAGTTATTAAATAATGCTACTGACTACACATTAAATTCAACTTGCGATTAATATTCTTCTCGCTGTTCATTTATTTATAAAGTCAACGGTTACAAGTACGATCATAGTTGTCGTGAATGAGTGGCGTAAATTTCTAAGAAACGAATCTCGTTCTGAAAAGAAAAGAGCGATTACAAACTAAAGATAGAAATAAAAAGAGATCTGATTGATGTTATCTCTGATGACGCGTACGTGACAAAAGTAAGTAATCGACGCTTATGATAGCGAAAGTGTTAAATAATAGCAATAGTTTGTCGCACATTGGCTTTTGTAAGTACGATATCCAGTTTTCGTCGTGTGAGCAATGTATTTCGCACGCCCCTTATCTATCTTTTTCAGCTGAATTACCATTATTATCGTACGATTCTACACATTCCCGACACCTGCGTGTCATTCGTGTATCAATTTCTCTGTATACTCGTTGGTTTTCAACGACTCGACTAGAATTCTAATACGATTCTATGCGATCTTCATCTTTTTTCAATGAAATCACAATATATCGATATCGTGGATATCGTAGATAATTTACGTCAGTTTGAATCAAAATTATTTCAGATGACAAATTATACCTTGATTTCTTATTTATTGGATTATCTTTTACATCAGTCGTTATTGATCCTCGTTATTTATTTCATTCCTCTCTTTTTTTTTTTTTTCATTACGATCTGCACGCCCGCAAATATTCTCTAGAATCAAATTTTAAAATCTATTTTACTTTCGCGCGAATGCTAATTTTAAAGTGACGAGGACAAAGGATCAGAGTATCTAAAATTACGCGAATTCGAACTGTTACTTGGAAAAGCAAGGTGCTGCGACGAGCAGCTAAATAAAAAGCCCATATCGCGGATATGCCCGAGTGTGTTCGAAATGTTGATAAAGAAAAAAGAACACGTTGTATCCCTCTTTTCACGCGAGGTTTCTCCTCTCCATTCAGCCGCGCTAATTTGTATTTATGTCTCTCCACTCTTTTATACAATTTCGCTCTGTATTCTATTCGCTCCAGGTTTATCCGCACATTTCGAGAACATCGAATCATCACTTGAAAAAGAATACAAGTTTTACTAGCGCATTACGGTTGCAGAGAATGTTAAATCGGTCCTCGAGTGTTTTGGATACACGAACACCTCTCTCGCAGTAGACGATTATATTCGTGAAATTGTCGAGGCGACGAAGGTCCTAATAATTTGCCTCTCGAGCATTAAATTAAGAGAAAATTTTACGATCGTACTCGCAGAAATAAATGGCAAATAAATGGATCAACATCTAAATGAGATAACGAAAGATAAAGAATGAATTGTTAATAATAAGTAGCAGTGATAAATTGAGAATATATTGATATTAACAAACGATGAAGAGAAGTGTAAAAATGTAAAGGTTGCTACAATAATTCGAAACGTAACAAATAGCTATTGCAATCGTAAGAAGATGCAACACCTATCATTGTACAAGAGTAGTAAGAATAATAATATATAGACGTATTAATAAATGAGATTAAAGACTCGAGAAATAAATTATCGATAATTGGGAACGAGTCGACGAATAAAAATAAAGGTGAGTTTAAAAATGAAGAATGATCTTTGTTAAAAATTAATGTGAACCAACGAAGGAGAGTGGAAGATTGAGAATAAATGATCGACGACGAAGAGAGATCCAATAAACGGGAGTAGAGGAATTGAGAGTAAGTTCTTAATAATTAAAAGAAACTAATAAATCCAAGAGTATAATGAAACCAGGAATAAACGATTGTTGAACGAATAAATAACGGCGAAAGATTTCGTGTATGTAAATGTAAAGGGAAAAAAAAGGCATCGCGCTATTTTCGTATACGCATATAATGTTTGCCCGATCAGCCGCGAAATTCTTCGTCTACTTCTTTTCGTCGATCTTCAATCTTTTTCTTCTTTCGACGAAATTAATTTTAGCCCGCGGCAACCGGGCCACCGGAAACGTGTCGAACTAGAAATCTGTTCGGCCGATGATCGCATTCTACTTTCGTACATTTCTTTCCCCGCCGACACTGGATACCACTGATTCATGAATGAACTTTTATCTAACTTGTTGTTTCAACAAGTTCTATTAATATCGGATGGAAAAAACAGAGGCCAGCCTTTCTAATTTAACGACTGGTTTTCGAGTTCCCGAAATTCCTTTCGAATTAAATTTTTGCTCTCTTTGCGATACAGCACGTAACTTATTTGTTTAGTTCGAAAAGTTAGGGAAGTTGGATTTGTCGATTTGTTTTTTTTAAATAGATACGCGCGCTTCTGATTTTTGCGTTTTACAATTTTTGTTTTCTCAAGGAATTTTTGGGGAATAAGGGAATTTTTTTTCTTAAGGAAACCACGATACATTTTGGTATGCAGTTTTCACACACAGATTTATTCGTGCTTAAAGAGTATTTACAATTTTTTTTTTCTTTTTTTTGTTTTACGAAATTTATGAAAGTTGTGGAAATTATATAGCCTTAGGTAAAGCATGTTTTTAAAAACGGGCGAATGGCGGACGCGATCCCGGTCCACCTGGTTATTTGAAACTAAAAAACCAAACTGCATCTTAATTAGTGTAAATATGGCTATCGCGTGAACCACGGAAACAGCGAAATTTCGAAAATTAAAAAAATGGCAGCATTTTGAAGTTAAAATATCGATTTTCCTTGTGCTTTTCGTCCTTTGGGCGGTAAACAAAAATTGAAAAAAAACATCAAATTTTGAAATCCCTGGTTCATGCGATAAAGGTACATCCGGTGAAGATCTCCTCCAAATTTCAAGTCAATCGGTCAACTAAAACGTGAGATATCCCGTCAGCCAATTCAAAAAGCATGGATTTGAGAAAAACACATTTGAAGTTTTCGTTGTACAAAGATATTCATACTTACAATCAATCGGGCAGTACAAAAAATAAAATATTATAAAATAATAATAATACAAAAATAAATAATAATATTATAAAATAAAATATTTTTTGAGAAAAACACATTTGGAGTTTCTGTTATCCGTTGTGCAAAAATATTTATACTTACAATCAATCGAGCAGTACAAAAAATAAAATATCATAAAATAATAATAATACAAAAATAAATAATAATATTATAAAATAAAATAAAATATTTCTTGAGAAAAACACATTTGGAGTTTCTGTTATCCGTTGTGCAAAAATATTTATACTTACAATCAATCGAGCAGTACAAAAAATAAAATATTATAAAATAATAATAATACAAAGATAAATAATAATATTATAAAATAAAATATTTCTTGAGAAAAACACATTTGGAGTTTCTGTTATCCGTTGTGCAAAAATATTTATACTTACAATCAATCGAGCAGTACAAAAAATAAAATATTATAAAATAATAATAATACAAAAATAAATAATAATATTATAAAATAAAATAAAATATTTCTTGAGAAAAATACATTTGGAGTTTCTGTTATCCGTTGTGCAAAAATATTTATACTTACAATCAATCGAGCAGTACAAAAAATAAAATATTATAAAATAACAATAATACAAAAATAAATAATAATATTATAAAATAAAATATGCAAAAATATTCATACTTACAGTACACCTTTAAACATCTTATAACTTTGCTAATTTTACGAACTCGAACAAGTCCTTTTACACAGACATTCTCGAAAGCATATACTTCAAAGAAAATGTCAAAAAAGAGTCGATTTTTTTTAAAAGCCGGATTACCAGAATACCCCCAAGCGAATTGCGTAAATTTTCCAAACCGGCAGAATTCCGAAGGAAATTTCAGAATATATGTTTAGAAAAGGGCGATTCAGCAACGTTCGGACGTTGAATTCGAAAGATCGAGCCATCAGACACCACGGGAGAAGGGAGGAAAAATTAAAGTTCCGTCAGAGAACGGAATCATCTGTAACGCTACGGTATTAGTTAATTGTAAATCGCGCGAGGGTCAGTCGGTCGTTAATGGTATTGTGTCCAGCTGCATTGATGTTGTAATATGACATTTAATTGACAACGATTCGCCGGCGTGGCGTGTTTAACTTCGTTTAAAAGGAGCCAGGAGGATCCATAGATTACGCGGGGGGGATCGTGCGAGATATCTTGACTGATTCGCTCCGTCCGTTATTTACCATTAAAACCGATAATCAACGGTGAATTGAATGCACTGTGTGTGTACACGCTGGTGATTCACGGGCGCTTAAACAACCGCGATAATGTTATTAAACGTACGATGGTGCAAGTAGGGATTTTTTTTTTTTTTTTTATATAAAAGTTCGCCTCTGAGCTGGTTGGCAAAAAGTCGAAGGTCACTCAAAGAGTCTAAAGTTAAAAATAATAAATGAAAACCGAACTGCATACGATTTTCTCTCTCGGAGAGTGTTTTGCTGCGCGGTAACATTCTTCGCGTTGTTGAAATTCAATTGTGATTCATTATGTATTGTATGCATACAGAATATTGAAAAATATGTAACAATTTATGATAGCAGATAGCATATCATTTAATAGGTCTGTCGTGATTAATGTATTCGTACGATATATGTATGACAATAACATGCGCTAATAAACTCTATAATTATATATTGTATTATTATTTTATTACTTTATTATCAAATTAATACAGTAATAATAATAGATTTATGCAGGTTTCGTTTCACAAAGGATTTCTTTTATATTCTCCTATTAAATAACAATATACATATATATATATATATATATATATATATATATATATACATATATATATATATATATATATACAGATTAAATAATAATATACGTACACGTACAATAATAATAAACAGATTTGTGCAGGTTTCGTTTCATAAAGAATTTCTTTTATGTTCTTCTGTTGGAACTGTCTTATACAAATCCATTCGCAACCTATGTTACGTTATCTGATTATCGAATAGCAGTTATAAATATACAATAAATATGTAACAATTCGTGATAATAAATAATATATACGACATTATATATATGTTACATTAGCTTATCATTCTTTTTTGTACTCTTCATCTCGTTATTCTTTTATTTTATCAAATCGTTGTGGTTAATGTAAAGTAGATACTGTCAAAAATAATCGGGCGTAAAAATAAAACTTTACAGAACTTATTCAACTTTGGAAGACTCTTTCTTACGTGCAGAGTGAAATTCTAAGTACAAAAGTTCAACGTGTTGAAACTTGAGATTAAAAAAGATTTCAATCTATCAGAAAAACCGTAAGACATTGGGTTAGGTAACACGATAAAAGTTCAAGTGAATACAGGCGAATTATTTTCAACACCTTGTTACACTACCAGTTGAATTGAAGTTGTCAAGTTGTTGAAGTCGCTTAAAATATTTACACTGAGTGCGGTTATGCATATTAAATACCTTATTTATCATTTATTAGTATTTATAATTTAAAACTTTATTAGTATTTTAGTAGTTTTATTACTATTTATAATTTAAAACGTTATTAGTATTTTAGTAGTTTTATTAGCATTTATAATTTAAAACTTTATTATAATTTAAAACTTTATTAGCATTTACAATTTAAAACTTTATTAGTATTTTAGTAGTTTTATTAGCATTTACAATATAAAACTTTATTATTTTTATTACTATTTATAATTTAAAACTTTATTAGTATTTTAGTAGTTCCATTGCCATTTGTAATTTAAAACTGTTCAAATATTTACACGATGGCGCATACCGCTAGCAAAATAAAAATCGGTATTTCAATAAATTGTAACATGCCGTCTCTCGTTAGTTCGACACTGTCTTGCATATTAATAACTATCGTTAGCCCGTTCACCGCAGGTGATGAAAAATTGATTTCCACGACTGTGCGAATGCGAAGCAGAGAGCGAAGGATAAGCAAACAACAATGAGTAGGCAGTAATGTCGCGTGGAACTTGGCGGGGAGGGAAAAAGTTTATTATCATGCCGTCTGGCGATGTATCGTGCGAATTATTCATTATGAATTATTAAACAGAAATGAGGCGCGCTGCCAGGAGGCTAGGGAGGGAATTGTATAGCCCGTGGAACGTTGCTGCTGCTTGGACGCGGCAATCGGTTGAAAACGTCTGAATCAAGGCAGCACCGAGGCTAGCCTTTCGCCCACGATAACGCTCGATTCTATATAGCGCAAATTTAACGGAGGCGGTCATTCAAGGTGCCGGATAAAAAGATTCCTCGGCCATCACCCTTTCCATTCTCCTCGAAATATCCTTCCGAGGAATTTCCTTCCACGATAATGTCGAACTGGCTCGAAAATTGCTTTCCAGGCCAGAAAATGTCAAGTTTTTCCAATGTGAAATAAAGATATCGCTGGGGAAGGATTCGGGGGGGGGGAGGGGTAATAGCTTAATATTTATATGAAAAAAGTATTACTGTGCATGTGCCATGTATCTAATACATGACAGTATTCACAACAAATTTGATGATACGGTTTTGATAATGTGTGATATATCGTTATACATTTATATAACTATGTTTATGTGTGTGTATATAATATATACTATATAGTAAGTAGTAATATTATATACTATATATTTTTTAAAATTTATTTTGTACATTTTGTATCAGGGTTAATTAATTAATTGTAATAATTTTAATTATCTCGAAAGTAAATGGTCTAAGTATATATATATATATATTTGTTTTTAAATAAAAAAATAAATATATATTTAGAAATTAAATGTTTGTCGTATTTATTAGTATCTAGTTTTTTTTTTAAATAAATTTAATTTATACATAATGAGTTAATGTATATTAAAAATTATGAATATATATATATATATAATTTAATTTATATATAATGAATTATATGTACACTTGATAAAATTAAGTGACAAATTTTGAGATGCATCTCAAACGCTTTTAATATTCATATTTATATATATATATGCATATGTATATGCACATATATTTTTTTGTCTTCATGCTTACATGTGAAATTATTGCATCACATGATCGCATTGATGTGTTTCAATCCCTTGGAAACGGAATATATAGATTTGGAGCTCCGTTTAAGGGACATGTGTTACTTCATTCGTTTGCTGCTCTCGTAAAAATCCTTGATTTTGTTGAATTGTTTTCTTGAAAAAGCAAACATTTATATTCTCAATTACTACAGCAATACCATGTACACATGTGATACTAGTATTACTATATAATACTGCATGATCTCACGACTGCGAAAATAAATTGTTTTCAGCAACTAATGCAAGATCATAGTATGTCATATGTTATTACACAATAATTGTGAAATTAAATTGTTTACAAATGTAACCTTATAATATAATATAACCTTAGTTATATATTTTATCTTATTGATTACAATTTAATTAATTCTTATAATTTATTTCATCATCTACAATTTAATTCCATAATTGTGAAATCGTACACTTAGCACTGCCGCGTATGTGTATTATAATATGCGCAGCATTATAATGCATAGTATTGTAATGTAAAATCATGTAGTATTCTACAGTAATAAATTATTCAAACGCGACCAACGTAAGATCGCATTATGTCACGTTAGAGTACCACATGATTTCACAGTTAGCCGCCTCTGCGCTATTTTTACAAACAATTCAATTTCACAGCCTGATCCGACTCGTAATGTCCATACGCGCAGAGTTTCAACCGCAATCGTCGCGTCATTATGACGACCCCGCTGGAATATTTTGAATTATTGTAGCCCCCCTCCCCCTCCCCACTCACGGTCTCCCTGCAAGCCAGAAACGCGAAACACACGGGAATTACATCTGGCGTTGTCATAAAATACAGGTTCAGTATTGATTTTGCATCCGTAACGTGTCCGATTTTAAATTTAGAAATTGCATTACGGGGTTACTATAAGCACCCGTTGCACTCTCGCCTTAATTCAGTTAGCAGCGGAAAATCTGGTTTACAATTTAATCATTCCCCGTGTTGGTTTCCCAGGCATATAGCTATAGCTTTCGCAGCGACGATTAAGCAACATGCGATCAACGCCGATGCGCCACGATATGTGTTGAATAGTTAAAGTCAATCGCCCAAGCGAATATTTTTTTTTCTCTCTCTCTCTTTAAATCGCTCTGTAAACTGCAACGGGCGAGTTTCGCCGATTGATTTTCGAAATTCACGTTCACGAAATTCACAATTTTCCCTTTTTCTTTGACTCTTTCTTTTTGTGTGTGTGTGTGTAACATCAAATCAAAATCATTTCGTTACTCTGCAAACGTGGTCGAAAATTGAATAAAAGACATTCAATAATGTTATTAATGGGATTAAAAAATATTTTGACTTTATTGGAATAATTGACATTTATATAATTTTAATAATTATCATTTATATTCGAAATAATGGTGGTTATAATTTATATCCAAAATTATAGTGCCTAATTGTAATTTATAATTTTTCAGTGTTTAACCTCTGTACTATTTTATATTTAATAGTAAAACTGAGTATTATATATTTATATAATATAAATATAATATATATATTTAACAGTTATACTAAATATTAAATATATAGTATAGTAATATATATATATATATATATATATATTTAACAGTTATACTAAATATTAAATATATAGTACAGTAATATATATATATATTTAACAGTTATAACAAATATTAAATATATAATTACTATATATTCATAGTATAGTAACTATATATTTAATATTTATGACCCAGACAAAACAAATAATAAATTTATTACTTCTCAATCATTTCTATCCGTATGACGATATCATACCGACGAATTCAAAAAGAAAAAGCGACGAATTATTGTACACGGTCTCGGTCACTCGTTATGGTCCGCAATCAGTTGCCCAGCGCAACTGGTCAATGCTTTATCAAACTATCATTCTTTCGTTTTTATTTCAATCTCGAAAGAAACTTGTCGACGAAATACAACGGACAAATTCAGGAACGGCGCGTTACATTTCTCGCTCGTGTCTTATTTGCGAAAAAAAAAAAAAAAAAAAAAAACGGACGAAATTATTCGAAAGCCGTTCCTTTCAAGGATTAGCCAGCCTCGCCGCGTTTGTCGAGATTACGAACTAGATAATACCGCGTGTTAATTTGCTCAGTTGTCTCGCTGTCGGAATCGTAAGCCTTTCGTTTTGTTTCCCGCCGAGATAATTGACCTCGGTCTCGCGGTTTTAACGAGATATTTTGCAACTGCACGATCCACGCGAGAGAGTTGAAGAGATGAAAAAGTGCAATTGACATTCGGACAGTAAATTATCATAAACTGTTGCAATCTCATGGAAGCAAGTGGCAATCAGCCTTAGCTCATTTAAAAGACTACTTTCGAAAACGCATTCGTTCATTTCGTTTCTAAAATGTGAAGATACTTTTTCTTCTCGAAAATGTTACATTACAAATATTATTCCGAAACAGCTGGACCGATTTCCATGGTTCTTTGTACAGGTGCTCTAAATTACGGAACTTGTAATTTAAAATAATCGCTGTTGCAAATTAAAAGTTATTTTGTAGAAAACAGCCGTAAGTGGCAAACATGAGATTTTTCAGAACGAAGAGAAAAATGTTTGCCCAAGTTTGCAGTTACTGCAAGTGTTAATTCTGTTTGTTCCTAGATCATTCCCATAGAAAAACAGAAATGTTCGTTTTTTTTTCAATATATTGTTTTTATATCTATGAATATGTAAATATATCAGTTTGAATTGTCAGGAGATTTGATGTTTGGCACTCGTGGTGCTTCCTACAAGGACTATTCGATTGGATCGTTCAACACGGAGTTGGGAAAAATTTGCAGGAAGAATATTTCAAATACTACATGCTATATTGCGCGATTTAAATAAAATAGTACATAAAATGAAGTGCTCTGAAGCGTGCGAATGAAATATTTCGATCTTCCATTTTAAATATTAACATTTCAAATGTTTCTTGGTCATAAATGGAGGAGGAGGATTTATAAGAGCAGCGAAATGTTTGCGCCGATACTCTTGCACAATTGTATCTTTTTCTTAACGCCGAGTCTTACAATTTGTCAATATATTTTATTGTATTTTAAAAGATTTTTCAACTGAAACATTAAAAATATAGATTCGTAGTATAATAGTTATGCCAACGTCTGTATCGCGAATAAGAATACAAATCGGATTCACTTCTTACTTACAATATTGTATTGACGACACAACGTGTCAAAAAACGTGTCAAACTTTTGGTCTTATACCACAATTATTAACACAATGTACTGATAATACGTTGTGATACGCATTAAAAGATATTAAACGTATATTACATTTATTATAGTACAATATTTTGGGACGTGTAACTTGTACACTCGAAATAACTTTTAAATTATACACCAAATGAAAAATTGTCTAATACAAAAGTTGTATGGTTTTATTAAGGGAGGCAAAATATGGTGTGTCAATTTTTTCTGTGCACTGAGAGATTTCTCGAAATTTCCATGTTCATCTTCATTTCTTTTAATTAAACCGTATATTTTGTTCGTAATCGTAAGTCGAAGGAATATTAAATTCCAAGTAAAAAGGTATTAGACCACATTGATCCTAAATCTACTGGTTGAGGAGATATTTTACGATAATTTGTCTCGAGGATGAAAACTGCATCAATGTTATCTTATATGTAGAGTTAGTCGTAGTCCCCATTTAAGTGACCAAAAGCGGACGCTTAACCTCTTGCGCTCGAACGAATTACTTTTCTTCCAAAATTGTAATATTTTCTCAGTATCTTAAGTATATTTAAGTGAAACGAAATAGGCAAAACAAAGTGAGAAATTTGTTACTTCTCAATGATTTCTATTCAGTGATGTCGTACCGAAGAGTTCAAAAAGAAAAGCAACGAATTACTGTATTCGGTCACTCGTTATGGTCCGCGAACCAGTTGCCAGCGCAAGTGTTTAAAAAGTAGAGAGAGGTGTATTTTGTGAATCGTGCCGAAAAGTTTCACGGAGGTAAGATAGCGTAGAGTGAGATAATCTCAGTTTGGTGAGGATAGACCAACGAACGCTTAAGTGGGGACTTAATACTGTAATATTTAAACCCTTCGAATATTCGGAAATCTTATCGTTCAGTTCGTGCTACGCGTCGACGATGTTTACGCGACGATCCACGGTTCCATTGGAAACGAACTTCTTGCACATCGACATCGTTCGAGGTCGAAGTGTGATACAGACTGCCTCACGTACATACGTAGAATGTCGAGAAATTATACTACGAGAAACTGGCAGCTTTAAATTGTTAAACAACCGTGTCAGAAGCAGCAGCAATGAAGAAAATGCTGTCTTAGAAGCTGTAGAGTACAATCCACGTGTTAGTACACGACAGATTTCTCGACAATCCGGAATTAGTCAATCGAGTGTTACTTCGAATTGTTCACGCCCGTGTAAAATGCACTCGTGTTCACCTGTACATCTTCATCAGGAGCTTCACGGATCCAAATACGTGTACAGTTTGCCGAATGGTTTTTGCAGCAAGTAAGTGTTGATGAAAGTATTTTTTTTTTTTTAAGAAAATGTATCGTTTACGAATAAGGCAACATTTACCCAATCGTGGCAATGCGAGATTAATGGAATTTACATTATTGGACACCAAGTAATGCCCATTGGATGATTTTAATTAATCTTTAATTAGTTCATTGGACGCATAATTCAGGTGTTGCGAGTTACGTGAATCACCCTGTATGTGTGTGTACACACAATATTTCAAGATGTGTTTTAATTTAATTTTAATTTATACAAATATGGGAGGAAAATCGTTTTACATACAGAATATAACAACAGTCGTTATTAAAGGCGAATAACCTGCAGAAGAAAAGTAAAATAAAAAATAAAATAACACGTGGCAAATGTGTGTGGAAATTCATTATGTCACTGTGGTAGAACAATGGTTCTGTAGAGACATACGTCATTATCTCCAGTAATATCATCAATCAAATACGTAAAACAGATTAAAATAACAAATCAAATATCTCAAGACAAAGACCGAATGTTTTCGAATGAAATACTTTTGCAAACGCGCAACGAACGTTCGTCGTTATTTCGAATAAACGTCGAATAGTATTTAATTCATTTTTATTTCGAATGAAATACTTTTAGAACTTTTAGAATCAACGTAACAAGTCGAGCGCATTTTACTTTCAAAGCTAAGCGCGCGATTTCAAGTGAAATCGATTATTTGCTATTTATTATTTCAAACAGCGTTTCACCCAGCCCCGATTCGAACGAATTAATCATTAATTCTTACGGTAACTCCTTCGAACGACCATGGCGACGAAATGTCTGCTGGTTTACAAATTATCGAACTTTTCTGTAATTACGCGTTAATACGATAGTAGCTGGAGCGTCAGTGTACGGTCGTTTAATTAAATTGCAGCGTAATTATTAATACCGTGTCCAATCCTAGCGAGTGACACACATATCCGTAAATTGAAAATTATCGTTAACTTCTCTGCTACTCTCCGATATCGGTCATTCCCCCCCTCCCACTCCCACTCCCCCTCCCCCTCCCTCCTCGCCATCTATTCGCTTAGTTCGTTAATATTTCAACCAAAGTCGCGTATATTTGTTTTCGTTTCGCGGTAATTCCATTAATAATCCCATTAATAATTACGTTTTACGAACTCATCGAGTTCGCACAATCGCGAGGTAAAATATTATTATATCTTTGCGAGTTATCTGTGTTTAACCTTTTAAGGACCAACAGGTTGCTACGACGGAACATTTCATTTGCATTTCACAGTTCCCTTCGATCAATTCACGTTCCACGCATTTTGGTATCGAGACTATAATTGTAGACCAAGTTCGTTCGTTCAGCCTTGAGGCTCGGGATTATTAATAAATCTAATCTAATATCGAGACTATAAAAGGAAAAAGTCCAAGGATCGGCTCGGCGTCGTCTCGTCGTTGGATTCTACAATTTTTATAAAATTCAAAGAAATCGAAGTTAACATTCTTGGTGGGCAAGGACCAGTTGTGTCAGCCCCGCGACTTCTATTTCAACACTTTAAACATTTTTTGGACGTTTGAATATTTCGGCTTTTCTTATTTTTAAAATAATTGAAATTACTATTTGTAAAATAAATTTCTGTTGAAAAGCACACATATATATAGCACATTTTTAACAAGGCACATACCAAGAGCCGAAAATTTGGATACATTTTCATTGGTTTTTTTTTTTTTAAATTTCATATTTAGTTTAACATTTTGCTATATGTTAATTCATGAATTTTTCGATTATACTACACAACGACATTATTATATAGGTTTATATAATAACTTTTTCAACTTTTTTACTGAATTTTTATGCATTTATGGAAAATTACAACAAATTGGATAAATGTGCGATATATTCGAAAGTAGATTATTGTATTATGCACAGTATGTAAAACAAGCGTCACACAAATATAAAAATACGTAAAACTCCGCAGATTATTTATGGAAATGAACAATGTTATAAAAGCTGTCGTAAAATAACTGTTTCACTTAAAAAAAAAAGATCATTCAAATGAAATGACATAATTTTGTTTGTTATCTAAAGTTAGAAGCGTGTGATAGCCAAACTTTTCACCCTGCATCGCGATATTCAATAAAAGACAGTCTTTCTACAATACAGTTACAGACACATAATAAGCAGTGTAAGAATACAACTGCAGATGCGCAATAAACGATACAAGTAAAACGAAAATTTTGTCCAATACGTGGATGAGCATGCGTATTCGTTTTCTTGGGGAAAAACCTCGGGGGCTCGTCGATTATTAGCCAAATTTATTTGTCAAGGAAAGATACAGCGCGTCAAGCTGAATTGAACGTTTGGTCGTGACGCTGCTCTACTTATCTTTACGATATATTTTCTCTCTATTGCAAAGTGGTAATATCGATTGTCAACCCTACCTCGCAACGTGTGTAGGCACAGGCCGCAGGCACGTGGTCGAAAGATCCTCCTCCCTTTTCTCTGTCTATCAATTTCTCGCGCAATTTCGCGCAGCTGCCGGGAAAATTGGCAAATATTGCATCAGTCGCGAGCCGTTTGACAAAAAAGATGGAAAGCTGATTTTCTCGGCGAGAAAACGGAGCTTTCGATGCTCCCGCGGCTGGGAACGATCCCAGACGACGCGACGGTGACACTCTCGCCGCGTAGCGGGCGTAGTAGTATAATACTTCGGGCGACGATCGAAGGAAAGGAAAATTTCAAAGTAAAAGAGACGAGCAGCCATCGTCTGGGAAATTGATACAGGCGGGGAACACTGCCACGAAAGAATGAAATGAGGAGAAAAACGAAAGTTTATTTTCTCGACGGAATTTGGATTGCTCTTCACGGAGATTCCAGCCGGATAAAGTGGTTGTCTGAAGTAAAAAAAGAAAAAAAAAAAAAAACATAGTTTCAAAATAAAATTTACCCTTTCTGTATGAGAGCTCACACAAATCTCAAGCGCGCACCAGACGATTAAATTCCTTTGTATCTTTCTACTTTACTCGTATTAGTTGCATTAATCTTGGTAGCGTGATATAATAATGTAGTACCAGATCATAATATAATATAATAATAATAATATAGTTGCGTTACTTTTTGTTTAAAAAAAGAAAAGAAAGCGATATGAAAGTGGTCTTTAATTTTTGCACCAACGAAAACAGTCGCGACACCTTTGCCACGCAGGTACTTTGGGCGATGATTGCGGCGGAGGGGAAAGGGAGATTTAAAAATAAAACGCGCGAGCCACTGTGGGGAAATTGATACGCAAAGAGAAGGCAAAGGAAAGGATTGCAACGGGAGGAGGAAAACGGAGTCGCTATAGGAAATACGTGTGACAGAGGGAGCAGAGAGAGAGAGAGAGAGAGAGAGGAGGTGGAGGAGAGAGACAGAGAGAAGGGTAGCGCGCAAATATATATCGGGGCGGTGGTGCTGCTGCGGCTGGGACGGCTAAAGCGCTCCTGCTTTCCACGTCGGCATCTATCGACCCACCCCTGGTGCTGGCGGTGGCGATAGCGATGGCGATGGCGACGATGGAGCTTCCACCGCCCTGGAACAACCTGAATGTTACAGCTCCTGATATACACGGCCGCACTACTTTCAACATCTACGTGTAACCGAAGATCAATAGACGATGCATCCCACCTCTACGTACATCTGCGATTCGATCGTGCTTATGCGAACAATTATTTGAACCACGAACGATTCATACTTGCGATATTGTATAGTAACTAATTTCAATCGTTCTCATATACACTGGCACTTGTCAGACTGGTTTATTTGCCAGGTTGGAAATCGCCAATTTTTTTAATTTCGTTCGGTGAAAGAGCGACAGAGTTTCGTTGATAGGAACAGATTATATCTAGATTATAGCGTAACAATTGGAGTTGGTCTGAGAGGAGTTCTACCCTCTATTGGCGATCTTTTCGGTCATGGGAGTTCAATACGTGGATTCAATCGGTAAGAGTTCATTTGGCAGGGTATCGACTGAAATTTGATTCAGATAAATGGAATTCGTACGAACGAGATTCCATCGATAATCCGTTGTAATTAGAATTAGAGTGATACGTTATAATTAGAGTTAGAACAAAGTGTTGCGATTGAAACTTCTTACGAAATCATCGTTTTACAAGAGATCGAAAAAACGACAAATAAAGCAAGAAAAAGAAAAAAAATCTCCAATGCATAGGCGATCACATAACCTACGTAGCTTCGTAGCAAATTTTCAAACGAGAGTTTCTCTCTCTGTGCTAAAACTTTCGGAACGAAGTCATTGAACAAGTTTTTTTTTTTCCTTTAAATCCTGCTTTTACTAAAACAGAGATCATCGAATGCAGCGTTTGAAGATCGCAGCTTGCCTATTCGTTATATCTGTATAAAGATGGGATTTCCTATAAGCGTCAGACGCATTTATACCAATACGACGGGGGAAAAAATGTTCGTGCTTTAACATTTCGAAGATCGTGCATATAGAAAAGTAACAACACATCTCTTCCAGTCGGAAGAATTCGCGACGCACGCGTCGAAACGCTCATAGGAAATCTGGTTTTCACAGTGCCATGACGCCACCGCCACAACACAACCTGTAGAAAGTTGCAAATTTTCGAACTAAAATTTTCAGTGCTAAAATTTTCTGGAGAATGGTTTAGAGCAAACTTTTCTCCTTCTTCTCTTTTGTGAAAATATTGCATGTACTGTTGGGTGATTGGTAAAATCGTAGCATTCGTGTAGGTATGAATTACTAAATTGAGTGTTATTGGTCTCTCGGGTGCAGTGTGTCCTAATCAGCGTTGAACACGAGCGTAGAAATTCGGCAACCCGGATACGGGTAATTTGAATGTCCATCTAATTAAAATCCTGATCGTGTTCATGCGGGCGTGTATTGTAAATTTACGCTGCCCGCGCGGACGTAAAAATTTACTTTTCCGTAATTATATTTCTCGCGGCGGTATATTTGTATTTGTTATTAAAATTCGATGTATCTCTGTCGGAATTTAATTTCCAATTTGTATTCCGCCAAACGTTGCTTCTATTTAAAAATTCTCTGATTGGCTATTTTTACGTTCGGGTGTTACGTTTCACGTTCCTAGTCTACATTTCTATATTTCGCCGTATTATTTTTGCCAGCGTGACCGGTAAACATGTTTCTCTGGAACCGAACTGATCAATTTCTACCCATTTTGTAAATTTATAATGGACACGCGCATAGTTGCCATCCAAAATAAAACAACAGTTTTATTTTCCCTGTCGCGAGCTGATTGCATCGTAAGTTCCAAACTTAAAAAAACGATGCTCCCTCATTTCAACAGATCGAAATGACTCATTCTAGCGACAATGTTCTAATAAAAAATAAAAAAAAAAAAAAAATAAAAATAAAAAGAAAAAAACATTAACGAAACAATTTAAAAGGTATATAACACGACGAGCGAAAAAATTGATCGGTTAATTATCAAAGTATCATCGGTCCCGTGGTGTGAAGTCCAGGGGTACTCGGGTACAAAATCAATAGCAGCAGTGTAGCAGCACACACGTTGATCCCCCCGGAGGTTAGGTCCGAACGTCCACGCACACGCGTGGTCGACAGGTTCTTCGTAAGGCGGCCCGGCTGCCGATTTCCATTGGGTTTCCTCCACACTGGTTTCTTTCTCAAACTCGATTAGAGCGTGGAACGCAGCGGCAACGGCGGTTAACGGTGGCCAGTGACGGCGACGCGGAAAGTACGACGGAAGAACGTCGGGCTGTGCCCCGCCCACTATTCCGTCCGTCCGTCTGTCCGTTCGTTCGTCCCTTCGTTCGTTCGTTCGTTCATTCATTCATTAACTTGTTTGCCCGACTGGCTAGCTTGCTCTCCCGCTTAACCGCTGCCGCTCTCTTCCTTACTCCTTTCTCTTATCCTCTCGTTTTCTTTTTCGCATACGTATTGTCTGGCTTCTCGCTCTCTCCCTCGCGCCCATTCGATACCCGGCTGGCCCGTTCGCAGCCCTGATTCTACACCAAGTTACACCACGCCGCGTCGCGTCGGCGTCTCCAATCGCCACTCTCGCCGTGTTTCGACTCGGTTTTAGGTCGATGAGGCAAGGAGAGCGGTAGTATATATATATATATACGGTTATTGTATACTACGCTTTGCACAACCCCTTTGCACGCTCTTTCTCCGCTCGTCCGCGCGACTTCGATTCTCGTCTTTCTCGCCTCTTCGCTTCTTCCCCTCTCCTTCCGTTCTCCCCCCACCATGTTCTCGTCATCCGCCTGTCCCGTTCATTCAATCGTCTTTTGTCTTTCGCCGTTTGTTTTTGCCATTTTCGTGTTACTCTTTCGCGCACAGGCGAGAACCGTGAACCGTGTTTGGGCGCTGATTATTTTGCGCGGATAAACGATGGATAACGTTTTATTTTTTCTTCTTTTTTTTTTCGCCATGGAAATTTATGCGGGCAAGGTGTTAAGCGAAGTATCAACGGAGGATGGAGGATTGTTGCTTGGATCGTGGGAACGGCGGAGAGTATTTAAATAGCTCGTGCGTTTAAATAGCTCGGGAATATAAATATTTTTTTTATAAGACTGACGATGAAGGCATCTTTTTAATACACATACGTGATGTACAGGAGGAGAGAGAGAGAGAGAGAGTTTTATAAAATTATCTTTGTTTCAGTCGCCCAGGTTCGTACGGAAGAAACTCTATTTAAATTTCATAGAGATGATCGTTTGAAAATATCAGTGTATCTAAATTACATAAAACGTTCGTTCGTTTGTAATACCTTTCTGCGTTATTAGTTTGTATACAAGTAGATTAAATACTTTTGATGTACTAACTGTTGAATTATTTTACGAAGTTAAATGATACGGTTATTATTGAAGTTTCTCTGATTTACTATACCATTGCCAGTTCAACATATAACAATGTTGTATCAATAATTTATAAACGTTGAATTATTTCCCAATTGTCAAATTGACAATTACACACATATTTTATTATCTCATTTTATGCTCTATACATTTTATTAAAATACACTGATATCATTTCCGTAGAAAGTACGGAATGGAAGGTACTAATTTCTAAACTATTAATTTTCAACGGGTCATACTCCGATCAACTCGTTCTCTTTGCAATTACATATACCTAATAACAATATAATTTGATGATAATCACAAGAAATTATGACAGACGTAATTCTTAATAATCTCCAATCAAACTATTAAATACTCCAATGTATAATATTCTAATTTTCACAGATTAAACGTCGTAACGCAATTATTGACATTTATATTCTATAAAAAGTTATGTATATATATATATATATTTCTCATATCTGATACCAAAAACGATTTCCTAAATATTCTGATCTTATTGCGCTTTGGACTATTGTAATGCGAACTGTTTAATCGTATGCGTTTCCGGTATCTTGCAGGCTTACAATTCTTCAAGAGAACGTCGAAGGAACAGGTTTCGGTAGAGAGGGTGCGGCAGTTGAGCAAGTTTGATAGTTGATTTCTCGCATGCGTTCCTCCGGAATGGAATATTTGTATTTCGAGAATCTGGTATTCGCCATTTATTAGAAGACTGGGAAGGTCGGGCAAACTTCCTCTCGCATATCTCGCTCGCGTGAGTCATTCGGTGCATTCTGTCTATCTTTCTTCCTCTCGTCCTTCCATGATGTGTCCTTTATTTTTAAACCCAGGCTCCGAGGCCCGTGGCAGCCCTGTCTTTCATAGCAATTTACCGTGCTACTCCGTACCGTCGGCCTCGCTAATCGAATTCTTCGGCATTCAACGACCATAAAGTCAACGCGCAAACTACACTCCACGGCTCGAAAGTCTTGAGGCATTTCATACTTGAATATCGCCGGAGTAGTATATACCAGTATCACTTTACGATCGACTCTTTGAGCGTTCAGTCCATGAAGAACAGTATACTGTCGAGTAAATGTTTATTTGTGTGTCGTTATGAGTTTCAAATTATTTTAGTAAAATTGCCGGTACATTAATGTAATTAGATTCGAATAATTGATTAACTGAACAATAAATAATTATTTGTACGTTTCTTAATTAAGTACAAATGACTTAAACTTACCTTAAAATTTTTGGGAGGTTTTGAGCGCTTCGTGTCCACCCCCCACTCAACTTTCGAATGTTCGTGTGATAAAAATGTCTCTTCATCGATCCTGTCTTTTCCACGAGATCAGTAGAAAATTTGTGCTCGTTTAATTAAGAAATGTATATAAATAATTATTTGTTACTTCATTCACAGGTGAAAATTTCGAACACACTTTTGTCACCCTGATTCTCTTGTCACGAGCGCTCACATCCGCTCATGACTTTTTATCAAACGCTAATTGGCACATATTTTTAGACAACACAGACGTATATTACTTGACTGCGTCATTCTTTATCGCGTAAAATTTTATTTATTGGAATTTTAGTATTTCGTTCAGTGAATTTAAAATTAACGAAGAGTCGGACATTTTTGATGCCAGCCTTGGAAATTTACCTGATCGATCGATAAAAGTTGAAAATTTCAATAGTTTCGTATACGTTAATAGTTACTGTATCAAATAATTGTTGATGTACCTGTTACATCAAGTATGACTAATGATCGATTCATTAGAATAGTATGGCCTACGCATAATTTCTACGAACTTCGCAATTATAACGAACTGTTCGTGGAAGTAAATTGATATGTGAAGAAAAAACACGCGTGCCATAACAGTGTGTCAAAATCTAAGTATATAAATTTCTATATAAATTTTATAATTTTGTCAAGTGATTTCACTTGGTAGAATCCTAAGAATTTCTGAAGAATATGGTACTTTGAAAGGCTAAATAAATATATAATAAATATTAAAATATTGTTTTAAATATATTATTCTGAAGAATATTGCTCTAAATAGCAGAACGCTTAATGAATCAAAGTTAAAAATAAACGTTTCTTGCACTAAGGATTACAAATTTTTTAAACTAAAAGAGAAATAAAATACATCAAGATTAGGATAATTTAGTACATATAGAATTATCATGTCTATTTTTTATTTGAGCGAACGAACGCGTGCTAATCAACTTATCACAAGTTACATAATCTGTATAGATGTCTTACATCACACGTATCATAATGTACATTTTAATTGGTATAACTAGCACAAAAGATACATGGAAGTTTAATTTTGTATTTTTTTTAAGTCGTGTACACGTATGTCAAACCGACTGAAAATGTAGAATGAAACATATTATTCGTATCAATTTACTTACTTGAGAGAAGAAATTTACAATTGATGAGAACTTTTTTGTTGGGATTTTAGAATTAATAATTGCCAAATAAAATGTTTAAAGCCAGTATTGCATGGTATAATATTAAAATAAAATTTAATAATGATTACAATTTATTATAATTTAATACAATATAAGAATGTAAGTGTACAGCTGTGCAATTTTCAAGTGACGTAGCATCTCAAGGAATCTTTGTAATTAGATTGTTGCATATAAAATAATTGATTCCGAGAACGTTTTGGATGTTTTAAACTTTGAGCGATCAATATTTTATTAATTAGCGTTTCATTATAAAATAGCAGAGTGTATATATTGAAGTGAAGCGTAAATTGTTCTCTTATTTGAATTTAAACTTGAACGTCGCCTTGTAATGTTAATGTACATTTTAAAGAAAAATTTTGAAAGATAATCAGATGTCGATGAACAATTTAGTTTAAAAGCTGTATTAAAATGTATTTCGAATACGTCGAAAATAAATCAAGAAGAGTTGAATGAAGGTGCAATGAGAATAATTGCAACAATTATAAAAATAAATAAAATAAATATTTATTTAGTTTGTTGAAAATTTTGTTAAGCATTTGTTCATTTCATTTGGCTTCTATAATTCTTAACAATGCTACCTCATTGAAATATTGCACCGTATGCTTGTATTTTCAAATTTCATTTTACCTAGTTTGCATATTATGCCATTATATATTAATTATTATATAGTATTTATTTCATTATATAGCATCATAGTATTATTCTATCATGCTTCATTTATTTGTGATTTTCCTCTCGGTTGATTTATCGAACATCATCTTTAACACTGTGGCTGTAAGAAAATTTCATTCCAAGAATTCGCTCGATATATTTCTCATTGCTACACCTGCCGCATAGATTTCACAATTTTATGAAATCGTATCGAGATTCAAGCGTCGCGAGGAATTTAAAGTGCGATAAACTTTTGGTTCTTGGCTCTTGGCTCTTGACGTGTTGACACAACTCTCCACGTACGACCCAGAAACACAATGTCCCTGTAAAGGGGCAAGCATGAAATTTTCCCTAATAAGACGCGTGGCCGATGAGGCGGGTAGGCGACAACTAAATGAACCTCTTGAAAGCGGTGGGGGATGTCATTCACGTCGCGGCTGTACAAACCTGGCGCTGCCCTTCGTTACGCGCGACAGTTGGCCGGCGATGAAGAAGGGCGCGGTGTCGGTAAGAGCGAATCGCCTTTTCCCAGCGACGCGGACAAAAGACAAGCTGCACTGCTACTACCGCTACTACCGCGCGAGGCTTGTTAAAGAGAAAGAGAGAGAGAGAGAGAGAGAGAGTGAGAGAGCTGTTTGGCCGGTCTCTGTGCATTTGAAAGGGAGAGACGAGAGGAGGAGATCCATACGGCGGCGGTGGCTGTAGATGATAGCACGCAGTAGTGCTGGCCGCTCGCCCGTTTTCATTCATGATTTCGCGAGGGCGATGCTGGCGCCGTGCACTGTGTGTACCACCTGCACATCTTCCTTTGTCGTTGTCGCCGCCGCCGCCGCCGCCGCTACCGTTAAGCCACCCCACTTTTTCCCCCCGTTTCGTTATATCTCCCCCACCACCATGTTCAGGGACGTACACCGGCGCGCAAGTGTTATTGTTCTTTCCAGAGAGAGAGAGAGAGAGAGAACGGGCAAGAGAGCCGTAAAGCTAAAAGGTACAATTAGAATCAAGCGCGGGACTCTCCTCCGCGCTGTCTAATTCTCTTAAAGCTGGATCGATTTCAGTTTTTCTTTTCCTCTCTCCACTTTTTTACTTGTCATCCTTTCTTCTTTCACACCGCCTCCCTTTCTCTCTTCCTTTTTAACCTCTTGTCTTACGATTCCTCGAGCGGCTGCTTGAGCCGCACGTCGCTAAATACGACGCCGGATGGCCATATCGAAATATTACAGTAGCTATAACGAATATTTGCATATGACTTTAATTTTCGAATGAAGTTTTTTTTTTTTTTTTTATCAAGCTTTGCATTTTAGTCTCATCGAATGTTTATACATGTCACGTGAAGATAAATGCCGTGAAACTTGTAAAATAAGAGACTTGTGTAGTTACAAAACACTTGGTATAATATATATTTAATGGCTCTAAATTGTAACGAAAGTGTCGATTTAAGTCAAGTTTCAGATCATTTAAAAAAAACAATTAAGAAAAATTTTTTGCTGCTTTCGGTCCTAAAAAAAATTGACTATCGAAGTTAGTTTTTATTCAATTAATCTGCAAGTTGATTTTTCACGTTTCGAAGCGTTTGAATAAAAAGCTAGTATAATGATGCGATAATGTAGCAAAGAAATGTCTTGAGGGTATTAAATGGCCAGCCACAACTTAGATTAGATAAAGGGGAGAAAATAAAATAAAATCGAGCGGCTGAGATTCAACGGATGACAGTCTGCGACAAAAACGATAAGAATAATTTTATGGATTATCAAATCGAGCAGTTCACTTAAAAGTTATGGTTCGATTAAAGTAACGAGTAGCTCGTTGCGGAAAAAATTAATTTGCACACTTCCGAGCGTATGATCCGATAAGGGTCGAATTAATCGGCTTGCAACCTATTTAATGTCGGCGTTATTATTAGCAAGAAAGAAGAAAAGGAATGGTACTAGTTGCGACAGGGGATAGTGTTAGTTTTATGAGCGAATTATTACTCGAGCATCGGCTATTTAAAGCGTAGCGCGAAAGTTCCATTCGTAAAATTGTTATCAATTCGTTTCCAGAATTTCTCGCGAAAATTTAAACATAACTATTCCTCTCGTTTGAACAATTCCTGTTCAGATTGAGAAAATGTATTTGTTACTGTCACTACAATAAGTAGATTTGAACGATGCATATCTTTGTATTGTTTCTAGTTATTTCTAGCTATCTATTTCTATACGTTTCCACGGCTTGAAAAATATAATGAATGTTTTTATAGTGATAAAGTAGAACATTTTTCATAATATAAAATAAACATTATCTCGTAATATAAAATAACAACGAACTGAATGATATCACTATGATTTTCCGCCTTCAGCTTGATTTTTATTTTTACACGAGTCTCGCAAATCTGTGAAAAATTTGCTGCAATAATTATTTAAAATCATTAATTGAAAGATCAATGAAACGAGACGTTTTAACGAAAATTTACATAAATTGTTCAACCGTGTTTTCCAAATCGTTCAACCAAGTACAATTACCTAAAATTAGTAAAGTAAGCGAAACGTACATTGAACTGTAACTTAATGAATCCTGAAAGTTTTAATAACAATCGTAATGTAAAAGTGTTTCATCGATATTTCTTTCGTCGAATTTTAGGTATTCAATCGAGTCATTTAATCATTATTATACATCGTATACCGTGGCATTTATGTCGCATGTTCACATACTAATTAATCAGATCCAAGTCTATCGAGTTTGACATGTTCATTTAATGTTCACGTTTCCATGTGATTGCAAAAAGATTTGATACGGGAATGAGGATACAGTCTGGATACTGTCGTCGAGGATCGATCGCTAGAGAAGAAATCGGCTCGAGACAGCATTTTTACTTTGCGTGAAATTTGCAAAAGAAAATCGAGCGAGAGAAACGTCGTCGGGGAGGTGGACGATGATAGTAAACACGTTCCTGGTGTTGGTGTCACTTCCCATTTCGGATTGGTGGCTCTGTTTTTCGTCGTAGATGTTCGTATCCTTTCGTCGACGACCCGGGGAAGCACGAAGCGCTGCCGCACGGAAATTGTCGAGCAAGTGATGGAGGTCGGTGGAGGTCGGTGGAGGTCGGTGGAGGTCGGTGGAGGTCGGCCAACTCGAGCAGCCCCCCCGACGTGTCGATTCGATTCTTGATACACGAAGTTGCCGCCTCGAAATCGTTCGACCGGCTCTCCCTCGTCCACGTGTTGTTCCGTTTTGTCTCGCTGCCGTGAATCCGGACAGCAAACGGATCATGCAAATGGAACTATTAATACGCGTTCCGCCGAACGACTCACGCAATCGTTAATAAAACACGTAACGTTTGCAGAAGAGCCCGTGTCTTATTAAAAAGTGGTAATGCAACGCGATATTTGCCGCTGGAGTAGCCTCAATGTAGAAACACGATGGCTCAGTATTATCTATTTTTCAGTTGTCTCCCTTTCGCACAACATGCAGACAGAAACGAGTAATTGGATCGATGTATTAATTATCGAGCGCTTTGTTGCAATTGCTGCTCCCCCCCCTCTCCCCACCCGTTCTCTGATAGGAGAAACATCGAACGATATTTTGAAATTATTTCTTGCTGATTCTCAATTGCGGTTTACGACGGACATGCCAACATTGATTGTCGTTACGTACGAGGATTTTTGATTTAAATGCTGTTTATTTATATTTCGTTGCACACTTTTCGTTACGCAACAGTAAATTTGCATTCCAATAGGACAAGTAAGGAAACTAGTCTAAATCTCGCAAATTTTGTGATTACTCATAAATCGAGTGTATATTAATGTTTGCCAGTTCGTATAAGTGAAAATTATCTTTTCTAGAATTATCACGAAACAGTATCTCTATAAATAATTATGGAAATAGAAAAATAAAATTTTTAATTATTCCCTCTAAAGTAGACCACTTCGATACAAGTTATTTATAATGATTTATTAAAGATGCATTAGAATTATAGTTACATTGGCGACCGTAAATATTGAAACACCTATCTGTCATACATTTATTGAAAAATAGTAAATTTTACTTTATACTTTATGACATCATAATTTATAATAAAGCAAGTGGAAAATAAAAACAGTGGGAAAGCATTTAATCTGTACTAAACTAATATCAGCAAGCGTCCTAATATTCATATGCCAATAGTATATGTTGCTAAAGTTTATTTTAATCACACGAGAAATAATTATTTCTTACAAAGATAAATATTGACTTTCGTTTCACAAAATTTCATAAAAACCTAGTGTAAAATTTCCACGTGTGTTCGATTACAATTTATTACACCATAATACATACACACTTGATAGACTTGATGGCCCAATACTATCAA
This sequence comes from Tetragonisca angustula, assembly GCA_036937485.2. Lineage (NCBI taxonomy): Eukaryota > Metazoa > Arthropoda > Insecta > Hymenoptera > Apidae > Tetragonisca > Tetragonisca angustula. The sequence continues at coordinate 513,447 of JAWNGG020000100.1, read as the reverse complement.
ACATCACGCGAATTTATCGATCGTGGTTAAACTGAATCGCGAAATCGAGTATATATAGTCCAAAAAAAGAAAAAAAAGAAAAAAGACGATTACTTCAGTAACGATGGATCGTTAATGATTTACGAACGTTGTGTGTTGCAGGTACTGGCGAATCCGGCAAATCCACCTTCATTAAACAGATGAGAATCATCCACGGGTCTGGTTACTCGGACGATGACAAGAGGGGGTTCATTAAACTCGTATATCAAAACATTTTCATGGCCATGCAGTCCATGATCCGGGCGATGGACCTCCTCAAGATCCAGTATGCCTCATCTTCGAATATAGTGAGTATTTTTATCGGTGACCCTGGCTCCTCTCTCTCTCCCCCTCTCCCCCTTTTTGCCGTGTTAATTATGGTACCCGGAGTGCAACGTGTGTTCTTTCCATCCAATCCTAGGAGAAAGCCGAACTCGTGCGAAGCGTGGACTTTGAAACAGTTACAACGTTTGAAAGTCCATACGTAGAAGCAATCAAAGATTTATGGGCGGATAGTGGTATCCAAGAATGTTACGACCGTAGGCGAGAATATCAGCTCACAGACTCCGCTAAGTAGTAAGTACTGTTTGCTCGTGTCTCATTGTCATCTGTAATACTCGTCCTGAGGAGCGCGTGCCCTTCCTTCTTTTCACCACGTGCTCAGCCGACATCTGTCACTGTTCGGTCGGTAATTCGCCCATGATGTAATTCCCAAGGAGCTGACCCCTAAATGAATCTTTTAACACGCGAGGTCTGGTTTGATTCATGCGTAAAACAGTCGTATCGAAGGACAAAATTCGTTGTATAGAAGTATTTGATCAACACTGGGACTACCGTGGAGTGAAGCCGACCTGAGTTTCACCACCTCAGTTTCTAGGTTTCTATTTTCTTTTTTTCTCTCTCTTAATTTTCTGAAATGAAAAATTTTCACTGAGGCAGTTATCACTTTGTTCCGCAATGGTTGAAATGTATCGTAATTGAATGTAACGAATCAATATTATTTTCAAAACAGGTATAAAAGTTAGAAGTTTTATCGAGAATTTGGCCATTTCATTTGTAACAATATAATCAGAATATGAGAGAAATGTGAGTACGAAAAGAATACTTGATGAAAAGTTCACAGTAAAATCATTCGAATTCCTGCAAAGAAATAATTCATAAAATTCTTATAAAAATATTACGAATTGATCGTTTCAACCAGTTTGGTAGTTCTAGTGTTAAACGTTCAAGACCTAAATTAATTACCAAGTTTCGATTTAAGAAACAATTGCGCTTTAAACGATAAATTGACGTATTTGTCATTTATCAAATATGTGTGTTATCTGTAAATGATAACTTGTTATTTGATATCTATTCATTGAACAAGAATGTATATTTTGGGAATGCTAGATCCCTCGCGTATCAGGTATTGAGAACACGATGTTTCAGTTACCTATTGGAGATAGATCGAGTCGCAGCACCAGACTACCTCCCAACAGAACAGGACATTCTTCGTGTGAGAGTGCCTACTACTGGTATAATTGAATATCCTTTTGACTTGGAAGAAATTCGATTTAGGTATGTCTCGCCATGCAAAGAAAGGAAGACGCTGCCTGTGCCTGTGATCTACTTACTCTTGGACTCTTTTCTGCATCGTGGTTGCATGCGTTGTGACTTACCGATTTCATCGTTGTACATGAGACTCATCATTTGTCACGTTTCATTCTTTCCTTCTTCTCTTTTTTTTTTTTTCACAATGGTATCTCACAATGGAGTTCTATTGATCCCTCTAGTTTTATGACGTTTATGCAATTTTAAATTCTCTTTTAAAAGATGTCTCCTAACGAAGAGGATAGTTGATATTGGGCGTGCAAAGAACGTTTGCCCATCACACGTGTATGGACAATTCTCCAAAACGATGTCTTAAATACAGTAGTGTCGTTGTTTCTTTCCCATTTACTTTAATTAGAGTTACTCACATCTCGGTCATGTAGATAATTCTGCGGAAAATGTTATCAGTTGTACCGTGTCATAAAACTGTAAGAATAAATCAATGAACTTTGGCATTATAGAAAATTCTTGCAGGTAGGGACGACGAGCATGTAAGCTGTTTCGCGATATTCCTCTCCTCATAATCACCTTTAATACATGCATGGCATGCACTATCAGACTGTGGCTTCGTTTGTTTTGCAGTTATCTTAGTGACCTAGAACGTATCGAAAAGCCTGACTTCCTTCCTAGCGAGCAAGACATTCTTCGGGCTCGAGCTCCTACTACTGGCATTATAGAATATCCGTTTGATCTGGACTCCATCATATTTAGGTACTAACACACATTACTTGAAACTTCACTATATGTATAGAAATATACTACTCTATTAACTTAGTTTCGTACTAACTTGGAGTAATGGATCAGTATCAAAATAACCAGTACATACTGTGTGAGTTTTTTGATACGAGTAGAAATTTTCGTTTATTTTGTTCATACTGTATTGTATATTTTTTATTTGTACGTTGTCGTAATGCCATTTATTTATTACTAATCTTTCCAATCATATAAATACTATTGTAATTCATTGTAATGTTAATAATACTTTGCTGTATATAATTATCGTGTATAGAAATATACTGTACAAGTTATAAAGGCAAAATTGAAATAGTTGGAATAATAATAAGTAGATTGCGGATTTTTCATGCAATTGAAAGATGCACAATTGTAAATTTCTATTTAGATTCCATTTCTTAACTACACTCATAAAAATTTGGAACAGCATAAAAATCCACAGTCTAACGATGAATTATCATTAATAGCAACAGTATTAGTATTTATCATTTATATCTCAAAATATATTTACAAGGTGAGTGAATAGATAATCTCTTGTTTAAGAACGGGATTGTGCTGTTTATTAAATATTATACAAATTCTTCCTGTTTCTTTATCTTTTCTTTCTCTTTTCAATTTGTAACTTTCGTTTGCTTTAAATAGCTTATTGTTTGCATGTTTTTTCATGAGATTTATATCGAGAAAGTATCATTTTGTAAATATTATAACATACATGTAACTAGTAATGGTATCAACAATTTAAATTTTAGAAATTGTCAAATTAAAAATTATTTACTAATTTCATTTGATAATTGATAAAATAGTAGTTTGAACTTTATTTTTCTCAATATGTAGCAAATATTTATGGCTTATTGAAAGTTGCACGATATTACATAATCTTATTTTACAGGATGGTAGACGTTGGTGGACAGAGATCAGAAAGAAGGAAGTGGATTCACTGTTTCGAGAATGTCACATCTATTATCTTTTTAGTAGCTTTAAGTGAATATGATCAAATTTTGTTTGAGTCGGAAAATGAGGTAAATACTTGTTGCAACATTTATTTCTTGTTTTACAATTTATTCATATAAATATACTATTAATGCTGTAAATTGTTATTGCCATATTTCAGAATCGAATGGAAGAAAGTAAGGCATTGTTCAAAACAATTATTACATATCCTTGGTTTCAACAGTCCTCTGTTATTCTGTTCCTAAACAAGAAAGATCTGCTCGAAGAGAAGATTATGTACTCTCATCTTGTTGACTATTTTCCTGAATATAATGGTAGGTAGATAACGATAATATTTACTATCGGCAATTATACTATTGATGAGATTCATACTACTAAACTTATTGGTGTTTATGAATCTCTAAATTTATAATCAATTTCTATGTCGTATACTGACAAGTGAATTATTATGTGTGAATGAAAATCCACCAGTACACAATTTAATAATGAAAGTTGCTAATTTTGTTAATTCAAACATCCCTTTTGAATTTTCTTTTCACAGCGAATTTTATCTTCAAAACTGATTTCGTTTTTTCATTTTATCTAAAAAGATTTATTTAGCAAGATTTTTAACAAATTTTTCAGAATACAAATTCTATCTAATACAAATTCAACGATTACGAATATGACTTTTAATTCTTTTAATTCTTTTTCTGATATCTGCGATTAATATTATACATAGATATGAGATATTTGATAGATTTTTATAAATATTAAAATTACAATTGTAATATAATAGTAATACAATTGCATAAAAAGTAAAATTTGATTGATTAATTGAAAATAAATATCATGTACTACAAACTGTGGAGATCCTTCTACACCAGTTCAATCTTTCTTTGCAATTTGTTTGGAAACTAATATTGCAATCTGCAATCCTTGTCAACCAATAAGTAAATTGTCGTAACGACATTGAGCTAGACAATCGTATTCTTTGCAAAAGACTTTAATTAAATTACATCTATAACTCCGATAAACTTTAAAAATCAAGTTACTATAATGTTTATTATATATATAATATTTTTAATAGTGTTTGTAAATTTTTACATATTATTGTATTTTATCAATAATTCTGTATCAATTATCAAATAATTCGTATCAATATGGTGTAGAAATCAGATTATAATAAAGGAAGAAGGAATATTTATTATTAATAATGCGAAATTAATATCAAAATAAATGTCGAGAAAATTTATATATTATAAAAGTTTTAATTTTGGCTTGGCTTTAATAAATAATAAAATAAAGCTTTCTATATTTTAAAAAAATTATCTAAAAATGTAAATGAACGCACGAGGCAATAATTAAATTGTAGAAGATAATAATTTCCAAATAATTAATTCATTCAAAAATAAAAATTTATTTATTTTGAAGAAAAATATATCAAATTCGTTAAAATTAGTAACTTTTGTTAATATTTAATAAATTGTGGATCTTTTGAGTTATATTTATCTTTAATTACACTTTGATTCAGTTAAGACAATTATTCCTCACGCGTACTGATATTCCTGGTACATGTTTCAATCCTCCCATAGTATTTAATAAGTTTTCATATAAATAGAAATTATAATATAAAATAAATTCAGTCAATATTTTAGAAATTTTATTTATATTTGGTAAAACTGATAAACTCAGCTTTTTATCTCTCAAAGTAATGCAATATTACTTTAATGAAAATCATTTATATTCCTTTAAGAAATAAATATCACAAAACATGGAAAATGAATATGTTTAAAGGGTCAGGTTTATAATTATTTCATATCGCTTTGGAACATAGTATTCAGTTTATTATTAGTAAATGAATAAGTTTTATGGTATAGGGCCTAAACAGCAATCTGAACCAGCCAGAGAATTCATCTTAAAGGTGTATCTTAGTACGAATCCCGATCCTGACCGCATGTGCTACTCTCATTTTACGTGTGCAACAGGTCTGTTTAAGTATAACATATCGTGACAGAAATTGTAGACGTTCCGTAGATACTTTTTTAATTCAAGGCAGTAACTATAGGTTGCGTAACTGTATTTTTGAAGCTTAATCCTTTCCATATTATAGAACAGCTCGCATTTCAATATTATCTTATTAATAACAAATAAAAAGTTTTCAGTAAAACCATACCGAAGCAATTTACATACAGAAATAGATTTGGTTACATTACATTAATTAATTTCCAAAGCATTTTACATAAACATTTTTTAGAATTTATACGTTTAGAATCTCATTAAAATGTATTATATTCTCGTAATCTAATAAAATGAAAACATATATTAAACTTATGTAATAGATTTATTTGATTGGTAATACTTTCAAAAGGTTTCTTCGAGGGTTAATAGAACTAATTGAATAATTTGTCCTTCAGCATTTATTGGATTTAGATATAAACCTTATTGATTTGATGAAACAGATAAAATGAAAAAAATTTTACAATAGTTCTAATATCTAAAACAGAGCATTTTTATTTTATTAAAGTAATTTTCAACTTCTACATCTAATTTTCTCTTCATTTTTTATGTACAATTTTGATGTGCATTAGTTTATATATGTAGTATAAATAGTTGAAATTGATTTTGACTTTACCTTTCTGTCATACTTCTGACATATATTTTTATGTTTTAAAATGTATTTTATTATAGATAATATAAATCTTGTAATTTTATGTTATTATGTTAATTAATATTTGAATTGATTTTAATAAAATTTTAAAATAATATCCCATCAATGTGTATAATTAAATTGAGAGAGAAAAGCGATAGTATATGCTTGAGTAAATATAAATAGAAGTAATATCAATTCGTATGCTTGCTTATATATTTCACAGGCCCACAAAGAGATGCCATACCTGCTAGAGAATTCATTTTACAGATGTTTGTCGACTTGAATCCAGATATTGAGAAGATTATATATTCACACTTTACGTGTGCTACAGGTAGGTTGTTAGTAATTGATGCTAATGTGCATTTATTTTTGCTTTTTAATATTATGTATGTTGTGCAAGATGATTTGCATGTTGCCTATATTCTCCAACAGGTGCGTAATTTTCATCCTAATAATTATTTATCTTACGAAAATCAGTCTGTATACTGTTGTATTTATTATTAATTTAAGACAATGATTTAAGTATATATCTTTGATAGATAGACTGATTTTCTGTCTGATTTGATATTTAAAATTGAAACTAACATTGATATGTGTTTTATTATTGCATGCTGCAATTATGGGATTAATCATCAGATACAGAAAATATTAAGCTTGTATTTTGTGCTGTTAAAGATACAATTATGCAAACTGCACTTAAAGAATTTAATCTTGCCTAATGGACAATTTTTTCATTTATATATGATCTTTAGATAACGTGTTTGTTTTATTGAGGATGTATACAGATTTTTTATAAAATGACTGTTAATGTTTAATGAAATGTTGGTAAATCAAAGATTAAAATAGAGTAACATATATACTGTGTAAAATTTTGAGACTGCCACTCTTTTCTCTCGAATTATTTTGACGAAGTAATCAGAATAACAAAATTGCAACTGAAAAAGTAAAGTGAATTGAAAAAAAAAACATGATTTGTTAGTATTATGGATCAAGTAGTTTTTTAGTAATACTATTTTATTTCATTAATAGTAAAAAAAAATATTTTGATTTATTTAGTGAAATTTGAAATAATGGTAATAAAATGTAAATATATTTTAATTATTCAAAACAGAGTGTAGAAAAACTTAGATTAGTATGGTCAATTTCATAATTGTATTTAATTTTAATTCGTAAGTGCCAATCTTATAAAGTTATGGGAAGGAATACTATGCTCTGCACAAAGTTTCAATGCATGAATTATACAAACCATATTTATTTGCACATACTGTTTGATTATAATTTAGCAATTTCTTAAGTTTCTAAATTTAATTAAACAAGTTTGAAAGAAGTGCTAATAAGGATTGTACGTATTCTTTTAACAGTAGATTTCTTTAACTTATTTAATAAAGCATTAATCTTCATTTAATAAAGCACAGTTAAATATACAAAACATTAATGTACCTCCCAAAACAATTAAAAGATCATATTCCATTCACCTTAATTTTATATCCAATTCATATTTTTGAATAACATTTTAGTCTATCAAGCTTATAGGATTTCCTTCTATCTATTTGCTTGATCGATGTAACAAAATTCTTCATAATAACATTTTTTAATTGTTTCAAGCAGTGTATATTTCATGTTTGTGGGAGTGTGGAACTTTATTCTTCAATGGCATGTGATAATTATTATATTACATACAGCTTTCCTTCCTTTTATATATACTTTTGTAAAACTTCTGCAATTAATTGTATCTTCTATAATTTGTTACTTTCAATTGTTAATGATAAGGATTATAGAAATTGTTAAAAATTTATGTGCTTCAGTTATTTGATTTAAATATATCTTTATGCAATATAATTAATTTGTTTAATGATTCCTATAATATGAATTATGTATTATATGCGTTGGTGTTTTTTATGAATTTTTATTAAAAAAATAAAAGTTGCACGTCGCATGTGTATCAGTTCTAAACTTATCCTCATCTTTTATTCCCTGGTAAGTTTACTTACATATTTTTCAATGGAAAACAGTAATCATTAAAGGTTTCAATATTTCTAAAAAAATTTTAATGGCTATTAATGGCTTTTTGCTCAATTAACTCAGTAACTATATTATTGTTGTTCAACTTCGTAAGTTATAAATGTTTACTCTTCTTTTTCTCTTACAGATACAGAAAACATCAGATTTGTATTTGCAGCAGTGAAAGACACCATTCTACAGTTAAACTTAAAAGAATATAATCTGGTTTAGATGGCAATACACAAAATTCAGGATGGACTCAAGAATTTTTCTTATACCCTGACCAAGGTATCAGTGTGAACTCTATTAAGTTAGAAAATGGGGAATATGAGAAAGGCAGAAAATGAACAGTAATTTGTGGTGCCATCAGCGTATTGTCGCTGCTCCATTACAAGTGTACCAACTAATGATTAGTAAAATTTATAACGGAGGTAACAGCGATGAACAAATATGGACCTAAATCTGAGCGTTATACGTTCTTTCCTAACCTTCTCACTGTCAATACCAACAAATTGATTTAGTTTCGTACTCTATTTGTTGAATTTATTACCTTTTTATAGATTAGTTTAGTCAATCATGCCTGGCTGACTGCGTAATCATCTAATTTTTATATAATAATACCACGAGCAACACATAAATAAACGTATAAGATAGAGTGCAGCCATGCCATACAATGTCTGTCCAAGTGTTCATCTCAAATCAAGAGATCTCAGCAAGAAACTGAAGAGAAGAGGGACAAATGCTTTTTAATCACAAGTAGTCTGTGACACAAGTGAGAGCAATTCTAGTGCCATTTACTAGTGTGGTGTTTTTATTGCAGTCCTTTCTTAGATGCAAAAAGCCAAAGTGTTTTTTTATCTGTGCCAGAAGCAAGTAAAAGTTTTTTCTGCATGTGACTCAAATTCATAATTCATCGTATAAATATTGTTATATATAATATATAAAATGAAACATAGGTTAGCATTGAAGAAAGCAACATAAAACCAGCAAGAAGGAAACTTTACCACCCTTCAATATTAAGAAATTATTAGAAAAAACATCTGTTCGATGTGATTTTAGGTAATTAGGAGGCGAAAGATTGCAGATTCTTCTGTTGTCTTTTTTCTCCGTAGGCTGTGTACAGAATGTGAGGGCTGCGATCTCATACCATACAGTTATAATTCAGCGATCTACGAACGATGTAAAAGTCTTAATTACAACACTAGTTTTCTTTCATCCAGCCCTCACTTATTGACACAGCGTCGCGCAGCTAGGGACATAGTTCAAGAACATATGGCCCTGGCTTGCATTGTATCCACATTACAGTGTACGTATGTATGAACTGCTCACTGCCTGCGCTCGCTCTTGCTGGCTAGCGCGCTGCCCACTGCTTGTATTCTCTAATGGTTCGATTAACTGCTGTTTGTGCCACCTTTTGATGTTCTATCGAAAGAACATTTGCGCAAAGGTGATAGAAACTGCTGTGCACAAACCTTGGAGAATACTTGCAACATAAACTTTACGGTGTTGGTCAAATCAGTGAATTAGGGTGTGACGTTTGGATATATGTAGCCTGAATGTCTAACCCTGATACTGCTAACACTGCACGCACACTGGGCAGCATATGTCATACCTACTTTGGTTGAAACACTGAGTTTATATGAAAGAAAAAAATATATAAATACATTGAATAAAATATAATGTTAAGAGATAATAACAAATAATATTGAATAATAATAATAATATTAGTAATAATAATAATATAATAATAATAATATTAATATTAATAATATTAATAATAATAATAATAATAATACTGCTTGGTTTTCAGTGAAAAGTGTGTGATTAAAGAGAGCGAGTGGCAATGAGGAGGTAAATGCGTATTCAAAGTGAGAATAATGATAGTGAAAATGAAAGGAAGAAAGAAAGAAAGAGAAAAGTGGGAGAGAGAGAGTGAGAGAGAACGAGAGAAAGAGCGAGTGAAGGAGGAAATGGCGGGAGAGAAAGGATGAAAAAATGAGAGTGAGAATGAATGAATTTAAATGTACGATATGTATGCAGCATGCGTGAAACATTTTAACAAAAAATAAAAAAAATTGGTTGAGATGAACAGGCTTCCTTTCGCCTGATTCGTGATCGAGCGAGTGACGCGCAAATTTGTGGCTATAGTTCATTTGTAAATCATTTTTTGTCAAAAGTATACATTTTTCTGAAAGCATAATATGTTGGGTATTCTTTCTGTGTGTATAAAATGTAAACACCTACCAAGCCCAAAATGAAATCAATGTTTCTAACTTATTTATAATAAATAATATACATTAATGATAAAAATAAACACAGTTTGTGACAGTAATATCGATGCATGATACTGCATTCACCTGAAAATATAGTCGTCCTCGAGTAGAATAATAATCCTTGATCCTGTTCATTAATGATCTTGTGAGGAAAAAAATGTTTAAGTATATATCCGAATAAAGAAGGTACCTTATTTTAAGTTACATTTTGTTTTCGTTATGTAATATCTGTTTATTAAAAAAAATATATTTTCGTTCAAAAAATGTACTGTGCAATTTTTATTACGGCTTTTACATGATCTTATTACAATATATAATAATCACATTGAATGAAAATTTTATTCGATTTAATTTGTTATGGGTTACTGTGCCACATCTTATTTAAAATTATTTCAATAAAATAGATTTTATACAAAAGGGAATAGTAGTAACTATTTGAATTTATCAAATTTGTTAATAATAATCCTTTAATTATTTACTAATTTAAAAATTTAATTGTTAATTTTACTAAATTGATAACATTTTAGATATTAAACAACAAGCAGAATGTAAATCCTTATATTGTCACGATTTTATTTATTAGGAATCTATAGTTCGCATATAAATGAACCAAAATGTATAATGTATCTATAAATTTACTTATTAAATAATTGTGTGATCGTTACACGTAATAAAAATTCAATTTTATATTAGTAAAAATTAAATTCCTTTTACAAATTGATTTGAATTTTTAAAATCAAATAAGACACGTGTGTTTTATGTAAAGAGAAGTATTTTTTTTATTTCTATAAAAAATATATTTAAAAAATACAAAAATTCGTAGGTAATGATAAAATTGTCTTTACACAGCAAACGTCAAATTTTTAAAAAATTGGACGGATGCAAATCTTGATTTTTTCAATACAGTTATTCTTCTTTCACAAACATTTTATTTGTTCTGCTTCATTTTGTGTAGTGAAGTATATTTTTATGCAACTTACAAAATCTAAATATCATTGTTCACTTTGTTACATCTATTATTATTTGTGTGAACGTATTGACATATTTTCAACAGGTTCAGATACCGATGAATGAATGAATGAATGAATGAAGAACAAAATATTTTACTAATTTTCATAGCACAAACTGTCGTTTGAATTTGAATGGACGGAGATTCTTTACTTTATGTATAAAAAGGTAATATATAAAAGATATATAGAATTACGTTCTTAAGATATAACTACATTATCTTACATGTTACTCTGAGCGTGCATATTCAAGCAATCTTTTTAAGGAATTCTTATGGAAAATTTTCAAATCTAAAGTATTATTCTCAAATATATATGTAGTAAACGTGTATTTTACGTTCAACTAAATTCTAATTGAATCTAAATTTTTTAATACTGATGTAATGTGATATCTGCTTAATTTCAGAGAGACTGATAATTTTCGAGAATATGCCTTTTCTTTGCATTCACAATCAGAAGGCAATGGCGCGTGTCGTAGCTTACAAATACGCGAGCTGTATCTCAATAAAATTATTATTACGCAAACAACGAAAAGGGTTAAACAAGTGATTGATGGCCAAAAAATATGCAGTTCCATCTTGATAAGCTTTTCTTCTCAAGTAGAAAATATATAGTTCAGAAATGTATAATTTTATCTTGTGCACATTTGCTATTTTTCAACTTTGGCTGTTACAATAAAACAGTTTGTACGCTGTCACACGATATATATCTTCAAGCAGTTCTTTTGCTACTCATTCTTTTACCGATTGTTAATTAATTCTTCCATCAATTAACAATATACGTAACATAGTTTTAGTAGTATTAAAATCATTCATGTGAGTCCATTAGAATTTGTTACTGTTATACCAAATTGTATCTGAGCGGGCCGTTGTATTGTACATAGTAAAAGAAATGAATGCTTTACGCAGCATTCGCATGGAGCCATAAGCGATAAAATGACACGATCGCAATCCGAACTTGTAAATATTCTAACAATTCTAGTCGTATGAAAGATTGGTTAAGAAGATTCAACTACGTTTTACTACAATAAAAATTTATTTCGTTTGCCTATATTAATCAATTGTTACATTTCGTGTTTCGTTGCCACTATACACATATTTTCTAGCGATATATCAGTGGTGGTGTAATAAATCAGATCGCTTCGAAATCCAATTTTCTTCAAGTACTCTAAACGACCCCAATTCAATAATGATTTTACTTTCCGACCGATCTTTTCCCTCTCATTTGAACTTAAGTTTTTTACATCCGTTCTGAAAAATATATAATATTCTCTTGGTTTTCAGTGATTAAAGCAAAATTTCTTTAGAATGTTACGTACTTCGTCCGTTCTGAGTCATTTTGAGTTTTTGAAGTATTAGCTGCCTTTAAGCCAAATCCGCAAGTCGCCCAGCTGGCGATACTACACAAAACTGTAAATTCATTTGGCGTAAATCCACACCGTTCCAAGTATTCTTTTCCAACGTACGACGCGTATTCGCATTTATGATGACAACAAAATGCAATGATTACACCAGTGACATTGCATTTAGGTTCACTTTGAATTGCTTGAACCATGCAGCTTAGAGTTAAATCTAAAAAATAATAATTCTTCCCAGTAACTTTTATATAAATATTACGCGAGCCTTATGACAAATTATGAGAGATATATAAAAAAACATACAGTACTTGTAGTACAGTAGCTATATAAAGAAAAACAGTACCTGTAGCTACTCCGCATAAGTGTTTCGCAATGCCAACTTTATGTTTGAATCTCTGAATTTCTGTCACATTATTCAGCTTCAAATCGGCAATGTCAGCACGTATTCTTTCCACCAGGAGAGGAGACTGTTCGTTTCTTAATTTATTATCATTCTTATGCCTGTGACTTGAACGATCTACTAATAAAATACAACAGTTTTTCTTGTGTTTTATTATTTGACCCAACCAGTATGTTAGTTTGCCCTTTCCAGCTCCAAATTCAATGAAACACGTATCGTCTTTCACGAGATTTGCATGTTCCAAATGCGACAGCAATGACGAATTTTGCAGGAGATGTTTCTTGGTAGATTTCCCGCAAGAGTTGTCATCTATTTTGTCCTTAAGTATTTGATGCTCCAATACTATTTCAGGAAATTGGGGTAACGTTTCTGTAAAAGGAGTCAGAGGTATAGTATCAGGGGTCTAAAGTATATTTTCAATTCAAATTTGAATATACGAATTACCAACCATAAACAGCTTTCACTTTGTCTATAACTGTGTATATCGTTCGATCATTGAATTTCGAAAGGGGCATATGCTGTGGTGCTTCGCGCATCTTGTTAGCATTAATTCCCTTTACGATATATGATGGTCGTGCATCGTTCAAACGCTTTGCATTGCACATCCTTAGATGTTTTGCCAGCTTAGACTCGTAACACGTACTGGAAACGATCTATAAATTGTATGTATATAGAGAAATATGAAATACTTAACAATAATAAAAACACGCACTTACTGAGTCGGATCAAGTGGACATGTTATTCGTTTATTTTCAAGTGCTTCAGGACAATTCAATTCGGACGAGACGTTTTGATGTTCACCGCAATATTTCTTTCCTTTCTTCACTGTCATTCGACAATAACGCCTCTTTCTTCTCACAAAATACATGCAGTGATTTTCCTCTGCCATCGCTCGTCGTTTTGTAAATAGTTTGAGTATTGTATATTGTAGATACTCCCAAAGAAAATATGGCGCATACGTACATATACCTAAACCTAAAATGGTCAGTACATCATTGAAATTAAAGTTGTGTGAAACTAAATTTACTTGATTGAATAAATAAATGCGTATCATTTGTTAACTTTACTGATTTAAAAGTTTTATTTGCTTCAAAAAATCGTACAATAAGGTTAGTTTAAGCTTCATTTGCATGAAATATAATCCATAGAAAGATATATAAGTAATTATAGCAAACGTCTATAGCAATCGTTCCGAAGCATCTGAATTCGTATAATCATTTCTAGATCGGACATTCAATGCTTTTTCGTATCCATGTTTTGAGGATCAATTGATCCCCATTTTCATGTCACATCCTATCATATCGATTTAAGCAGGATTTGCATTGCAGCGCTACTAGTAATAGGAATTAAAATCACAAAATATGAATAATGTTCTTACATCTGCATCGAAAATTATTTATTGAATCGATCGTAAACGCTTTTCTACTTACATAACTATTCTTAAACCACGACCAACTTAATTTTTGATTATAATATAAATATTTTCTACATAAATTAGTATTATATGTCATAGATTTATAAATTAACATCTAGTACACAGTTTTCTTTTACCACTAATATTTAGCAAAAATATTTATTTCAATGTCCCAAATTAATCGTTATATCGTTTTCAGATATTGTTTCCATTTTTTAAACAAATTTTTTAAATTCAATACAAGTGTAAATCGTGATTCGTGTAATAAAAACAAATAAAATAATATTGGTTTACGACACATTATAATGGGACGCATGCGTAGTTAGTCCACGTGGGTCTCGGTAATTGGTACCGTGATCCAAATGTTAATATCTCAGAGTGTTTGGGAAAAAACAAAATTTTGATTTCTCATCTGGATATTATCATTTGCATAAAAATATCAAGCTAAGTAGGAGACGCAGTTTAATAGTTCAGGCTCACCACTGCGTTTCAGAGATAGGCTATACATTGACGTTTGAGCTTGAGTTATGAAACGTCTGTCACCGCTAACAAGGATAAGTACAACAAGTACTCAGCATACTTTAAGCAGAATATCAAGCCATGCGTATTACGAAAGATGGATTAGAGAACAGCGCGTAGTCACCTCCTCGTCATAAGACATGGTAATTCACATCGTTTTCCAAATATTAAAAAACAATATCAAGCTAAGAATTACACAACCTACAGTTCAGTTTATCCAAAACTCTTCATTTCACTCAGTGAAATGGCTTTCCAGAATAATAAGTTATAAAGTATATTAAAGACAAAATAAAAACTTACAACGAAGAATACTATCTGCTTTTGGAGATATTCCCACAGACATTCCGAAAACCCTCTGTATCCGGGATACGTGAATCTCGAGGAGGTGGTACGATATAACAACAAGTCGAGTGATTCTCCTGATATACGGGATTTTCGAAAAAATTTAACACTGGAATATCTCGAAAGCCAGAAGGTATTTCCCGCTGAAATTTCCTTTTTTCTATCAGGAGCATATGACAAATGAAGAGGTGGCACGACAAGGCCAATCAGTTGTTTTCTTGATACACAAGTTCTTGAAAGAATTTCAAGCGTGAATATCTCGAGAACCAGGAGGTGCTTCTCGCCGAAATTTCATATTTTGTATCAGGAGAAAATGACCATCGAAGAGGTGGCACAACAAGGCCGATAGACCGAAAGGAGATAGACCTTCTGACTCTCGATCTATTCGCACTTGAATATTTTTCGAAAAACCTATGTATCTGGGGAACCGTGTGAGGCAGGACCATACCGTGCCACCACTTCGATGGTCATATGCTCTTGATACAAAATCCAAAATTTTTGCGAGATAGATCTTCTGGCTCTCGAGATATTCGCCTTTGAAATTTTTTTGAGAAACCTATATATCAGGAGAACCGTGTGAGGCGGAGCCTTATTGTGCCACCTCTTCGATGGTCATATGCGCCTGATACAAAATCCTGAATTTCGGCGAGATAGACCTTCTGGCACTCCAATTATTCGCGATTGAACTTCTTTCGAAAAACCTATGTATCAGGAGAACTGCTTGAGGTGGGGCCTCATCGTGCCACCTCTTCGATGGTCATATGCTCCTGATACAAAATCCAGAATTTCAGCGGGACAGACCTTCTGGCTCTCGATCTATTCGCGCTTGAATTTCTTTCGAAAAACCTATGTATAGAGAGAACTGCTTGAAGCGGGGCCTCATCGTGCCACCTCTTCGATGGTCATATGCTCCTGATACAAAATCCTGAATTTCTGCGAGATAGACCTTCTGGCACTCGAATTATTCGCGCTTGAATTTCTTTCGAAAAACCTATGTATAGGGAGAACTGCTTGAGGCGGGGCCTCATCGTGCCACCTCTTCGATGGTCATATGCTCCTGATACAAAATCCTGAATTTCAGCGAGATAGACCTTCTGGCACTCGAATCATTCGCGCTTGAATTTCTTTCGAAAAAGCTATGTATAGAGAGAACTGCTTGAGGCCGGGCCTCATCGTGCCACCTCTTCGATGGTCATATGCTCCTGATACAAAATCCCGAATTTCGGCGAGATAGACTTTCTGGCACTCGAATTATTCGCGATTGAACTTCTTTCGAAAAACCTATGTATCAGGTGAACCGCTTGAGGAGGGGCCTCACCGTGCCACCTCTTCGATGGTCATATGCTCCTGATACAAAATCCTGAATTTCAGCGGGACAGACCTTCTGGCTCTCGATCTATTCGCGCTTGAATTTCTTTCGAAAAACCTATGTATCAGGAGAAACGCTGGAGGTGGGACCCTATCGTGCCACCTCTTCGATGGTCATATGCTCCTGATACAAAATCCTGAATTTCTGCGAGATAGACCTTCTGGCACTCGAATTATTCGCGCTTGAATTTCTTTCGAAAAACCTATGTATAGAGAGAACTGCTTGAGGCGGGGCCTCATCGTGCCACCTCTTCGATGGTCATATGCTCCTGATACAAAATCCTGAATTTCAGCGAGATAGACCTTTTGGCACTCGAATCATTCGCGCTTGAATTTCTTTCGAAAAACCTATGTATAGAGAGAACTGCTTGAGGCCGGGCCTCATCGTGCCACCTCTTCGATGGTCATATGCTCCTGATACAAAATCCCGAATTTCGGCGAGATAGACTTTCTGGCACTCGAATTATTCGCGATTGAACTTCTTTCGAAAAACCTATGTATCAGGTGAACCGCTTGTGGAGGGGCCTCATCGTGCCACCTCTTCGATGGTCATATGCTCCTGATACAAAATCCTGAATTTCAGCGAGATAGACCTTCTGGCACTCGAATCATTCGCGCTTGAATTTCTTTCGAAAAACCTAGGTATAGAGAAAACTGCTTGAGGCGGGGCCTCATCGTGCCACCTCTTCGATGGTCATATGCTCCTGATACAAAATCCCGAATTTCGGCGAGATAGACCTTCTGGCACTCGAATTATTCGCGCTTGAATTTCTTTCGAAAAACCTATGTATCAGGTGAACCGCTTGAGGAGGGGCCTCATCGTGCCACCTCTTCGATGGTCATATGCTCCTGATACAAAATCCCGAATTTTGGCTAGATAGACTTTCTGGCACTCGAATTATTCGCGATTGAACTTCTTTCGAAAAACCTATGTATCAGAGTGAACCGCTTGAGGAGGGGCCTCATCGTGCCACCTCTTCGATGGTCATATGCTCCTGATACAAAATCCCGAATTTCGGCTAGATAGACTTTCTGGCACTCGAATTATTCGCGACTGAACTTCTTTCGAAAAACCTATGTATCAAGTGAACCGCTTGAGGAGGGGCCTCATCGTGCCACCTCTTCGATGGTCATATGCTCCTGATACAAAATCCCGAATTTTGGCTAGATAGACTTTCTGGCACTCGAATTATTCGCGATTGAACTTCTTTCGAAAAACCTATGTATCAGGTGAACCGCTTGAGGAGGGGCCTCATCGTGCCACCTCTTCGATGGTCATATGCTCCTGATACAAAATCCCGAATTTCGGCTAGATAGACTTTCTGGCACTCGAATTATTCGCGACTGAACTTCTTTCGAAAAACCTATGTATCAAGTGAACCGCTTGAGGAGGGGCCTCATCGTGCCACCTCTTCGATGGTCATATGCTCCTGATACAAAATCCCGAATTTCGGCTAGATAGACTTTCTGGCACTCGAATTATTCGCGACTGAACTTCTTTCGAAAAACCTATGTATCAAGTGAACCGCTTGAGGAGGGGCCTCATCGTGCCACCTCTTCGATGGTCATATGCTCCTGATACAAAATCCTGAATTTCAGCGGGACAGACCTTCTGGCTGTCGATCTATTCGCGCTTGAATTTCTTTCGAAAAACCTATGTATCAGGAGAAACGCTGGAGGTGGGAACCTATCGTGCCACCTCTTCGATGGTCATATTCTCCTGATACAAAATCCTGAATTTCTGCGAGATAGACCTTCTGGCACTCGAATTATTCGCGCTTGAATTTCTTTCGAAAAACCTATGTATAGAGAGAACTGCTTGAGGCGGGGCCTCATCTTGCCACCTCTTCGATGGTCATTTGCTCCTAATACAAAATCCTGAATTTCAGCGAGATAGACCTTCTGGCACTCGAATTATTCGCGCTTGCATTTCTTTCGAAAAACCTATGTATAGAGAGAACTGCTTGAGGAGGGGCCTCATCGTGCCACCTCTTCGATGGTCATATGCTCCTGATACAAAATCCCGAATTTCGGCTAGATAGACTTTCTGGCACTCGAATTATTCGCGATTGAACTTCTTTCGAAAAACCTATGTATCAGGTGAACCGCTTGAGGAGAGGCCTCATCGTGCCACCTCTTCGATGGTCATATGCTCCTGATACAAAATCCTGAATTTCAGCGGGACAGACCTTCTGGCTCTCGATCTATTCGCGCTTGAATTTCTTTCGAAAAACCTATGTATCAGGAGAAACGCTGGAGGTGGCACCCTATCGTGCCACCTCTTCGATGGTCATATGCTCCTGATACAAAATCCTGAATTTCAGCGAGATAGACCTTCTGGCACTCGAATCATTCGCGCTTGAATTTCTTTCGAAAAACCTATGTATAGAGAGAACTGCTTGAGGCCGGGCCTCATCGTGCCACCTCTTCGATGGTCATATGCTCCTGATACAAAATCCCGAATTTCGGCGAGATAGACTTTCTGGCACTCGAATTATTCGCGATTGAACTTCTTTCGAAAAACCTATGTATCAGGTGAACCGCTTGAGGAGGGGCCTCACCGTGCCACCTCTTCGATGGTCATATGCTCCTGATACAAAATCCTGAATTTCAGCGGGACAGACCTTCTGGCTCTCGATCTATTCGCGCTTGAATTTCTTTCGAAAAACCTATGTATCAGGAGAAACGCTGGAGGTGGGACCCTATCGTGCCACCTCTTCGATGGTCATATGCTCCTGATACAAAATCCTGAATTTCTGCGAGATAGACCTTCTGGCACTCGAATTATTCGCGCTTGAATTTCTTTCGAAAAACCTATGTATAGAGAGAACTGCTTGAGGCGGGGCCTCATCGTGCCACCTCTTCGATGGTCATATGCTCCTGATACAAAATCCTGAATTTCAGCGAGATAGACCTTTTGGCACTCGAATCATTCGCGCTTGAATTTCTTTCGAAAAACCTATGTATAGAGAGAACTGCTTGAGGCCGGGCCTCATCGTGCCACCTCTTCGATGGTCATATGCTCCTGATACAAAATCCCGAATTTCGGCGAGATAGACTTTCTGGCACTCGAATTATTCGCGATTGAACTTCTTTCGAAAAACCTATGTATCAGGTGAACCGCTTGTGGAGGGGCCTCATCGTGCCACCTCTTCGATGGTCATATGCTCCTGATACAAAATCCTGAATTTCAGCGAGATAGACCTTCTGGCACTCGAATCATTCGCGCTTGAATTTCTTTCGAAAAACCTAGGTATAGAGAAAACTGCTTGAGGCGGGGCCTCATCGTGCCACCTCTTCGATGGTCATATGCTCCTGATACAAAATCCCGAATTTCGGCGAGATAGACCTTCTGGCACTCGAATTATTCGCGCTTGAATTTCTTTCGAAAAACCTATGTATCAGGTGAACCGCTTGAGGAGGGGCCTCATCGTGCCACCTCTTCGATGGTCATATGCTCCTGATACAAAATCCCGAATTTTGGCTAGATAGACTTTCTGGCACTCGAATTATTCGCGATTGAACTTCTTTCGAAAAACCTATGTATCAGGTGAACCGCTTGAGGAGGGGCCTCATCGTGCCACCTCTTCGATGGTCATATGCTCCTGATACAAAATCCCGAATTTCGGCTAGATAGACTTTCTGGCACTCGAATTATTCGCGACTGAACTTCTTTCGAAAAACCTATGTATCAAGTGAACCGCTTGAGGAGGGGCCTCATCGTGCCACCTCTTCGATGGTCATATGCTCCTGATACAAAATCCTGAATTTCAGCGGGACAGACCTTCTGGCTGTCGAATCTATTCGGGCTTGAATTTCTTTCGAAAAACCTATGTATCAGAGAGAAACGCTGGAGGTGGGAACCTATCGTGCCACCTCTTCGATGGTCATATTCTCTTGATACAAAATCCTGAATTTCTGCGAGATAGACCTTCTGGCACTCGAATTATTCGCGCTTGAATTTCTTTCGAAAAACCTATGTATAGAGAGAACTGCTTGAGGCGGGGCCTAATCTTGCCACCTCTTCGATGGTCATTTGCTCCTAATACAAAATCCTGAATTTCAGCGAGATAGACCTTCTGGCACTCGAATTATTCGCGCTTGCATTTCTTTCGAAAAACCTATGTATAGAGAGAACTGCTTGAGGAGGGGCCTCATCGTGCCACCTCTTCGATGGTCATATGCTCCTGATACAAAATCCTGAATTTCAGCGAGATAGACCTTCTGGCACTCGAATCATTCGCGCTTGAATTTCTTTCGAAAAACCTAGGTATAGAGAAAACTGCTTGAGGCGGGGCCTCATCGTGCCACCTCTTCGATGGTCATATGCTCCTGATACAAAATCCCGAATTTCGGCGAGATAGACCTTCTGGCACTCGAATTATTCGCGCTTGAATTTCTTTCGAAAAACCTATGTATCAGGTGAACCGCTTGAGGAGGGGCCTCATCGTGCCACCTCTTCGATGGTCATATGCTCCTGATACAAAATCCCGAATTTCGGCTAGATAGACTTTCTGGCACTCGAATTATTCGCGATTGAACTTCTTTCGAAAAACCTATGTATCAA
The DNA here is from genome assembly GCA_036937485.2 of Tetragonisca angustula. Classification (NCBI taxonomy): domain Eukaryota; kingdom Metazoa; phylum Arthropoda; class Insecta; order Hymenoptera; family Apidae; genus Tetragonisca; species Tetragonisca angustula. The sequence continues at coordinate 492,276 of JAWNGG020000100.1, read as the reverse complement.
GTGAACCGCTTGAGGAGGGGCCTCATCGTGCCACCTCTTCGATGGTCATATGCTCCTGATACAAAATCCTGAATTTCAGCGGGACAGACCTTCTGGCTGTCGATCTATTCGCGCTTGAATTTCTTTCGAAAAACCTATGTATCAGGAGAAACGCTGGAGGTGGGACCCTATCGTGCCAGCTCTTCGATGGTCATATGCTCCTGATACAAAATCCTGAATTTCTGCGAGATAGACCTTCTGGCACTCGAATTATTCGCGCTTGAATTTCTTTCGAAAAACCTATGTATAGAGAGAACTGCTTGAGGCGGGGCCTCATCGTGCCACCTCTTCGATGGTCATTTGCTCCTGATACAAAATCCTGAATTTCAGCGAGATAGACCTTCTGGCACTCGAATTATTCGCGCTTGCATTTCTTTCGAAAAACCTATGTATAGAGAGAACTGCTTGAGGAGGGGCCTCATCGTGCCACCTCTTCGATGGTCATATGCTCCTGATACAAAATCCTGAATTTCAGCGAGATAGACCTTCTGGCACTCGAATCATTCGCGCTTGAATTTGTTTCGAAAAACCTATGTATAGAGAGAACTGCTTGAGGCGGGGCCTCATCGTGCCACCTCTTCGATGGTCATATGCTCCTGATACAAAATCCTGAATTTCGGCGAGATAGACTTTCTGGCACTTCAATTATTCGCGATTGAACTTATTTCGAAAAACCTATGTATCAGGAGAACTGCTTGAGGTTGGGCCTCATCTTGCCAGCTCTTCGATGGTCATATGCTCCTGATACAAAATCCCGAATTTCGGCGAGATAGACTTTCTGGCACTCGAATTATTCGCGATTGATCTTCTTTCGAAAAACTTATGTATCAGGTGAACCGCTTGAGGAGGGGCCTCATCGTGCCACCTCTTCGATGGTCATATGCTCCTGATACAAAATCCTGAATTTCAGCGAGATAGACCTTCTGGCACTCGAATCATTCGCGCTTGAATTTCTTTCGAAAAACCTATGTATAGAGAAAACTGCTTGAGGCGGGGCCTCATCGTGCCACCTCTTCGATGGTCATATGCTCCTGATACAAAATCCTGAATTTCAGCGAAATACCGCTTCTGTTTCTCGAGATATTTCCCCTTGAATTTCTTTTGAAAAACCTCTGTATCAGGAGTTCTGCTGTAGGGTGCCTTTACAAAATTCGTAATTTTTGCGAGAAAAACCTTCTGGGTCTCGAGATATCGCCGCTTGAATTTTTTTCGAATGTCCTGTATATCAAAAGAAGCTCTCGATGGATTGCCCCATCGTGTCATCTTCCTGATACTAATATGCTCCTGATACAATGTCCGCATTTTCAACGAGAGATACCTTCTGTCCCTGAAGATATTCCCACGGTGGTGCTCTCCGGCAACCGGTTTTCCTGATACTGGGGTATTGCTAGTAAGTTTTCAGCGTGAATGATACTGTGTGTTTGTGTAAGAAATAATTATATTACAGCTAAATGTTAAATTGATCGTTTCTTGAGCATGGTTATGCAAGTAGACAATTGTTTGCATTCTATTGAATATGTAATTTTTGTTGCAGGTTTAACAACATTATTCATATTTTCTCATGTTATTTCTAATTATTAATAGTGCTTCAGTTAATAGTAGTCCCTGAATAGACATTGTAGGATGTGATACGTAAATAGTCTGGGGGTCAGGTAACCCCAAAACATAGATACAGACCTGGTCTGTGACTTGGACACAAAAATGCATTGGACACCCATTTTTGTTATTCAGTGGTATTATATTTTCGAAAACGTCCATGTTCCAATTTGCTTGATATGTTTTATAAAACTCGAGATATTAAAATTTTTAAAGTACCAAGAATCTTTTTTGCAAATGTTATTTGTTGTTCTTTTAAAATCTCTATTAAAATATAATGTGATTTTATTGATGATTGAGAGGGTAGATAATTATTTATCTATTGTTGATATTGTGGAGGACTGTCTGTGGTGGCGGTTACTCCGTAGATAGAACAGAAGTTTATGTGATCAATTTTCGTTCATTCTTTTAGTTTTTTTATCGTTTATACTTTGTGATATATGATTGCAAAGCAAATCTGTATTTAATTAAAGTACTTAATAGAACTTTTGTTGTCATCAGATATCTTTATCATTAATATCTTTCTATGTTATATCTCAGCCATGTCCTCATTATTTATTTTACTGAAATATATGATTGTTTCTATGATAATCACCTACTATGTCATTTGCAATCGAAATTTCATCGAATTTCAGCGAATTTATTCGCTGTGTTCTCTCGTTGATGCTAACTTAGATTCAAATCATTCAACGAATAGGAAGAAATAGGAACTCAATATATGTACATAGATTCATGTTGGCAAGCGTTTTGTAATCATTACGTAGCTACATAGCTACGTGTATATGTAATTATGTTTCTCTAGGCCACATATACGCTGAACGGAATTTTTTCGACGACCTACATAGTTCAATATTATTCGTTATTTAGCGTTCTCACGAATTAAGACGGTGTGCAGCGTGCGGCGTTCGGCGTTCTATTGAAGTATTCATTCTTGTTCTGCCTGGCGATAAATGTAATTCGTGCGTCTAAAACCTGGGTCACAGCCATGAATATTGAAGATCACAGAGATCGTGCGTTCCGTGCTATTCATGGATCATAACCTCTATCTATTCCAAACGAAATATTTAAAACAACAGATCGACGTTCGACGAACGCTGTGATCGATATTTCCTTCCAACGTCGATTGTTAAATTTTATTTCACTTTGATAGAGAGTTTACTTTATATAAGATTTATATCTATTGGTCGAGCTGTATATGTGTATGTGCTTAGTATCACTTAGTGACCACTCCCATTAAAATTTCGCGAATATATCGTTTACGAATATATATGTATAATGTTCTACGAGTTTTCTCTCGCTGCACATGAGATAGCATTGACCAGTCAGTGTCTTGTAAGTGTTTAGGAAAAATGTCCTGTATAGTCTCGTTTCTGCGCGGATGCATTTGTATTTGGAAAAAGTGTTACGACAAGAAATGGTACTTGGTGATCGCTCTGTTAGTCATCGGACTGATTATTTTAATTTTGCAACTCGTGATCATGTTCTATCTTTCTTTGACCCAGGAAGCGCCTGATGGATTTGAGGAGGTGAAACCGGAGGGTACGTGTTTTTTATTAATTGTGCATCGCTTTAGATATTGTCACCGGCAAACAATATTATTAAAAAAAAAAAAAAAAAAGAACGAATAAATTAAGCAGAACTGTCTAACCAGCAAGGAATAATAATAAATCGTAAGAATTAAATGTAATAAATAATAATGTGAAATTGCGTATTGATAAAAGGTAGTATTTTTTGTTGATATTAGATTATTCCAATGTATAATGTGAAATTAAAAATATAAGATATGAAATCTATAATATAGTATGTAATGAAAATTTAGTAAGTTAACAATAATGATTAAAAATATAAATAGATAATAATATGAAATTATGTTGTATGAGAGACAGTATTGTTGTTGATGTTAAATAAATATTCCAAAAATCAATTAAAATAGTCACAATGTATTTATATGTTGCCGGTAGAAATCATTTGAAATTTTTTTATTGAAAGCTGACACATTCTAGCGCGTAATCTATTGTATCTGTTTCAATAAGGACAAAAGATATGCAAATTAAAATTACCAAACGTTTTAAGGTTATCGTTAATAATATGTATCATATGTATCACTAATAGCAGTCTTATCTTTACAGTTTTGAATAGGTGGTATAACTTTACCAACGGTGAGTCCAGAAAATCGTTACTTATTATTATAAGAGCTTTTATATTGTGGCAGTAGTTCTACAAAAGTTTATAAAAAAAATAATTTGTTTAATTTGTTTCTCTCACCTTTTAACCAAAATTAACATTATATTTCCCAATGATTAAGAACGTATGTATGTATCACAGACACTCTTTATTTACGTTTGTACATATTTGGTCTCAAAATTTGCTTACTAACATCGATTCCAAATCTTCGAATTACAACCGTATGTCTGCTTTTACTAATCTTATTATATGATCAATCAAGACAGTTTGCATCGATCATTTGTAACTATCGTTATAGCCATGATTATGTTACATGACGCGCATTATTCACTTATATATGCACGTAATAAAAAAAGCATGAATCACAGAAATCGAACCAGATCTCAAATGAAGTTCATTTACGTATGGCCAATAATAATTATTGTTAAGAGTGTTAATTTTCACGGACATCCGTAAAACATAATTGGTCATTGAATGATCAGATCGTAATAAATGCTGACTAATGAATATCGATGCGTAATATTTAAAATATAATACGAAGGTGAAACGAATTCATTTTTTCTTTTTTTAAATAATCGGTAAGAACGCTCGGTCGGCAATGTCAACTTACTATTTATTCTAAAAAAAAAAAAAAAAAATAAAATTAATGAAATCAATTCAGATCGTCTTTAATTTTAAATCATATTCCGCTTAATGTATCGTTAATCAGAATCTTACGATATTTTTGAAGATGAAAAGAAACAATGTTTTATTTTAACATGTACATTTTGTCATATTATATATTTTACATATACGATGTCTCATGAAGCTATTTAAATCAGGTCTACGACTTGTAACGTCTTTAATTAAACACGTTCAGCCTGCGTGTCATTCAATTACCAAGTTATTAATACCGCTTGTGTTAAGAACACTAAATCGAGGGCACTGCAAGCAATGGGTTATTAAATACCACTGACACTTGTAAATTACAAATTGATATATAAATATATATATATGTATATTTATCGAGTGTTCTTTTTCAAATTCAATTTCCCCGTAAAATCTACATAATCTTTTGATTAGTCCAATTGTAAATCAGTTGCGAATTGTCGTTAGGTACTGGATGGTACAACAATGAAATACAATCACCGGACACGAAAAATTGGCAGCGTTACTTGAACGAGATTCGAAAATATTGGATAATTCGGAGATTCGATCCGAGGAAATCGTATAATCTTCAAAATCCAGAAGTCGAGGATCAGTCGATGGGCCAAACACGTATCATTCGAACAATTCTGAAAGATATGGTAATATCAGAATACTGCAATTTCTAATATAGCAACGCGGTCAGAAAGTCGAAATATTTCTAATTTGCGTCGTTTTCATGTTCGAATGCGATCGATAAGACAAATGCCTATCTAAGTAATTTCAGTTTTCGTGGCGCAAACGTTTTTTTTTTTTTTTTACAGCGGAGTGGCTTTTTCGTGGAGTGCGGCGCCTACGACGGTGAGACTCGAAGCAACACCTTGGCGCTCGAGCAATTCTTCGGCTGGCGCGGTCTTTTGATAGAGGCGGATCCTTTAAATTTCAGCAATATGATGGACAAAAACAGAAATGCTTACCTGACGGCCACGTGTCTTTCCATTAAGCCATATCCTTCATTGGTACGAAAGTTCGGTCACTTGTCGTAACAGATATATATATATACACACAAGATGTTTCGTAAATTGTGGGAGCTGATTGTACGCCTAAAAATAATGCCATATAAATATATGTCCTATCTGTCTTATAATGAATTTTATAAATAGAGCAAACTCTCTGTCCGGCCTCTCTTTCCATAGACCGCAATAGTAACAAAGCTAGTTTTACCAGGGAGAGTATATTCAATTTTCATATTGAGATGGAGAAAACCTGTTATTATGCATTCAAGACATCAACATCAGTTTAGTTTAAACGTATGGGCAGGAATAATTGATAAATTTTTAATTGGACCTTTTTTTTCTTGATGGGAAACTAACAGGCACACAGTACGTTGATTTTTTGAGCACGCGTTTACACGAAATATTAGAAGAAGTCGATATTAGACTTTGTATGCGTATTTATGCATGATGGAGGTCCGCTGCATTTTAGCCGAGTGGTTAGGCAATTTTTAAATCAACACTTTGCAAATAAACGGATTGGTCGTGGAGGTCCTATTGCATGGCCTGCTCGTTCTTCGGACTTGAGTCCATTAGATTTTCATTTGCGGGGACATTTAAAGTCTATTGCATACGCAACATCGATTGAAAATGCTGAAACACTACGAAATAAAATAGAGCAAGGCTTCCGACAAATTCGAGAAACACCAGGAATGACAGAGAGAGTAACCAGATCAAATGCAAGGTGGTCATTTCGAGCATCTTTTGTAAAAGTGATTAAAACAGAAAATTCATTATATCTCATAAACGAAGACAGATGGGACATATATTTATATGACTATTTTTCATTATTTTTTAGGCATACAATCAGCTCCCGAAGTGGGTCCGACAAATTACGAAACACCATGTATACATGTATATATTGTGTTAGATATTCGGTTATAGCAACAGATTATAGTACGATATTTTATATTTCTTGTACTATTTTTTACGCTTGCTCAATGCTCAGAGTACCTTCTTGATGGCGAAAAATGTCGGACGTCTTCACGACGTACATGACCCTGATGGACATTTACCGAATTCCCCTGACGTTGCCCACAATGGTGTTCATATATCAGTGCAGTGTTTTCCGTTCATAGATTTAATGGCTGCCCTTAACGTGACCACCGTAAATTATTTCAGTCTCGACATAGAGGGCTACGAGCTTCAAGTACTGAAAACGATTCCTTTCGATAAGATAGACATAGAGGTGAAACTCGACTTAATCTCACTTCTCGTTATTTCATGATTGAATCTTGATTAATCTTCCATTTACGAAATTTTCAGACGCTCTCTGTTGAATTCTCCCACATCAAGGACGGTGAAAAGGAGCTGATCGATTTCATGAGCTCGAAGGGCTACCACGCACATTCCTTTGTCATTAGACCTAATAATTTAGCTAACGATGTAATATTCGTGAAACAAAGTTTAATGAACCGGCTCTAGTCGCGTTAGCCTTTTCCTTTTCATTATTATATTTATTTAGGTAACTTATTTAATTAAAAAACTACGGGATCAAGCGATACATTTACCGTATTGGTACACGTAACGTAAAATATGCTCGTTTCGTGTTCTTATTATTCTGACTTGAAGATTTGTTTTATTATTCCAATTCGAAAGATCGGTAATAATATCTGAACTTTATTTTACAAAATATTTACAGAAACGTACATCTTGCATAATAAAAATAAATTGTCCATTTGTGAATTAGCTCGCGCAGCTGAGAATCGGTAATAATTCGTAAACGACTGAAAGCGAACTTTTCGCAGACAATTAAGGAACGAAGTTTTTATAGCATGAGAACCTCCTTAAACAACTCTGTCCGTTCGCGTGTCCTATATATTTTAATGCCTTTCCTTGCGACAAATGATTCCTACTGTAAAAGTAAAATACAAACGTTCATACATTTAAGAATCAAACGCTGTACAATTTTTGAAAGACTATCGGGAATGATTTAACGCACAAATCAATCCGTCATTTATTGCTACGTTTATGAGCGACGTACATATGTTTCCGCAGTGACTGTAATTGAATAAATAATTATTTAAAGCTTGCAGACTAGTTTCGTCATCTCTTCGACACTTTATGGAAAATAACTATACCTGTGTATATCTTAAAAGTATCTCTAATTATTGTAACAGTTGTCGCAATATTCATTGTTAACGCCAGTTAACGTAGTTCGACGAGCGTATAGGAACTTAAAATTTATCCGTAGAAACTTGACTCAGTTATTTTGAACATTCATGAAAATTGAGAATTGAACAAAGCAATTCGAATAAACGATGAATCTTATCCGCTTATACATTAAAGTAAAGCTATAAACCGAGATCCATTTGATACTTAGAAATTAATCATATTTCATCTACTACACTGTACAACTTATCTTTAATCCATCTAAAGATATATATAATTATTCGTTCTCTGTTCTAATACTTACAAGATACACATTTACATAATTCGTGATCACAGCTTCCAAAATTCTGCGCAACCATAACTCGATCCTAATTTATCGTTCATAATCTTATGCAGATTAATATTTTTTATACAGAGAATGATTTTTTTTGAACAGTTTTAAGTCTCTTTCATTCTAAGCTCTCTCTCTCTCTCTCTCTCTCTCTCTCTCACACACACACACACCCACACGCTAGATACAAATAGTAAAAGTAGACTGCTCAATAATATTTAATATTAAATGAATCATTGCACTGTCTCTCAACTTCTTTAGATTAGTTTCAGATAAATGAATGTCACTATAAAATATGTATGATCTACATACGAGTATGAACGATGCTAAATAATAGTCAGTGGAACTGATACGGTGAAGTCGCGAATTAAAGAATTAAATGGCGATATTTGCTATTTGAATCGTAACCACGTTTTTAGGACTATTGCCTTGTACAAAGTAACTCAAAAGCAATGTCGCCAATTGCATATTAGGTTCTTGTTTCCATTTCTTAACTTAAATATGCTATTATTTGCTATATTTAAACTTTATCATTTTCTTCGTATTTTGTAAAACTTTTGAAGAATCGAAGATATTCGTGGAATTCTAATCCCTTTAAAGAACCATTAAACTCCGAATTGTAGGCTGCATATGCCTCTCGTGAAATTGTTTCACTTGACATTGCTCGAAATGTGTGTATGTCTAGATTAATGAAAATTAGTCTGCACATTAGTTAAACATCGAAACGTATAATTTCGGAAGAGAACAGGATTTTAATAGGTTTCGAATTATTAGTTTCAACCTTTGAAAGATATATTGAATCCTGATCCTCTCGATCAATTTTATGACTTCACCGCATCTCTGTCTCTGACTATACTCGCGGAATGATTCGAACGATCACAGTCTTAAAGCATGATCCTCCTCTAGTCTCGCCGTTTTCTTTTCAAACGTAACTCTCTTGCTTCTTCCTGGCGACGCTTCCGCTAACGACCGTCGTCTGAAGCGGCATTTTGACCTGTTTCTCCGCGGCGGCGTTGTTGGAAATCGCCTTGACGCTGCTGCTCTTGTTGCTGCTGTGCCTCCTCCAGAAGTCGGAATGATTGCTGCTGCAGTTGGTCGAGCCAGTGGTGCAAGTGCCAGTCTTCTCCGACGTTTTCTTCTTTTTCTTCCTGTGGGGGCCGAGGCCGCAGAGTCGGAGGAATCCCTCCCTGAACTTCGTGGACATCAGATTGTACAGGATTGGATTGATGGCGGAGTTCAGGTAGAACATCACCCGGCAGAAGTAGAGCAGGGTGAAGTAACGCTCGACGCCAAAGTCGACGATCACCTTGATCGGGGCGAGCAGGATCCAAAGCGTCAGCGCTCGAAACGGCAACAGACACAAGAAGAAACAGAACACCACTGTGCCGAGCATCAGCATCACCTGCTTTCGGTATTTGAGCAAGTTGTTCGACGAGCCGCGGCTGATCGTCGAGTTTGTCATTAGATGACGCGCGATCACCGTGTACAAAACCACGAGGATGAACAGCGGGATCACGAAGAATACGACGACGGTGAACACGACGAAGCTGATCGGCCAGAAAGAGTTTGCAACTGTGTTGCAGGTCGGAATGCACGTGCCGTCCTTCGTCTCTTCTTCTTCGTAGGTGGCCATCAGCAGTATCGGGCTGAAAAATAGACGTTTTTCTCTTTAATATCTTTTTATTTGTTTATTTTGAAGAATAGAGCAGCTCTGTCGTTCAAGAAAGAAAAGAGGAATTGTTTAATGTATATTACATAATTTATATATGTACATGTGTACCTCTTTTTGTATCGTTGAAATTAACGGGAATATTTAAGATGGAACAATTTATATGATAAATAATAAGTGTATATACATTTTATAGTTATTTAATTAACATATGTTTAAAATTTTATAATACATACATATATTAAAAGATTATTATTTTTCAAATGTATTTACAAATTTATTACAGTAATTTAATTCAATAGAATAGCAATGGAATGTTATTTTTAATTAACCGTCGACGGTTTCAATTACACCATTGACTAACTAGAATATTATACCATCGGTCGGTAACATGAAAAAAGGCGCGCAAATTCGTATTTTAACGATACAATTTCCCCTTCAACGTCAAAGAATACTTGCATAAACAGCTATTTAATTCACTGCCGTAAATGAGGTCACACCCTTTAATTAGTGCTAATTGAAAACGTAAGTACAAGCGCCATCGCGTGAATTATGTAAAGAATTGTCACACAAAGTTCTCCTCCTGTTCGCCGGCATCGATTTTCCTAGCTCCTGCGTTGCACCTGCCACGTTCCCTGTCGGAGTGCTTCTTCATTCTGCACAGGTGCCAGAACCCTTTTCTGAACTTACTACTCATCAAATTATATAATATCGGATCGATGGCGCTGTGCAGGTAAAACATGATCCTGCTGAAGTTGAGATAGGCGAAGAACGTGTCACGATCAATGGCGATGATCTGTTCGGCCGGCGCGACCGCTATGTAGAAGATAAGGATCCTGTACGGCGACAGACAGACGAAGAAGCTGACGACCACCGACAGTAACATCGTGATCGCGTGTTTCTTCGCTCTTGTGTGGTAAAAGCCGCCGGCGTTGCCGGAATCCGGCATCAATTGTCCAACGATGAACGTGTACAGCACCAGTAGAATCAACAGCGGAGCTACGTAGAAGATGATGACCAGAAGCAGAAAGAACACCACGGTCGCGCTAGTGTCGGCCGTGGTCAGACAGACCGGAACAAAGTTCCACGCGTCTTGATCGTTCTTGCTCTCCTTCACGCGCACCTCCTGGTACTGAGAGACCCAGATTACGGGACTGCAATCAGTTACAAATCGTAAATTGACGTGCGACCGTAACTCTCAGCTGCGACTTCGAGCGGGAAATGTAAAGCGATGTCCAACACCATTTACCGGTCGAGTTTGCGGTGGATTTGCCTTGCAAGCTCGGCGAAGCTCGTGATTCGATTGGAACTCGCGCGATTTCGAAGGGATTGAACGCAGCGGCATCCGGACACTGTCCAATCACCTACGTTTGAACGAGTGAGGCGCATTCAAAGGGATTATTGTCCTTCTTGTTTCGTGTCCTTCGAGCTCGGAACTATCGAAGCGTGACATTGGCGAGAGTGTAACACAAGCGTTTTCCAACACGGTTTTTGGGTAGCGGAGTTATTCGATAACTTGACGAGTTTGGTGCGTGACGAGTAAAAATAATCAATTGTAAATTTCGTTGATCGAGCGAAATCGGGCCAACCCGTTCTTACGATTGGTAGATGTTTCAATTAAATAAATTGGCAATCAAGTTCAACAAGCTCTCGGTTCTTTGACTTTGTTTCTTTTCAATCAATTTCTCGATTTTGACAGATTCTGTTTCTTTTTTATTTCTCTTTTAGAAAAAAGAAGAAGAGAGAGAAACGTCAGTATTGAGAATTTCTTTCTCAGGGAGGCATGGGAGCTTCTGATTCTTCTGAAAGCCGTATTACGTGTCGAAAGACAGGGGAATATATATAGTTTGCTGTCAGACGGTAACACTCCCACGTAATCGAACACAGTGTTGCTTTCTTTTCTTTCCTCCTCTCTTTTTCCCCTGTCTTGGCACCGAATCTCGAAGGCCCGATCTTCGCACGAAAAACGAAACCGCGATATTGAATTTCCTCCGACGCAATTTTCGGTAATTGCGAAATTCGGTCTGCTGTGTCCACTCTTTTCACACTGATGGAGGAAGAAGGGAGAAAGTAGGGAAAATTATCTAAAAAGTCCAACGTTGTTCAAAATTTGTAAAACGTGAACTGTTTTCAATTTATTTTCAATATCCAAGTGTATCGTATATAGTATGTATATATAGTATATCTTATAGATAAGAAATTGAAATCTCACACATATATATATATATATTATTGTTAAATAATTTATTTATATATATTATTATTATTAAATAATTTATTTATGTATATTATTATTATTAGATAATTTATTTATATATTATTGTTATTAAATAATATAAACAGAAGTTTACGTTACGACGCCTTTTTCATTTTCTTATCATTTTATATGTTTAACAATCATACTTTTGTAAACTCAAGCTGTTCGATTTCATAGAATCGAAATTTACAGATTTAAACTTAACATCTCGCGAAATGTTATTCCAATTTTAAATTTGTTTGCATTTCATTCTTAATGCAATATTTTCATGCAACTTATAATTCATGTTCGCCAATCACATTACAACTACGCTGGCTGTGTCATAGTTTGTTAAATTTCTTCAATGGGTAAGCAGAAGGAAGTGTTGTTTGCAAATTCAGAGAGCTACACATCACGTCGCCAATAGCGGTAGTAGAATTACTTTATATAGATCAGACGGAGAGGGTCCGTCGGATGATTCAACAATGGCATTTTGTCCGCAGGACGACGCACGCGAACACTTGACGCTCTATTTAAGAGCTTCTTCCCTCCGAAATTATACGATACTATAATCTATCTTGTATTCACGCTTTGACAAACTGCGATTCACTTGTGTTTGTTCAGCTTTCTGCGTTTCATCCCGAATTTCTCCTGATTGATTTTCTTTGAATTCTTCTGAATGTTAATACTAAAAGCAGCAGAAAAATTTCGCGTTTAATTTACGAATACAGGAAAAAGAAAACAAATATTTGACGCTTGCTTTCTTTTGCTTTTGTACCTTAGTTCGCAAAGATTTCAATGCCCGATTTAAAATCTTTGTCTTCTCTTGCGATCATTTAATCTAAATTTCTCAGCTCGTTTGAATTCGTACTTGTTAATATTAACTTGATATCACTTCGATCACTTTGTAGGTTAAATTTGTAATTAAATGCTGACGTTGGAAATTATTCGCATATATTATACAAAGATGGTAATTTCCTGTCTGAAATTTACTTTGAAATCAGGCCATTTATCTGAGAGATACTTGTTTTCTTATCACAAGTCCTACAGATCGAGAGAGAATCTCTTGTTCTACGTTCCCTCTAGTGACAGATTCCTTAGGAACAAACTTAGCTATTATTTTCCTTTTTTATCCTGTCTTAGGTAATTTGAAGCTTTAAAAATTACCATTTCTACAATATGTTTTCTCGCTTCATAAATTCAATTCAGTATCTGGTAATCAGAAAAATTCAGTTTTTTAGAACAAGAATCAAACACAATAATTTTATCCATTAGAATAATTACCTTTGTAATCTATAATCTTCCCCCAAATATATATAAATTTGTAAATTCTGCTTTTATGCACTGTCATTAGTAAGCAAAAATTCTAAAAATCTCATCAATCAACAATTTCAATCTCGCGTTAGTTTTATTAGTAAATCGTCTGTTTCGCACAGTGTGATCACAATGCAACAAGCTTGGGCATTATTTGAATAAAATATTTGAGAAGTGTTTATTTAAACGACAGAGCATCTTAATTAATTCAATTCAGTTATTTTGCGTTAGTTTACTTCATTTTAATAGGCAAATGATTTTTCTTTAAATTATTTCATCACTTAGTTATCAAGTAAAATAATTCTTTCTGTCTTATTTAATATTTTTTATTCATTTCTATAAATAACTATTCTATTTGTTACTTTATTCCAATAAAATATACTTTAACTTATATACATATATATTTTTTTTCAGATATAGACACAGATAGACCTTTTCAGATATACATATGTATATATTTTCAAATATATATATATTTGGGTTAAGTTTGACAATATATATATATATATATATTTATTATATATATAATAAAATAAAAATCTGAAAAAAAATTGTACAGTGTTCCCTCAAAATATTTATATAATATATATTTATATTTATTATATATATAATAAAATAAAAATCTGAAAGAAAATTGTACAATGTTCCTTCAAAATAGTGGTCGAATCATCACGGACTTGCATGTACAAACAACATTTTCTGAATCTCGCCTCTTCCCGTCATTTCACGCATGTCGATTTAACTTTCGTTCTTGTAACAGATCCAACATCCTTCTCTTTCACCTTTCTCGAAAGCTCCTTCTCACCGAGACACATAACGCCTCCCACCAATCTGTCCTCGATATTTTCTTCCACGGAAGACGATCCCCCGGCAGCTTTTTCACAGGCTGGTTTGTCGAGCAACCATAAATTCAGCGGGCAGCCTGGGGGCTCTTGCGATCCACGGCAGGAAAAAAGTGTTAGCGACGTGTAAAACCCACCCCCGTGGTAGTGGTTCGCGGGCGATGTTCCTTTTACGAGCCGTGAACACTCTGCCTCTCTTCGTTCGTGCCAACTCGAACGTGAACGAAACGTCACGTGGACTTTACGACTCGTTTGAATTGAATTTTTCAGCCGTCGTGCTTGTCTCTCTTTGTTAATACATACTAGGCAGCGTATGTTGGTGCACTTACTTAGAGTGTTACATTATGAATAGACGGCAGACTGTTCGTGCATTTCTTCGGGGAAATTCAAAGATGCATAATACGGATGGTTTATGCGTTATAAATAAAATAAAATGAATGATACATCACAGAGTGTCAAAAGTAGAATATCTTATGGATGAAGTGAATTTTTATTCGAGCTTTTGTTGTACTCGCAAAGGTATAAAATGGACGTATTAATTTGATGCCTTTGAGCTTCAAAATGCAAAGAACAGTCATATTTACATAATTTTAGAAAATTTGATGAAATTGAAATATTTATGATATTAAGGGAAATTGTTCCTTGATCCTCGATGGGTTGATTGCTTTCATATAAAAATGTAGATTTACGTAAACATTCGCAGTCTGCCCCGAGATGCTCGAAGAGCGAAGCAATCTCCAAGTTTCAGCTTCCAAACTCATAAAAATATAAGTTTCCCACAAAATTTCCCAGTCAATATCTCTTTACACAAAATGGTCATTACGGCCTCAAGCAACTACCGATCGATTACCAACTTAAATCTTTGTTTGAAGAAACTTTCCTTCGCCGGACACTCAAACGGTCTAATAGGAACTTTCGAATGTTTATTAAAGAAGTTCGGGTTAAACTGAAATTATACGAATTGTCAGGCGAAGTATGCTCGTAATCTTCGAAATTTTGTAAAGTTCAATCGATTAAGCCAGTGAAAGATTCAGTGAAACTTTTCTTATTCATTTCGTCGTAGTCATTTTCTTTCAATTGGCTGACGAAGATTCTTTTCGCGAATCTGATGACGGACTTGTGTATTTGTTTGAGATATCTATAGTATTGGATTAATTATTATACGTATTTTATATATATATATGTATATGTATTACTTTAATATAAAGTAACATATCCGAAAGCTTCTAAAAATTGATCTGAAGTAGTAACACGTATCCACGAAACATAAATATCATGATCATAAACAAAAGTCAATGAAACAATTTAAAAAAGAATAGTTTTTAATACCAATTAAAAATTATTTTAGGGTTAAACTCGAAACTTTGTCGCAAGGCGAATGGTAAGTTCCCAGGTAATAATAATAGTAAAACTCGAAACGTATTTAATGTAGCTCGTACAATAGTTTTCGCAACTTTTCTTCTTAATTTCCACCAGGCTTGATCACGAGCTTGGACACTCCATGCCCTAGTTACTCCGTTTATAATATGCCTCCGTTTTTCATGCAGCCGGGAGGAAAATCGGCAGTTTTTCAAATGATGTCTTCCGGGCCATTGATATTTCGCGAGTCACCACCGTGATTTTCTTATCGTCGCCACTCCATATCGACTTTTACAGCCGGATTTCCTCGGGAAATATCGTCGTGGAGCGTGCAGCACATGATTTTAGATTACTATCGTTTTTATGTGACACTGCCTCTCGCGAGGTGTGGGTATCACAGTACCATATTAGAATAAAATGCACTGAATAGTTTTATCAAACTATCATTCATTCTAAAAAAGTACAAAAAGATATTTTCAATTTCTTAAATATTTTATTTTGTAATTCCTGAATTCTACTAAATTTTTAAATTAAATGTTTCAATTTAAATTCCAAGTGATACCTCTATTAAACTTTCTTGATTAATTGATGGATCTAGTAACAATATAGTAATTTGTAATAAATAAATTTCGAGGTCTTACTAAGTAATTTTTAAAGCGATACCAACATTTTGTGCTCTCAGTCTTTATATTTCTTTATATCATCTTTATATTGAATTCTTTAGAACACTAAATCAGTAGTATCAGTTTATTTTATTCCGACGCCACTGTAAGTTGTTACTGAGGAAAACAATTGCTTTCTAGCATTCATTTATCCTTGGAATCTTATGCAATGTGTTCCTCCCTCTGTACAGCCATATTTCACCGGTAAAAGATGCTACTCTTAAAAATAGTTAATCAGAGCCATTCTTTTCTTTAATGTACCTGAATGCAAGCTACTGAACAATGTGGCGATAAAAAATTTGCCTCAATGTGTTTTTCAGATATTTTGTGATACTACTTTAAATATTATTATAATATACGTTACAACATTATATATTGTAATTATATAACATATATTATAATATTATACATATTTGCATTTTTATAAAAGTTACAAAATGATGAAAACGATTTAATAATAGCTCAAAAAGAATATCGTCTAATACTTGTCGAAAATAACAGTTTAATAGAAATATATTTTTTAATACTATACAAAAAAAAATAGCTTATAAAGAATATCATTTAATGCAAGTCAAAGATAATAGTTGTAAAACAATATTTTTATAGCAATATTAGCTAAACGTAATAATATCCTTTAATAGTTCCATATAAAGTTCCACGTTTACATTTTCTCACGGCAATTACACGCATGTCGCGATTCACTGACACATCCTACAAATCATTTTCTCAATATCACTTGAAAACCTGTTAAAATTTCGTCTTTAAACCGTCAAACAAATGTTTAAACATTCCCTTCTTGCCTATTAATTCTGATGTTTCAACGTCACATTGCCATATTTCAATGATCATCTGTAGAAAAATCCTCGTCCACGCATCTGTCGTTAAAATAACTACCGTGGACAAGTATTAACAAAAAAAAAAAAAAAAGAAAAAAAAAGAAAGAAACAAAGAGGAAAAAAAGAAAAGATAAATAAAAAAAAAGAAATATCAAACGTAGCAATGTAGAACAACGCAGCCGTGTTTAATGAGATGAACGATATTGCCTGTGTAGCTGGTGCACGACATGAAACTAAGTACGTGATTCACTACAGTTTCCAGGCTCACACTGGCGCCGCGGTGTTTAATTTGTTGCTCACGGCAGTTTAACACGCTGTTTACACTCTTCGGGAATTAACTTGAAAATCAAAATCGTAAATTATTCTTTGCGGGATGATCTCGATATACTTCCGATATACCTTTCCGACAAAATAATAGGAGCATGATCTTGCAAGCGAGGACGAGCTTCTGGAAGCACGATCCACCAAGTGAAAAAATAAGAACTGTTTGTAAATCATTTTTATAAATTATTGAACGTGGCTTGAGCATGGAGATGTTTCTTAATGCGTGAGGATCGTTGAGAATTTTTAAATCTCCATTTAAAAAATGACCTTTTTTTTTTTTTTTCTTTTTGCATCGAGTGTGGAAGAGCTGAGAAGCGAATTGAAAAGGTATAATATGCGTATAAACAGCGAGAAAGTAAAGCGAGAAACAAATGATGCAACAGAGAGGCGATAGCACGATGTTTCATTTTGTTTTTCTTACCTGGTGCAAAGCGCCGCAGCAATCCACGCCACGAAGCAAAGAAACGTCGCTTTCGCTTTCGTGCACATGTACCTATGGAGAAACACTTCCTTTCAATAATTTTTTTCGTAAAGATGTTAAAAAATGACGGATGCCTTCATACAGTAATTATTGTAATACATTTTATATTATATAAAAATTATAATAATTAAATATAATATATTGAACAATAATTATTAAAACAAAATTCGAAAGACTCGAACGATGTCACCATTACTATTACAATATATATTTTTTCTTTCGCGAAAAGTATTTTAATAAAATTAACAGAAAATTCGAAAATGTTCGAGTAAATTTCAATGTATTGCACCTCACATTAGAAACGCATTATATCAATTGTAAGAATACCCGTGAAATTACACCATAATAATTTAAATAACAGAATGTGAAAAGCGAGCTCCTATTGTGGAAAACGAAATCGTGACTGACATTTAGACATTCAGCTGGTGAAACACGGATCTAATATCAATTATCAGTACAGTGTGGCAATCTATGTATGACGAGACACGTAATAATAGCACGCAACACTGCCGCTGGGAAATGAATTATACAGATAGAGAATTTGAAAGAAAAAAGTGCACGTCGAAGTGACTGAGATAGCGGATCGACGATATGTCACAAAACGAGTTTAAAGGGACGAACGATTGCAACGGACACGTTTCACCAAAATACAGAGAACGACGGAGACGTGGTTCTGCTTTTTTTTTATTTATTTCTTCTCTTTTTTTTTTAAACAGAGCTGTCGCTTTGACTCGTTGATAGAGTTTCGAGAAACTGAACGTTCCGTTATCGTTTTGTCGATTGAATTCTACAGCGTCTGTTTCAGAAAGTGAATGATATCGGTATGGTAAAAAAGAAAAAAAAGGAAAAAAGAGAACTTGTAGTGTTACATATTTCTGTTTCATATGTATTTGA
Source organism: Tetragonisca angustula (assembly GCA_036937485.2). Lineage (NCBI taxonomy): Eukaryota > Metazoa > Arthropoda > Insecta > Hymenoptera > Apidae > Tetragonisca > Tetragonisca angustula. The sequence goes on along the minus strand of JAWNGG020000100.1, from coordinate 473,721 downwards.
ACGCGTGACGCGTATGAAGATATTTCTTTCATATTTTTTATCTCGCCCCGTTGTGACACATTCAAAAAATTTCACCTTCGAGTTTGCAGTAGAAAAATACTCCAGAGAGTCCTTTATCAATTAAATCTTACTTGTTCCAGAGAGTCCTTTATCAATTAAATCTTACTTGTTGATTATGATAATTTCAACTTATAGACGAAGTCATAGAATTCTTTGAATCTTTGTCGTTCAACTGTAAGTATCTTGAAGTAATACTTTGAAAGTACTTGCCCGACTCGTAGCGGCTCGCAAATCGCATAGTACCGCTCGAAGCTGATTGCCAAGATCGTTAGAACCGAAGCGTGTGCCACAGTCAGTTCGACGAATGGTACTGCTTTACCTGAAGCAATTGAAACAAATTTATTATTATTAGAGTACCATTACTATTATGTGTATATATATATATATATATATATATATATATATATATATATAAGATACGATGATCAATATTTTTAACGTGAATATTTTTCGAAAGACCCCGAAAACGGAGACAGTTTTATCAATTATTAATATTAATATTAGTACTATGAATACCATATTATATTCTACAATATTATTATTAATTTTACATGAATATTAATATGTATAATATAAAATTTATTATAACATATTACAGTATCTTAAAAGATAAACAATAATAGTGCAAATAAAATACTAAACGAAAAGTAATTATTTTGTAGTTAATCATTATTAAATGATCATATTATGAGTCTGGTTATTACAAATTACACGAGTCAGTTGATGCAAATCTGTTGAGAGACGTGTCTGGTTACTGACTGACATATTCCACTGATTGGCCGACAAATTAATTACAGAAACGACAAGTAATCAGCTCTTGATACTTAAAATACTCGGGTTCGTATATTCTCACATATGTATATTCTACATGTCAATACAGATTAGTGATATTCTATCGATTGATTGATCAGGTGATTATATCGAAGCCATACGTGCATATGTTCTATATATTAATACAGATTAATGATCGAGATATTCTATTGATTGACTGATCAGCTGATGACAACGATCTTATTTGCTCTTGATATTTAAAATGCTCGAACTTGTATATTCTACACATTAGTACAATTTTCTATGTAAATAAATGATTCTTATTGTGAATATTGACGAATAGGATTAATACGAAAGAATCTGTTCGCTTTGATTACCCGTTGATTATTTCAGGAATTTAATTCGTCTATCGAGTTCCGAACCGCTGGTTGCGCTTTGTTGCTGATACAATCGTAAACTCTTGTTCACACGTGAATATGTTCCAGGTATTTTTAATATCTCAGCTTGTACGTATAAAATTGAGCAGTCAGTGAATGGCTCGTGTTTCTTCTTTTAGAGACATTATTATTTCTCTTTAGAGCTTCTAGAGTTATTATTATTATTATTATTATTATCATAATTTAATGAATTTTGTCATGGAGGACTACGCCGAGGCAAGATACACTTCATTAAAAAAAAAAAAAAAAAAAAGAAGAAGAAGAAGAAAAATTATCTCGAAAGCACATCCTAGACAAAATTTATGACCACCAAAAGGCAAAACAAAGTAAGTTTTACTCGAAACATTTGCTTCTATAACGAATAATTTTAATTGAAACATTTAACGAGATAATTGCGTTACAAATGGGACACCCTGTATACTACGTTCAGATTCATGAATTTACTACTATTTACCTTCGAATTGTCTCTTTGTACATTCCTCAACGCGTTATGCGAAAGCAATTTCATCTTTTCTCGTCGAATTTCTCTACGAGTTTCCAACAAGGCGCTGCAATTCTCGCGGAAATTCTTTACGGAAAAAAGGGAAAAAAGGAAACAGGAAAGGAGGAAACGTACATTCGAATTCCCGGAGTTCCTTCGCTCTTTTTTTTTCCTCCTCCTTTCTGCACGTGCGAGTCAATCTCGAACGTGGACAGAACGATAATAACGCGCCGTGCATTTGTCTTTCGCGCAACAGGAAACGTCCCTAGGGGATTGGACGATTTCCGGCCAAACGAAGCAATAAAACTAGCTTGCAGCTTCCGATGCTCGAGAAATTTATCAACGCATCGCACGCGAGAACAGACGAAATTGAACGGCAGCTGCTGCTGCTCCTTTTGTTTCATTTGTTTCAGTTTCGTTCATGCTCCAAATTTCATTCCTCCGGTTCATGATTCCTCGTTGTGAAATATCGTTTTAACTCGTTCTTTTCTGTTCTTTTTTTTACAGAATTATGTTTTCTTATGTTTTTATATTTTATATTTGTTTTTAAATTATATTTTTTTATAGAATACAATTGTAAAAAAATATAATTTGAAAACAAATATAATATAATTTTGGGAATATATTATTAATCTAATTAACCTATTGATCTAATCTTAATTTAGTTCTTTCATTTGATTTTGTTGTTGAACGTCATGTTAATTTTCTTTCTCAAAATTTATATTTTTGTAAAATACAATTTAGATTGAATATATAATTACATAGAATATAATTTAATTAAATAGCGTTTCTTTATTTCAATTTCACTCGTGCTCTGAATTGCATTCTTCTGTTTGGTTTTATTGTTGAATATCATTTTAATCCACAATGGCAACGACATTTTCTTCTTCTTCTTTTCTTTCTTTGTCCTTGTAGGATCGCGACACTGAACAATGCAATTAAGAGAATAGCGTTGAATAGAGAAAAGCGCTGATTAAGATACTAGCTTTAATTGTTTCATTAAAAAAACATAACTGTTACAAGAGAATGGATATTTTAGCGTGTTTATGACGAGTGTTATGGAATGAAAGATTTTAATAATAGCAAACAGAAAGATACTTATATCAATTTATTAACAGAGTTTTAATCGCGCAATGATTCTTTCTTAGATTTATGTGATATGAGATATGAAAAATGACATTGGATGCATAATGAAATTCTTACTGAGACAAATGAATTAAATCTATTATCGTTAAATGAAAATCAATTTTTATGGTATTTAGAATAGTCCGTATACGATGTCACATAATTATTATATTGGTACGGTCCATATATGATGTCATACAATTATTATATTCGTACGGTTCGTATACGATGTCATATAATTATTATATTTATACGGACCGTATACGATGTATGTCGCAAACTAATTGTTTAGTTTAACTTTACCTAATCACAAGGATGCAGAAACAATCCCCTTTTCTATATCTTGCCTCGTAAGCTTCTTATCAGTCCTCGTTAAAGAAAGACGTCTGATTGTTTCGACCATGAAACTTCTCGCGTTCGATAAGAAATACTTAGACTTATTTTTGATTATCGTTCAACCTATCAGGGGCTGGGTACTTGGCAGGTTTGTTTTCCGGAAAATTCTCCCCGCACAAATTGCGAGTGTTCCCTGTCAGAGATACAAAGGCGATAAAATTCGAATGATTTATGGAGGACCACTAATGAATTAGAATTTTTATATTTGGACACTTTGTTTGTATCTTGGTTTAATTTGAGGTGATGGAATTGGTTGGATGCGTACGGTTATGTCGGCAACCATAACATTTTGTATTGACGAGAAAAGCGAAGATTTTGTTGGATATAAGGTTTCAAGAAGATCTAAAAATATAGTATATTACGGTAGTATATGGTTAATAAAACTTGTAATTAAATTTTGTACTTTCGTATTTAAAACATTGAAAATTATGAATGGTTCTAATTCACTATTTAGAGGCTGTGATATTCTCATTATTAATATGCATGTGTAACAATAATATAGTTAACTAAATTTCGTTCAAATTCTTCGATTTCATTTAAAAAAAAAAAATAAAGAAAGTAAAGCGTCGAAAATTGTGAATGGTTATAATATCTATTATTATTATATAATACAATATTATACTACATCGACATATTATATTTTATTATATACATAATGTATAATATATTACATAATAATTATCAATACACGTTCAAACTGTTCGATTTTTATTTCAAGACGAAACATTGAGAATCGCGAATGGCTCCAATTGAATATTGCCAAAATTGGCCAGATTGGTAGCATAGTCGAAAACAACGCAACGTTTCGACCAAAAGGAGCGAAAGGATCGTTTCGCTTGGCAGAGAGGATCCGAGAGAGGCGGTCGAAGTCGGCGGCGCCTTTTCCATTCTATTTCCTGCCACGAAGGTTAAAGAGAATTGGATAGAAAGCGGCAGGACAAGGAGGTGTTATGCCGGGCGTAGCATTAAATGCCCCAGCCTCTAAGAGCAACGGTAATTCCTGGCAGGGGGTAGAAGTTCAGCCGCTCGTTTCAGCCAACCATCAACCTTATTCATCGCGTCGAGCTTGAGCCAAGTGTGTGTCGTTTGCTAACGCGTGCCCTTTTCGTCCACCTTGTCCTAGCCTTGCTCAGCCAAGTTCTCAAGGCCTTCTCGAATAGAATGAATAGAGCTCTAACACTAGACCTCGGCTGGAAAGACGCTTTATTTCATTAATTAGGATCCGCGGGCAGATTGCATTCTTACGATTCACTCTTATCCCGATCGATTATTGCGTTTGTACCGGATTGTGTTCAGGATTTGGACTAGAATGTCATTTGAAATGGCAAATGGTAAATAATTCATTCTACTTGAAATTGAAAACGCGCGAAACTTCGGAGATGGGAAAAATATTCTTTCTTTCTTTTTTTTTTTTTTTTTAGAATATTGTTATTTTAGAATATTGTTATTTGTTTGAGTTTATTTTAAGGTGGTCAGATTAATGACAATAAAGCCATTAGTTTCTATCGAAAGATAATTGTTGCACGTTCATAAGCGTAAATGATACATAATTATAAGCAACTTGCCATTAAAATGGTATTTGAAAATTTTTCTAATTAAAAATATTTCATTTGAGAATATTTGGATTTCGTCTTGAAATATCTGATTTATTTCAAATTTCGAATATTTCCGGAAACAGTGGTACCATAAAATCATTGTTCCACCACATTATTCTTTATTTTATATACTTTAGGTTATAAATTTTAAATATATATTTGTTGTATATACGTCGTTATTCTACTTATTCCTACGACTATTATCATACTTGTGATGTTAAAATGTAAGATCAAAATATTTTATTTTATATTTCGGATTGTTAAAATAAAAATAGTTTATTTGCCGAAATTGTTCTATTTTATTTAAATCGCATGGTGTTTAATATTTTAAATAGTATTTGAAATATATATATTTTTTTTTTTCAAATTTTTGCCCAACTCTATGTCTGAATATTACAGAAATATCTATTTAAGTGTGCATGGTATATTATATGTATTACGAATTTAAAGGAATTTATAGAATTCCTCGATTAAATTCATCGGTTAAGAGGATTATGAGACATGACGTTCCAAAGAACCTCTTTTGCTAATAGAAATTAATATATTCAACGGATAATAGCCGAAGACGACATTAAAATTTGAATTCGTAGCTGGTGTATCATCAAAGGAGATGATGAGTATAATATTGCTACATCTAAATTGCAATTTGCGTCTCACAGTTTTATCAAAATGACTTAGGAAATGAAATTTCTTATTTTATATGAAACTTCTTATTATTACATTTTCTTCAACTCATTATCAGTTATTATCATTACCAAACATATTATTATTTTTATATATTAAATATATGGTACTGCCATATTACACACAATATATATTTAGATATTCGATATTAAAATATTGTGCAAATATTAAACAATAATTATCCAATAAAAGTACAAAGCTAAAATTGAAAAGCTCTGAAGAGAACTGAAACATAACCAACGTAATTATCGTAAGAACACACTCAATTTGCAAATTAGCAAATTGACGAGTTCTCGACCGTAAGTAAGCAATTCAAAGTGAAACAGACTGTTTCATCCTCTGGTAAATTGTTCTCGATGATCGTGTTTCTACTGCGATTATGTTTCAAACTCGTCGCTCATAAATGAACGAAGTGACGAAGACTAACAAATTCTGCATGACACTAGAGAAATATTATAATTGTCCCCATGAAATTGTCTACAAACATTTTCCCCTCAGTGTTCCTTTTCATCTCTCTTTCGCGTTAATTAAACGATTCGTCAGAATTTGGCGGAATCATGTTTTCTCAAAATGACTTTAAACTATACAATATTATTTTATTGCTATTGAATTTTTATTAAACTTTCTGTAGAATTAAATTTCGAAAATAATGAGTAAACAGTCATAGATAAAATCTATTTATCATCTGCCGTGTCTAACTTAACTATTAAATATTATTACTAGCAATAATTTTAAATAATATTTAACGCTATTAATAGATAGTACAACTATCAACATTATTGTTATTAATAACAGGCATTAATACTTATTAATTAAATAAATATCAGCATGTTATTTAAAAGATTTGATATCATTAATACTCAGCATAACAGCAAACCTGAACAGTCTTCTTATCGTACCGCATGGATTCAACCAGAAAGGGCGTAAAACTTGGCGAATACCTTGTTGAATAACTCCATGAACGACTCGTCGAGCCATAAATCGAGAAGTCGTGCTAACTTGTACCACGTTCGATATGAACAGACATTTATGTCTAACCACTGTACTTACTTACATACACATCGATCTATTATAAAGCGGCGCCATTTTGGTAGCGCAGTTTCAACAAGAGAAGAAGAGTTTCGTGCACAGCTAGAATAACTCAGCTGAAAGACCACTGGGCGTCCTGGATTTTAGTTCGAACATCGAACTAGTTATCTTTATATCCGGTTACATATTTTCTGCTTTTAGTTTGCCGCAATGCTCCGAGAGAACTATTCTTGAGGGAACTATCGCGCCGGTTGCTTTATGCGCCATTGATGTTTTTGCGAAAGATGGGTCAACACAATTTCGTGGATACTACGTTTGTAATAGGAATGAAGTTTAAAAGCGGAGAGAAGCTGAAGCGATTTAAAACGAGCGACGAATATTTTAGAACGTTAGTAAAATTGATTTAGGAATTTATTTGATAAAATTCAGCGCAGGGAAGTCGAGGTTTCGTACGATATCATTTAAGTAATGAAAACGAATTTTTCTTCTTATTTTTATTTTAGTAAAATAGATGAGAGTATCTTTATACATATTATAAATAATTATAGAGAAAGCACGGAAGTAACAGAATGAATGATATACAATAAAGTTGCTGGAACACTTGTTATTGGAACGGAACAGGAACTGCGTTTCATCAGAAGAGAAGAGGAAAACTGAAGAAACTACGACACGATATCGTACGTTATACAAAAATAGAAAGCTATTATATAGAAAGCTATAGTTCATAGAAAGTGACACAATAAAACGCAAAGTGAAATTGCAAAAAGAGGCGGAAACTGCAATATCTCGTTGCAAGAAAAGCGCGCGGCAGAAACTTTTCGAGCGACCTGACATCGTTTCAGTTTCTTTTAAACTATGGAATCTTCCGCTACTCAGTACTCTGTGAATCACTGTGTGTAAATAGCCCATTTGCTTCGCTCTTAATTAACAACGACGTTCGTTACTAATACTTTCGCGAGGTCTAATTTTGCTGAAAGCATCGAACAAATCGTTCGTTTGCCATTGGTCGGAGATTCATAGTTCACAGTGATGATTGAATTACACGTCAGAAGCATTATGTAAGCAACGAAAATACTATAGCTATCGCGACGGGTGTGTAACCGGTATGGGACCAAATATAACTGAAGAGTAAAGAATAAAATCGTGATCCGTCTTGAGGCTTATGACAGACTATCATATGAGGCCCTCCACTGACCCTAAAATTAGGAAATAGTAATTACATACATATTTCATTTATCGATTTAATTTGTTTCGTTGTAACATTTTGTTCTGTATTAATAAAGGATAAATCTTTACTGCAGGTAAATAATAGCGCTGTTTTACTATAATTTAGCTTAATTTTTCGTTGTCTTATCCATTAGTTCATTATTGAAAGAAATATAAGTTTCTCTAATATAATATTATATTGCAGTAATAATATCCTTTTCGCTGCCGAGTCACACAAACTTTTTAATATAAGTAATTGCTTGGAATTACTTTTGTACTTCACATCCGTTTCAATCTCTTTCTCAGAACTGTGAACTGCTTCAAAACGAGAAGGTACATCCTCGTTGTTGTATGTTCTCATTAATTATTGATTTTCCAATATTTATTTTCTAGCTTCCAATTTTGTTACTATTCTTCAACCTCTTAATAATTTCACTCGTAATTTCGCTCCAACTGATGACAATATCCGCAATTGTTTCTATGTTTCGAAGATATCACATATTACTGTGCGTTTGCATCAAACGAACGAATGCTCGGTTCACCCCCTATTTCGACATATTCACGCTCATTCATTACACTAACATTCGTTTAATGAACACAGCATTATATGAATACAATCGCGAATTTGGTCGGAATCAGTACAATGCTGCAAATACCACACTGAAATATCGCGAAGAGATCCTGTTGCTGCTCAGATAATAGACGTTATTACTGGATAATAGATGAATTCCGATGATAAAACATTTAGATAATAGAGCTCGCATAATTAGTGCTCCGATAATCGAGGGTTCCATCGCAATTCCTTTCCTGCCACATCTAATTAAAATATAAAATTCATTTTATGAACAACGCAGTAAAATTAATCAGATGTTGTATTTCTTTTTACCAGTGAAAATTAGAAAATATTAATTAAGAGATACGTATTAATATTGAAAATTCATTCTTTCTCTCTTTATAATAAAATGTATTAGAGTAAAGTAGCTCACATTGGGATTAAACAGAACTTCGATCATATTTAAGACCAAATTCTTTCTTTTCTAACCCGTAAGAAAGTTACTTCCCATTAATCGAAGAGAAAATGAATTTGGAATAAAAATTTAATTCAATCAAATTGTATCATGAATTTGTTGAGCCAATTGGTTTTACGAGACTTGGAATTTATTTTATTTTTATTGATTAAAAATCAATGTCCTCGTGCTTGCAGAGCCGTCAGATGAAACAATTCTAATTCAAGTAAACCGACTTTTCAAGGATTCGCGATTACGGAGCGGACTAACCTAAATAGATAACGAAAAAACGAAGCGGGCCCTATCGGTTCTCTGATTCGTCGAGCGTGTTGGTGCAACCCCCATGGACGACAAGATAACGTGAATTTAACCACGTGAATTTAACTGACGCGATCGAGCCTTTGCACAAAACTAGTTCTCCAATGATTTGTTTTCTTATTGATATCTTTTTCTTCATATACAACAAGGGATAATAAATATTTAACAAATTTTTCTGAACGAATGTCCATCGACGATCTTTTTATAAATATTTTAGAATGATTAAAATAAGATGAATATCATTGACAATAAAATTTTAACCAGATGTTGTGAAATTTTGTACTAAGCAATCTCAAATTCGGCGATCCGATTATCAGTGGTCTAACATATGTATTTACGCTATATGTATATATATGGCTGTTCGTGAAAATGTTCGAACACTTACAAGAACGGATTTTCAGCTGAACTAAAACCTTTTCCTCTTGCAAATAAATGAAATTACATTTGCAGAGAGTTAACAATTGGACCATCTTTTATGATTGTCAGTTTTGTTCCCTCCTTTTTACTGTATACGCATTAACAATTAATAAATATTTAAATGAATAAATACTTCGTAAAAATTAAATATTCTCTTCGTTGGCAAAATATATAAATTTCACGTGTAAATCGTAGTTCCGTTGTACGTATATTTATTATTTATTAGAAGTGACCATTAAAGTCACTAGAGGACTGTTACTATAAACGATTCTATTGCAACAATCAAGTAATAGAAATCCTACAGCCTTGACGTGTCATGCGTATAATATTGCAACAAAAGTTAAAATAATAATTGTAAATGCACATAAATTGATATAATTGAGAATAATGTTATAGATGATTGTTGAGTTATTGTGCTTGTGTGCAATATTGAAAAATGGAGAGTCAAAGTCTCAATCTATCAATTGATAATCTTCGAGTGACACAATAAAATTTTACTCTACCTACAAAAATTAATTCATATATTTATTAAATATTACAGGAAAAATTATTTGAATTTTTTTTGTTATATTACTGTTCAATGCATTGTGTGCATTTCTCCTTCTTCAAATTTCATATAAATGCACGCAGATTTGTAAATTTTCACAAACGCAACTACAGAAGCAGAACCTAAGTAGAAATTTGTTTTATCTACTACGTATTACAATAAATATTCTACTTTGAATATTTTGTATATTTCTACGTGTTATATAGATTGTCTGATTTTGTTTCCCACAAATCGATAAAAATCCACAGTCTAGTCACTGTAAACAGATATCATTTCGATGTCTGAATAATAATAAGAGTCTGTCAGTTACAACAACTCGTGGAATCTAACCACGATTTCGAGGCAATTACGTTATGTAGCTCAATTACGAAAGCTCATTTTGGCGGCGTGCCATCGTGACGTGCAAGGGCAGCGCGATACAATCGTCTGTGCATACGACGAGTCTGATTATTCTAATATATTCAATGGCAACGATAAGCATGGTAAATAAGTGTAACAAACCCGGAACTCACTCGGTCGTCCAAGTTCGATATCTTGGCAAGTTTCGAGCGACGTGAGAGCCACTTTTGGAATAAATTACCTCGGCGTTTCATTTCGTTTCATGGGTACTTCATCCATGAGAAACAACTTGCAAGGAAAACGTATTTATGTATAGGGCAAATTAGTTTCTACCCTTAAACATTCTAAAGTTCTCGAGGAATTCAATTCGTTATGGAGAGTTACCATGCTACGTGTTAAGATGAGAGATTACTACAAGTAAATCGTTTACGATGTTTACAGGGAAATAAGTGTGAAAAAAAAAATTGATGAAATATCTAAAGTAAAATAAAGTGTAAAATAGAATTTCACCAAATGCACGTGACACTTACATCAATGCACGTAATTTTTAATTGAAAAAAAAAAAAATTCTTGGTGCAATATATTGAAATTTTACACATTGAACTCTTGGCATAAAAGTTCTGAATTCTTATTCTAATAAATAGTAGTAAAGAGGGCATTTGCAAATCATTTTGACAAGAATTTTGACAAGGAAGTTCCTCGTCTAATATTTTGGAACAATATGCACGTTGGAATTGTACACATTAAAAATTCTTACGAACAAATAAGTTCTTATCAATATGCAAAAGAATTGTAGCGTTAAACGAAGTCGAAAATATTCGACGATCGTTGTAAATTATTTTAACAAGGAAGTCACTGTATAAAAGCGAGCACTAATTTATGGTAGAAGATTTTATTCTGAAAAGCTTCGACTTCCTGCCAATTCGCGAATCGCGCAGCAATATACGCCACCGTAAATATTCCACTGTTTACCAGCCTCGACGATTCGCTCGGTGAAAATGAGTAAGCATTCCCTCACGGAAAATGAGTAAGCGTGCACCTCCTTTTCCTTTCTTTTCTTTATCCCCTTTTCTTCTTTTTTTTCTTTTCTTTTTTTTATCAGGTTGCACTCTAAACAGCAGCCAGCAGTGGAATATCGCTGGATTCACGAATTCCACGAATCACGGGTCACACTGCTTGTTCTTTGAAATTTCGTCAGACGATCGTTCCTTTTAATTCTATTTTTCCGTTCTAGTTTTATATTTAGTCTTACGCGAAGCACAAGTAAATACAGAATGTTCGCGCGATATCCTTTTTTCGTTTCGCGCGTGACAACGAACTCTTTTGCACGCTATGAACAGTGCCTGGCCAGTATATGATGAGACGCGCGTGACAACGAACGTTCGTCCCTTTCTGTTCCATTTTGTCATTTTTAATCATTTTTAGAAATACTGATTGCACAAAGTCTCTATTTTGTAGTAATGGAAAGATTTAAAAAACTTATTAAAAATTCTTTCTACGTATCTATTATATAATTATTAATTATTAAAAGTAATTATGTTTGTGCAACAATAACCTATGTAGCATCATATCAGAATAAAATGAACATCCGTTTTACTAAATTATCCTTTATTACAAAATTATTTTGCAGTAATGTAAAGATTAAAAAAAAAATCAAAAATTCTTTCTACGTATCTATTATATAATTATTAATTATTAAAAGTAATTATGTTTGTGCAACAATAATCTATGTAGCATCATATCAGAATAAAATGAACATCCGTTTTATTAAATTATCCTTTATTACAAAATTATTTTGCAGTAATGTAAAGATTAAAAAAAAATATCAAAAATTCTTTCTACGTATCTATTATATAATTATTAATTATTAAAAGTAATTATGTTTGTGCAACAATAGCCTATGTAGCATCATATCAGAATAAAATGAACATCCGTTTTATTAAATTATCCTTTATTACAAAATTATTTTGCAGTAATGTAAAGATTAAAAAAAAAATCAAAAATTCTTTCTACGTATCTATTATATAATTATTAATTATTAAAAGTAATTATGTTTGTGCAACAATAGCCTATGTAGCATCATATCAGAATAAAATGAACATCCGTTTTATTAAATTATCCTTTATTACAAAATTATTTTGCAGTAATGTAAAGATTAAAAAAAAATATAAAAAATTCTTTCTACGTATCTATTATATAATTATTAATTATTAAAAGTAATTATGTTTGTGCAACAATAGCCTATGTAGCATCATATCAGAATAAAATGAACATCCGTTTTATTAAATTATCCTTTATTACAAAATTATTTTGCAGTAATGTAAAGATTAAAAAAAAAATCAAAAATTCTTTCTACGTATCTATTATATAATTATTAATTATTAAAAGTAATTATGTTTGTGCAACAATAACCTATGTAGCATCATATCAGAATAAAATGAACATCCGTTTTATTAAATTACCCTTTATTATAAAAAGCACAAAGAATTCTTTTCTTTTTATACCTAATTATATATTTTTGAATTTTATTAAATGCGCGATCTATGAAAATTTTTGATGATAAATTTCAAGTAAGTAAACTGTTGTAAATTGCACGTGTTCGTATTGTCCTGGCATGGCACTGTGACATTTCCCCACCGACAAGTTCACAAGTGAAGTTCCAAAGCGATCGGGCAAATCAATTTTAGTCGATTTTACTTGCTCTCAATTAATATTCGCTACGGTGTCAATATTTATTTCAAAAGACAAATTCGCCGAAGAATTTCTCGCGATTGGGAATATCGATATCGTAAAATGGAACAAAAGGGGACGCGTTGTCATCGTTTCAATGACTCGATAAACGTTGTGCCACAGGATATCGTTAAGGCTCGAAGATGAATTTCTGCAAACAGATAGTTTAATGGATACACGTACTATATCGCTAGGCAAACAGTATTCTCTTATCCATTCTCCTCGTTTGGAAGTTTGTCTCTCTTTAACTATAAAATGGTCTCAATTTGCAATAACGTTTTCGTTATCGATTCACAATCAGTGGGAAATGCACACGTGTCGTATATATGGTGGAAACGTTCGAATCTCTATTACGTTCCCTATCGCCTTCCTTTCTTAGATCGTTTAGATTGCAATGGAAACGTAGCGCGCTCGATTGCAAATCTTTAAATACTTTCTGCTTTCTAATTACAAATTTGGATCGCCATCTTTATGCAATAATGTTCCTTAGCAATAATGTTAGTTTTCAACGTAATTTTGACTATCTCTGTCGAGAGTCAAAGATTATGGGTTTTTTTATTCAATGAGCTTTTTTTTATGTGATTAACTCGTTTCGATATTTTTTAATGTTCTTCGACAACGATCTCCGAAAATCGACGCATGATTTTGGAAATGGCGAAGGAGAATGAAACGCCAAGTTTTGAAAAGAGAGGTTTTAAGCTTCAAATCCAATTATGGATCGAAAATCTAGCAATTCAGTTGTGAAAAAACATTTTCAACGCTTTTGCATACTACGACAATTTACAGCATTTTCGAGAAGAAAAGTATTTTAGAATAAAATGAACGACGCATTTTGAAAATGGAGGCTTCAGGCTTTAAAACGAGCACAAGTTTATTATCGTACGATTTTTGCAAATTACAACACTTTCAATATTTAGCGTCCGAATATTGACGAGAGCCACTGTATTTAAAGTTTGATTATTTAATTGCTCTGTTAGTTAAAATTACACTGTCCCTCAAAATTTATTGTTTCTATCCAACTCATTCTTTTGAATCGACTCCTGGTTGTTTATCCACAAGTTACGAGACACTCTGTATATTAAAAGATTGCCAGCAAATAAAATCGAACTGACCGATTAATGGAATATCCAAGCATTATAGTAACATAATATTGTTAATAGTGTTAAGATTGTTAGGGAAATAGTTGACAGAATCAACATCGCCGTCATTCTTTCCGGAAAAATGTTTTCTTTGAAAATACATTAGTCACGTAGCTTTGGGTATAGCTTTTCGTATTTTCTTGCTTCTCGTATTTTCATAATGTGTTCAACGTGAGTTTGGGTGATACGTAAGTATTTACGGTAGCTGAAGAGGGATCGATGATGTATTTTTAACATATTCTTGCAGGGCATCGTTCTGGTTCATAATAGAAAATGAAATTTTTATTACGAATAGAACGAGATATTATCGAAGATTCTAATCCTCTATTTTTTTCACTTTTCTTCAGACCCCAAATAAAATATTTATCTTGTCGATTTCAGTTAATCAAAATTAAATTTTCACACCAGAATTTTCATTTAAATCAAACTCCGATTCAAATGAAAGTCGAATTCTGACGCTAAAATTTTAATCTAAATCGTATTTCAGCGTGTTACCAGTTAGTGTGTTTGTATTAATTAAAGTCGTCGATATAGGCTTGGATTAGGTTTGAGTTAGATATACATTGTAATTAGCCTGTATTGATAGCTTTAACAGAATATAAAATACTGTATAAGTACTAAATAACAACGCAACTATAATTCGTATCAAACTTTATATTATATTATCGAAAATGAAAAATTGTCGATAATTTAAATTGACACAATTGATCGGTACTATACGATAAAAATCTACGGTACGAATACAAGAAGAACACTGTTCTGGTTCTTTCTCGTATTTCATACGACAAATTCTTACAAAATTGACGTTGAAACATCTTCCGAACTAATCATTTTTCCGACGCACACGGATTAATACTTTTTCTCTTAGAGAATGTCGAGATTTACCGAAAAATCAACGATCTCATTTAGAAAGAAGTTTGTGTGAAGCGTCTGTGTTCTCCAGACGAATCTTAAAGTTGCATTCACAAACGAAGCAAGCCTGCAAGAAAGTAAATCCTCTTGTACCAATCAATTCTCTCCTCCACAACTTTCTCACGTCTCTTACCACTCTTCAGATATAAACCCATCGTCGTAATTACGAGAATCACCCTGTACAATCGAAATGAAAACCCGACGAGATGTACCACTTACATCCGCGAAACATTCAAAGGGACAGAGGGGGGGAAAAAGTAATATCGAGACACATCGAAGGTATTTCCAAGCAGCTGTTCCCTGTATACATCAGCCGGGTCAAGTAGAAAATGTCGGGTCCCTCGAAGACAATATGGCGTGGCATAGTTATAACCAAGGCTGAACACGGCGCACGTTTCGTAACGAGTATCGCCGTCGCCTCGTTGTTTCCATATTTGTCCGACGTTATTAATTCCATTAACGAACTCTCGCCATTCCCCTCTTTCACTTCTCTTATTTTCCTCCTCTCCCCTCGTTCTCTGGTCTCTCTTCTTTCCCAACGAATGGAAACTCCTCGTAACCGAACGGCGATTATGGCAAAGCGCAAGGGCACAACTTTTTGGAACATTAGCGACAGATCTCTCTTTCTCTCTCTCGTGCAAATCTGACAATCGGTATGCGGATTTTTGTGCATTTGTGGAAAGTTCGAAGATGCACGCGTGATTAAAAAAAAAAAAAAAAATGTATAAAATATGTCTCTTTATCGAAGAGACTATTTTCTATTTAGAGCATTTAATCCATCTCGTTAACAATAATAATATTGTTTCCATTGTGTACTATTGTAACATTATTATCACATTGTCCCGGCAGTAGGTACACTAAAATTGGAAACGCTACGAGGAAGATTAGCATGGCCTCTGTGCAAGGATGGCACGCGAAATCGGGAACTTGTTTGAACTTGGTAGTCTTAGTGGCGAGATTAGCCTTCGGGAGGTTCGAGTGGCGCTCTGATTTACGGCGACTCGCGCTATTTTTGAAGAGAAAATCCAGGAAGAGGACTAACAATAAGATCATGCTCACTCGTTAGAGCTGGAGGGTCGGGCGACTCGCAAGTTCAAAGCAAGGCACTCTCAGGCAAAGTCCCCGAAGATATATTTAAATATTTAAACCATGTCAACGACAATTTACCTCCACTTCGAGACCTCCAGAAACTTCCGCAGTTTCGATGGAAAGGGATGAATGATCCAACTTCGCTTGGATTCTTATCGACATTCGCTGTTAATAATGGCTAAGCTAATATTTTCTCTCCAAAGACTGACCTTATTCAAAAGGGGCAAAATTCCCTTTCCTTTCTCTTCTGCGATAAATGAAAATATGAAGAGATGCCCTGCGACTTGTCATCTGGCTGACCCTAAGTCTACGAGTAGCTAATTGGAGAAACCTTGGAAACTATAAAATGTTGTTCCCCTGACCTCTCACGCACGTTCGAGAATTTTTTTTCACCCAAATTTCAACATTTCCTCGGCTTTAAGTACATTTAAATATAACCCAGGCAAAAACAAACGATAAGTTTATTACTTCTTAATAATTTTTATTCAGTGATAGTCGATACCGACGAGTTCAAAATGAGAAGAAAGCGACGAGTTATCGTGTACGATTCGGTCACTCGTTATGGTCCGCGAGCCAATTGCCAGCGCAAGGGGGTTAAAGCGGGATCTAACGGGGGAAACGAGGTAGTCCTCTCCAATTTTCCGTTGGACTTCGGTGAAGCACAGATCTCGTACAGTAGAGAATTTGCAAGGTACAGTTCGAATCGATATTATCAGATCGCCTATTGAACGCTGTCTGATAATCTGAAGCTCTCTGTCTCGAGCAACGTTTGGTCGCTTCTTGTCGCCCTTTTGTTGCTTCTAACAAGCGTTCAACTTACATAAACTGGGTCCTCGGCGAAGGAACAACAAGGAACTTTTAATTGGTCTCGCCTTGAAAAAGTCGCCACTTTCTGTGCTTCTGTCTAATATCACTTCGCTCGGCCGATGTCGCTTGTTATCTGTTCCCGTTCGGAGCGGTGAAGATCAAAGGAACGACTGATAACAAATGTTTCAATCAAGTCGAAGGGACAGCCCTTTGATAGTTGGCACGCGCAGTACAGTTTGTTAATCTTAATCTACGAGCTGGCGCGTTAGAAACTCGTCGCGGATTCGTGATTCACGATGCGAATCGTCTTGTGGTCAGGGATCGAAGTCAATGAATCAGAGAAAGGTATACAACAGCAACGGAAAGGGCAGCATTGTAACATTTTTACCTCGAGAAGTAATTGCAAAGTATAAGTTCTTAATTATATTCTTGCAACGTGAACACCGATTTTGCACGCGTGACAATCTTTTGCACAACGGGACAATTTCACGCGCTTAGAAGAAACTTGAAAACCTAAGACTCACATTACCTAGATTCCTTTTTAATCTCCTTCTTTTGTATTTTGTACCTTATTCTATATTTATATATATTTTATATTCTATTGTATCATATTTATATATGGTGTGTGTGATATTATATTCTATTGTATCACATTGTATTATATTATATATTTTATATATTAATGTTATAAAATTATAATATATAAATTTTATAATTTATATAATAAAATATAATATATAAATTATAAAATTATAATAAATTAATATAATATAACACATATATAAATTATAAAATTATAATATATAAAATATGTAACATTTGTTATATTATATCTCTATATATTGTACTATAAGTATGTGTTATATAAGTCTTATTATTGCATGATATTTTCTATTATCGTGTAAAGAGATTCATCGGACATTCGTAGATTTTCTGTTTCTTCCCCTTGTTCTTCGTTTAACAATCCCTGGAAAGGGAAACGATCGTCCCTCCACTTGCGACGACAGAAATAACCCTCCTTTTCGTAACACAGTTCTCGCGAAAGTTTCAAATCGAAACAAATAGAGCACAGGGCCACCTATTGAAATGGCCGAAGGAAACACGGCGGGAATTTGTTTGCTGCGTGGAAACAGTTACAGTTTCAGTTGCAGTTTAACGTTTCACCTGGTTTGCAGGTTGTGCGTCGCCTGACACAAAGTTCTAATAGTTTCTGTACTCGTTTCCCATGATAATTAGGTGCGTATCTAATTATTGTCACGTTAATCCTGCGTGAACGAGAATTTGCTTTCACGGATGCTGTAACAAGTGTTGTTAATCGATTTCTTGGTCTGATTGTCAAAAAGATAATAATTAATTAATTCGATTTATATACGTACAGCTGTAATACCCATATTGCTTGTTACAGTATAATATCTACATCAGTTATTGGCACGATATGCAAAATGTTCAAAGTATGTAATATGCAAAGCAATTATGTTCATACCAATTATCTATATCAATTGCATTATAATAATTGTAGTGCAATTAAAATTTATATGAATTATTATAATAACAATTTACATCAATCAAGAACCTATGGAAATCGCCGAACGTAAAAACATACGTAAAAAAAAAAAAAAAAAATAACGCAGGTAAGGTGAATGATTTAACAATTTAGATGCCAACATTTAATCGAAACGAAAATAAAATCAAACTCGAAGAGGATGGAAAAGGATGTACAGAAAGAAATTTAAATTTCATTTCTCATTTCACAAAAATGGAACGACGTCGCCCGCCGAGGTTATTAGACGAGAGAAAAGCGGGTTGAAACATAAGGAAAGCAACACACGTTACTTTAAGAACCGTGACGTCTAAGAACTTTTAATTCCACACTGACCTGAATCTCGTTATCTATTTTGGACGTACGTATAATCGAAACCGATATCTCCGAGGCTTTGCAACTCTTAAATTTATCCTCATTCTTCAACTTTTTCCTCTTCTTTCTTTGTTTTCTCTTCTTTCCTCCATTTCGTCTGTTCAGAGCCGAAACAAACACAACAGGACGGGTGTCACAATCGCGTTTCACGAACCCGACGATCTCTATAGAGCTTTTTGACACTTTGAAACCGAAACGAAAACGATGGATCAATGACAGCCTAACGATCCCAATCTGAAGCCGACGATTTTATTTTCACGGCGATTATCGACGTGAGTACGACACAGAGTTGGACAGGAAAAATTAATCGATTGAATCGATTAACAATTAACCCTTCCGCTGCTCACTCATTCATTGTTATTTCTATCGTTCGATTAATCCTCGCCAAAAGAAGAAAATACGTAATTTTCTTTCTTATCATCTCAAAGTTATTTTATATTTTATAGTTTATCGTTTCCTGTATTAAATATTTTATATTTGATTGTTATTTCATTTCCAGCGCTATTTTTCGTGCACCAATTGTACTTACTTTAATTGTAGTAGAAAACGTTTTCAAAATAAAATGATAATTAAAATTAAGTCTCTAATTATTTGCTGAAAATTAAACTGAAACAATGTAATTTAGTAATATCCTTTTGTTATTATACAATGTTTCATCTAAGTTTGCCAGCTCAATGACTTGGACATATGAAAACATTTATTGTATATTTTAAAATGCATCACGTCGAAACTTTTTATTTACTTTAATTCTGTAAAATTTATCGTACGAATCACGGGAAAAGACAGAGGCACTATTGTTGCTTTTAATTGTCCTCGCTTTTCGTGCATAGATTTTATAAAATTAATATTCAGGTAAAATCAAGAACAGGTGGAGGAATAAGTACATGTAAAGTTTTACTGGCGAGATAAAAAAACTTTGGATACAGTACATTGAATTCTGCCTGCGAAAAGAACCTTCGATCACTTAGAATTCTTATTTCCAACTAAAACGTTTGAGTTTTCAATGCCGTGATATGCCGAAAAGTTTTCCTTAGATTTTCAGATTGATACTCTCAACTTAATGAACAAGCTGCTGATACAAAATAATTTCGTCAATTTCTTATACCGTCTATGTGTCTTAATATTTACGTACCTTACTAGGATTTATGTGTATCCTCGCAAATGTGATGTAACATGGTTTCTTTTACCTTACTTTTGCGTTACTTTTACCTTACTTTTGCGTTACTTTTACCTTACTATCTTTTACTCATTTACCCTACTTTTTAATTTTATTTTGTATCTTTACTGTTACCTCACCATCTTTATTTATTTATCGTTTAAAAAATTACATTAATATCTAAATGATATTAATATTTCTCGTTTAAAAAATTCTTTTCATGTACTTTTTCTTCCCTCAATTGACTTTTCCCATTAAATAAATAAATAAATAAATATATCTGGTCTGGTGGAAGAATCAGAGAGAAGCTTTTTTTCTTTTTTTTTTTTTTTTTTTTTTGAGTTAACGACGTCTTTGGACAAAGTTATACTGAGAAATTACCGATCAAAGGGAAACGTGCAGCTGTCGCGTTCCCTTCGAGATACTCTCTCGTTCGACGGATAAGCAGGCTGACGCGGCAACATAATCGCAATACCTCGATCCTCCGGGATGATTCCTCGTAAAAGAAAGAAGGCGACAGATGCCGCCAACAAGGCGTGAAAAACGCCCGGAGAGAAATAATATCGTGGAAACATAACGAGCAACAGTGTGACGCGTAAGTACGACGTCGATCAATCTGATTAACGTTTCTTTTATTTCTTTTTTTCTCACGTGATTCATCCTCTCTATGTTATTACTTTATTTATTTGAACAAATTGCATCACTGCAAAAAAAAAAGAAAAAGTAAAAAAATGATATGAAAATAATGTAAATTATTGCATTAATAGATATATAATACAATAACATAATAATATAAAATAATGCAAATTGTTGTATTATTATGTACAACACAGTAATACAAAACGATATAAATTACTGTATTATTATGTGTAATACAACAATATACATAAAATAATATAAATTATTGTATCATTTCACTTCGTCTATTTCAATCTGTTGTGTCGTCTGGCCGAAATGTTTATGATAAAACAATATAAATTAACTATTATAATTCATTTTTTTCTTCGTTTCATTTTTTCAACGTGTTGCACCGTCCTGAAAAAAACCTAAAATGAAATGTTTGATCGTAGTTCGACAAGAGAGAGTAATTGTATACGAATATTCCCTACGGCTACGCACCACATGGAAAATTTATACTTATACCCGTGGACATCGTGATTTCAGAGTGAAACTGCGTCACTCTGCGAATTCAGAGTAAAAAAAAGTTTTTTCAGCGCAAGCACTCGTTCACTGTAAATACAGAGAACGTGATGGTAGAAGCGAATGCAATTTGTAGTAACGAAAATAAGAAAATTTCAGAGGCACTGAACGCTGAAAATTTCGTTCAAACGATATTAAAATGTCGTTAGAACGTTGATGACAATAATTACACAATTCTGAGACAAATATAATAAATAATACTTGTGAACAACTTGCTTTTCTCTTCGGTCATTATCACAGTAATTTCATATGCAATCTTTCTACAATTTCATATTTTCCCGACAAAAATTTGTGAAAGGTATTCTATTCTTAATATTTCACACATTTTTGCATTTGTCGCGGTGTTCTACGCGTTTTTGGATCCTTAAATTTCCCATGAATACATGAAAATCCGCAGTCTACATAGTTACTATATATCAGACTAAAAAACTAAAATTTTCGATAAAGGAAGATAAAAGAGTCCAGATGCACTCTTGTGAAGGGGTTGATGCTATTAAATACCGAGACAATTCGATTATCGAAACTCTGGTTGGTCTCAGCGTCCACGAAGAAAACGTATGTCCTGGGAAATTCCTGATGACCGAGGGGTTGGAAACTGACTCAACGTGCACCGTATGCGGCTCGTAAAACCCAGCCAACTAAACTCTCTTTCTCTGGCGGGGCAATCCCCAAACGCGACTCCCCCCAACCGCATACAGAGCCCTTGAACCTCGACACATCTTGATTCCATCAATATCCCTTACTTTCTGCATTCGAGATGCTTTGTCTCGATACAGAAAAAGAGAGAGAGAGAGAGAGAAGAGAGAAGGGAGGAGTATAATATCGTGTTCTCAGATCGATTTTCAATACACACACACACGGTTGTTCACAAAGGTGAACTTATATAGGAATTTCTTGCGAGTGTAAAGTGAAATTCCGGTGAATTTCATTCATCATTCTCGGAGGAATGACGCAGGTATTTTGATGTACAATGGGAGCAGACGTACGTTATCAACTATTATCACACGAACTAAAATTTGACACGTAATTTTGTACCGCGCTTTCAATTTGAGTGTTATAAATGGTTTTGCACTTGGTGTTTGTATAATAGCGGATTTGAAGCAAATTTAAGTATGAAAAGTTGAAAAAAGGAAAATTGAAGAATTAAAATAGAAAAGAATTAAATTAAATTTATTATATTATAAAACTTGCTTTTCTGCAACATTTATGTTATATGTAGACTGCGGATATATACACAAAATATAAAAAAAATAATATAATGTGTTACAATACGTATTGAAATATATAACACAATATAATGCAAATAATAAATATGAAAAGGTAAAAAAGAAATAACATAAAATTACAGAATAAAATTACAAAAATATGTAAAACGTTGAAAGTATACTGTTTCCTCCGATGTTTGATGCGTAAAATACAAATTTCTCTTCTATTTTTTCTTGAAAATATGAATTACGTGCTTCAAACGACTGTTCATGGTATATATTAAGTTTGTGCCAAATATTGATCCATGTATATATTATTTTACAATAACAATTATTGTAAAATACGTGCATTAATACGTAAATCGTAAAATTCGTCAACATTTGCTAGGTATTTATTGAATTTGTTGATTGGATCGTTCTTCAATTATAAATTTCCGTAAAGAAATAAAATTGAAACTAAACAAAGCGAAATTGACTTCCAGTTCTTTTCACAGTACAGAATTAAATATAATATATTTATTTCATTTTTACGAAAAATTTATTAATTAAAACATAAATAAATAATGATGTTTTTCAGAATCTGTGAAACAAAAATTGGAAAAACGTCAAGCGAAACTTTGACAAATTCGGTCAAAATCGACAGATATGTTTGACACATAGTCGTTTCTGGTAACATTTTCGAATCTTTGTTTTATTGCTGCTAGACTATGAATTTATGAGTTTTATCAAATGATACTAGTAGAAAATGTACGCAATGCACGTAATATAACATATGTACATACAAGAATGTTTACACAATCGTAAATAACGAAATAACTATACATATAAAATCATAAAATATAATATAATGTACGAATGAAAAGGTATGAAAAGATAAAAAGAATGATATATACAAAAATATATATATATATATGAAACAAATATAATGTGTTATAATACGTATTATAATAAAATATATAACATGATATAATACAAATAATAAATTTGAAAAAGGTATGAGAAGAAAAGGTAAAAAAGAAATAAAATAAAATTACAGAATTATATATATATATATATATGTATATATATATATAATTACAAAAATATAAAAAAATATACATATATAATATATATAAAATCACAAAAGTATATAAATATATAAACATATATATATATATATGTATAAAATTGCAAAAATATATAAATAACATGTACAACACACAATCCAATGAAACACAGTACAACAAGTGACATGTAAAATAATAAAATACAAAATAATATGCAAATATGCAGCAAAGTGTATTTAAATGTATTCAATTTGAAAAAGAGTGCTTTCAATCCTTTTTTCCCTGCACGTGTACCCTTGCCGGTATATTCGTCACGGGTCTTAAATGACAAAGCAAAGTGTACCGAATGAATGAGAGAATAATTCAGAACGAGTGACGTGAAAACGGAATCGTCGGGCGATGGATATTTTCAGGGAGAAAAGGGAGAATTTCCGATGATTAATTTCATTTGGAGCGTCGGCGAACCATGATTGTCGACTGTTTTCGTGACCGAGAATTATATTCCCTATTAAGAAAGGAAACAGTCGAGTTGAAACGTGAATTTTAATGCTCACCGATCGAATCTGTATAATTACCAATGCGTTTGTTTTTTTTTCGTTGGTAGGGTTAGAGTAAAGAAAAGACTTTCTCTCTATCTCTCTCTCTCTCTCTCTCTCTCTCTTTCTTGTTCATTTTGTGGATGGAAACAAGAAACTACGAGGATAATGTAATCCAGGATCTGTGCATTTATTGGAGTTCGTGCTCCGCAGACGAAAGCTTGATGAAGGAGGGAATGACGGATAGAGTAAATTTGAAATGAATCTGTGCAGGGAATGAGATGTTCTTGGTGACGCGAAGCAAATAAATAAATAAATAAATAAATAAATAAATAACGAATGGAGCCGTGTTTTCCACGTTTTTCTTTCTTAAAGAAAGAAAAGATGAAATTGGATAAATTTCATATGGAATTGGGGACGAAATACACGATATTTCTAAAAGTGCGACACGATTAACGAAATGAACAAATAAAGAATGAAGAAATTCTCCGTTCCTGCTGAGATTTAACTAAACTGCCGATTAATTAATAAAATCTAATTAATAATAATGAATAAAATTAATGCAATATATTATAAATTATATATTGTATTATTATATAATTACATTACATTATAGGTTAAATATATTAATAATAATTAATTAATAAAGTAAAGTCTCAGTTTTTTACCAACAGTAAGATATAATAACTATAACACTAACAATAAAAAATAAATGAATAAATATACGTCCATACAGTGGTTATTCAGACATTAAATATTGAAATTGTTGTAAATAAGAATAGAAACTGATCATTTAACGAGATCATTTAAAAATTGTTGTTTATTTTATGTCAAAATTTAGTATTCTTCTCAAAAATGCTACTAACTGCCATAATACGTGGAAAACATTGACAAATTCTTCTCACGACCAAAACTACGATGAATTTGAAGATTGAAGCCTCCCCTTTACAAAGACTCCTCAAATATCACTGTACGATTTATTTTCACCGATTTATTAAACATCGAATATCAAGCGAAATATCTTGAATTTTCGTCATCTAATTCTAATATTCAAAGTTTATTAAAATGATGAAAAAAAATTGTGCAGCAAGTTTTATGGAGTCGTTGCAAAGGGGAGGCTTCAATCTTCAAATCCGTCGTGGATTTAAGCGAAGAGTTAGGAAATATGTATATACGCACAATCAATGGTAAAACACGTAACTGATTTATTCATCAGAGATTGAAAAAGGACGATAACATATTTTTAACATGTTAAATTCTTCTTGACATTTTTTCATTCATCGGTAACATACTTTTTTTTATCTGAGTTCCAATAGTTTCGTATCACGATGTAAGAAGCTTCGAATTGTCGAATCTTCGAATTCGAAACTTTCTTGGATATTCGAGAATATTAAAAAGCACCGTGGATATTTCATAGATTTCTTCATATATAACTGCATCGTGCGCAATTTCACACTTGAAAAATTCCCTATAAACGCATAAAAACCCGCAATCCAGTTGTAATATTATTGGATATTCAATATTTGTCGCGAGTAATGAAGTATCGCAGAAAATGGAATTTCCAAATTACACGTGCATAATTTTGACACATTAAAAATATATTATATACGTTTATTATTATTAATGTATATACATGTAGTCAGTTACGCAAATATATTAAATTACAAATTGTGTAATTTTGAAAATTAGCTTCGAAATCAAATTTTATTTAATTAAAATTATTTATGCTATCATATTTCCCGTACATTTGTATTGTTCGCATCACCTCGTCTTTGTACCGCATTACAAACATAATGAAAAGGACATTTATCGCGCTTGTTATTACGTTTATGCAAATGAAATTCTTGGAAACCGTTTCATATTTTTGCCAGCTAGAACTCCGAGGCAGATATTTCTCAATTAACCATTCATATGTAAATAAACGTTGACCAGCTTCAAGCGTCGAAAATAGTGACGCCCACGTCTGACAATATATAATGTATATATGAAAGCGTTGAAGTACAAACGCGAAGAGGAAAACAACGTATGAAAATGTATTCTTTCTTTCTTTTTCTCCTTTTTCTTTTCTTTTTTTCAGAAGTGAAAGAATAACTGTCTGTGTCATTATTTTAATTAATTTGTGACCATATCGTTGCAGCTAGAGACCATCTGTGCTTTATTTCTGCTTTTGTCTCTTTCCTTTTGCCATTATTTTGCCTCACATGGGTCGAAAACACAGGATCGAAAGCAAATTTGAAAAAAAAAGGAGAAAAGACCAGTAACGTGAACTAACTTGCTTGAAATATGGAAATCTGAAATATTCCAAATTCATAGAATTCGAATTGTGAAACGTAAGAGAGCGAGAATCTCGGTGAGCAGGGGTAATTTTGAGAGGGTCGAAACTTCGATGACGCACGGATTTGGAAAGTTAGAGTTCGGTAATCTTCAAATTTGAGAAGTTGGAATTTTCAGACGTCAATTACCAAAAACTTTTGAAGACTGAAATTTTGGTAATTTAAAAATACGGGAAGTTAAAATATTGTAAACTCATAAATTTGAAGCGTAGAATTTTGACAGCTTGCAAATTTTCAACGACAGAATTTTGAAACTTAAAATTTTGTGTATTGTTTAAAAGTGTTGTACATCTACTATCACTTAATTTGTAAAACTTTACAAATGTTGAAGGTTGAAATTTTTACAATATGGAAAGCATGAATATAATTAATTTACAATATGGGAAGATATTATAGATAATTTACAAATATGTAAAGTTAAAATATTGTAAATTTATAGATTTAAAGTGTGAGAATTGAAGTTCGACAATTTGTAAATTTGAAATGACAGAATTTTGATAACCTACAACGTGATAACTTAAAATTTTGGGAATTTACTAATTAATTAATAAATATAAATATAATTTATATTTATATTTATCAATTATATTAATATAATATATCATAATATATTATCAATATATATTATATAATATGAAAGAATATCCAAAGTAGAATATTTATTACATTTGAACATTATTATAATACTTGGTTACTGACAAACGATACAACGATGAAGCTAATCATATAAAAAGGAATTTTGAAAATAACAACGATTGCGTATCTATTGGAAGTTTAAATTTTAACATTTGGTGTTTATTGTAACATTTTGACACAAAGTATTATTCAAAGTATCATCAAGTTTCATTTTCTCAACCAACATTACATAAAAACCCGCCATCAAGCAGAGCAACTTTCGGCAAAGCTGTGAAATCCTTCCCACGCGTGTGATTATCCTTCCCCGTGTTATTGTTGCAAAATAAAATTCTGTAATTATCCGCCGATAATAATACAACGTGGAGCGAAAGTAGGAGATCAAAGCTACTTGATATTTCGTAGCCCGGTGAATTTGTATCGGAATCGATGAATACGTCATCCCGTACGAGAGGGAAGCAACCTCTCGAATTAACTACACGTACACACTACCGTGCATACACACACAGCAACGTACGCGTACGAAAAATTCAAATTCGCCGAGTATTATTCTTCATTATACGCCATTGAAAATCATCCTGGTGGAAAATCACTTCGCCCTTGGAGTATCTGCAGACCGTTCGATATGTATGGTAATTCTTATGAATGTAAAACACGAAATGCCTAAGACTATGAACAAAAATTCTGCAAGAAGACTGTTTGAACGTCGTTTTAAATATGACGCGATTTATGTTACGTTACCGGACGGGGTTCGAAATTTATGAGTTGTGATTACGAGAATTTGAAGTAGTTGAAAATTCACGAAGGGTTGAAACAATGACGGGAATATTATGATACAATGTTGTCGATGTAATAAGCGTTTCTAAGAAACCTTAAGGAGAAATACGTTTTACGTTAATTTATAATAATAGTTACAATAATAACAGTATAATATAGTTATAATATAGTATATTATAATAATAGTATAATATAGAATATTATAGAATATTATAGTATATTATAATAATAGTATAACATAGAATATTATATAGAATATATATAGCATAATTTATAATAGTTTTAAAAAATCTGACTTTCTTTATAATGTTAATATATAATATAATAGATGTACGTATTTCGATATTTCAATGTAGCGACATGACGTGATTCTTCCCGAGAAAATAAGAAAAGTACAATATATGAAATAAAAAGCATAGTTTTCGAGAATACCGAATTTGAAAGTATATTTAAGACGTGTTAATTTCATTACAAGTAAAGAATCAACAGGAGATCATTCTATATGGGAAAACAGTGTGAAAAATGTAGAATATTTTCCTTATTTAAAGTCCCGTTTCCAAGAAAATAAAGTTTCAATATTTAGTCAAGCAATTGGCCTGGTACGCAACAAATATTAATATTATTATTATTATATTATTGTTATTATATTAATACAGGTTATATATTAATATTATTCTTATATTAATAAGTATTATTTATTATTCACTTTTATCTAGCCCGAAATTAATCAAATTCATGTACTCGATGTATTATAAATTATACATTAATGTAAATTACATACTCGATGAATTTTCAAGCTCGAAAACCTGAAGCCTTAAACTGAAAAAAATGTTATTCCCTCTTTTTAATTTACTTTTACGCGCCAGTTACTCTTTGGCCGGCTGAAAAACATCCTGTGTATTTCACAGCGTATTTTAAACTTCCTAAAAAAAAAAATGCATAAACATTCGCAGTTTATCCACGAGCAACTGTAATTAATGCATGCATTATCAAAGCAACAGATTATGTAACGTCTCAACTTTCGGAAATTTCGTAAAGTTGGTCTAAACAGAAGAGATGGCGATGAAAAAATATCAGGCGAACTCTTGGGATTAACCTTCATAGTCATAATGTTAATGAAGAGACTCGATGATGTGATAAATTGATTGAAACAAAAATTGCAACTGTAATTAATGCAACAGATTATGTAACGTCTCAACTTTCAGAAGTTTCGTAAAGTTGGCCTAAACAGAAGAGATAGCGACGAGAAAATATCAGGCGAACTCTTGGGATTAACCTTTATAGTCATAATGTTAATGAAGAGACTCGATGATGTGATAAATTGGTTGAACCAAAAATTGCAATCGAAATGTTAAACGTTTCGTTGACTGTAAAAAGGAACAAAACTGAACCACTCACACATGGAATTTTAAAATAAATTATATTTCAATTTACAACATATCCTTAAAGTATTCTAATGAGCAAACGTCATCCTTCTTGGGGCAATGGAATCCTGTTGGATGGGATTTATCGATGTCGAGCATCAGATGAAATTAACTTCAGCAGGAAGCAATGAAAAAAAGAGTAAAACATCAATGATACACCGTTTGAACCTTTCGTCTCACAATTCTAGATTCAGAGTCTGTCGACTGGAAACATCCATTTATTGAATATTTGCAGAAAAGCAGAATGTATAGCGTTTTATAGGATACTTTGACCTCCCAGGAAAACGAATTTTACGATCGAGTTATCGTCACTCTTCCGGCAAATATAAATTGTTTCCTGACAGTGGAGTCAGTTCCACACTCCGACTGACTTTGATTGACAAAAGAAATTAGGATATTCCGAACTTTTACAATCTAAAGAAAGAAAAAAAAGTTGTATAACAATCTACTTTTGCAATTAGTCTCATTTTAAAGCGTGAAGCTTATACTTTCTCCGCCTTGGGTTCGTTCTGTCATTTATTTATTATTTATTAAGGCAGACTGTTGTACGACTTGTTTTTACAAAATTGTAACAATTCGAAGTATCGACAATTTTACGTTTCGTTACGTGTTTTCGCCTCTCAAATGGAATCGATTCAATTTTTATAAAAATACTGATATATGTACGTGTAATCCACCATATTTCATTCTGACGCATTATCTTCTAGATGTTCGTGTTATTGAGAAATTTCCTCGATGATTTGTGAAAACTTTCGATGATATTCGCCTTGTTTTTACGGTCATCGTCGATCGTGTTAATCACGCGCGAAATACGCATGCCGTGTTCACAACGAATCACCCTCGCTTTGCTACCGAACGTTACTTCTATCTAGAGTGCATGGTCATTCCGTTAACTGTCTCGCGGATGTTCTTATGAACATACATGTCTGACCTCGTTCTCCATACGGGCTCCCTCCATTTTTCAGAGGAATCGGAACGTATCGTACAACCGCGTCTCCCTAGCAAATACACTCACGACCACTCCAAGCTTAAGATAAGAAAACTCGTTACTTAGTCCTGCATATATTTGGTGCCTCGGTTGATCCATAAAATGAACTCAAATTTCTGAAAATCTCTGGAGGGAGATGGGTTGAAAAGGAAATATACCAAAGTCGGAATCGCCAATGACATTTGGCACGAATATAATTTTCAAAAAAATATTTGACCCGTATTTTTTTTTCTTTTTTTTTTGAAAGGGTTGGAAACTATCCTCAGAATTGGGGTTGGCGAAACATACTTTGTCAAATATCTCGGAAATTATTGAAGATACCATAAATTGATGAAATTAGTGTTTTCGACAAATTTAATAGTGCATACTGTTTTGCATAAAAATCTTTTGTTCAAACATTATATATTTAAAAAAAAACCGAGATCTTTTCACAAGCCGATTTTCTCTGGTGTACCATCTTTGCATACGGTAATATATTATATTATAGTTCATCGCGATAGAATGGAAAACAAGACAAAGACACCAGAAATAACGACTTGATGTATGTGTCTCATAAGAATTCAACGTTGCAAATTAGTCAATGAAAGATTTAATTAAACATGAGTTTTTTTATGGGCAATTGATTTTGGTGTTTGTACAAATGTAAAAAGAATATCAAGAAATTTGGTGTCACAATTTTCTTTTGGCATTATTTGTTACTATATGGAATAAGACAGTACATTTGTTTGTATTCGTTCACTTTAATTCATGTATTATATAAATAACGTCACGAAGTTATATTGAAATTGATTCTTTAATCTATCCAAAATTTGATAAAGTGTATGCAAATCGATAACGTAAATTCTGCACTAAATATCTAGGAGTTGCATGCTAGAATTATCTAAACTAAATGGATCCGGCAATATGGTTCATTTACTCACAAATTAATTTCAACTTTTGATTTTAAATCAAAGATAATAAAATTATTTCTTTTAATTGAATGTAAGTTCCCTCGAATGCTTAAAGATATTAATAATAGCAATTACATCTCACTGATATTAATTAAACTAACACAACGATTCAATTAATATCACTCGTTTGTACGAAATGCAGATGTAAATAAGTATTTTTTATTTTAAAAATGTTTTGTACGATACAGATAATGTACGAAGACCAGAAAGCAAATATTTTGTCTTTGACGACTTTAAGGACGACTTTAACACTCAATATGTTGATAATAATTATAACGATTCTTTTTTATCTATTAAATGGCAAAGTCAGAAAATTAATAAAAATATATAATACCTATGGCAAGTGTTCAAACACTTTAGTATACTATGAAATAAAATGCGTCTCATTAATTACAAAATCATAGTAATATTTAATGTACAGATACGAAGTGCAAAATACACAGATGAAATACATAGATCTATCTTCGAAAGTGAATCATCTGTTTCTGAGAAGTGAATATTAATCACATATTTATATAACATTATGTGATCAAATGAGATGAAATGAATTTAATTCTTAATTTTCAGTTTACTTGCAAAATGAAAGTAAGAAGTTAATTAAAAAAATGAATAATGCAATGAAATTAATGAAAAACGGAGTATGTTAATAATAATAATAACAAACGACCTCTGATTTTATATTATAAAGATATATTCTGCTATTCTGATTTTATATTACATTGGAAGATTATTAATGACAATTTGAAAAATTTCATTTCTTACCAACGCACTGTGAGTTTTCACGCAGGAAGCGAAAACTACATAAACAGCATGCAATACCAAAAGAAAAAAAAGAAACATAAAATGTAAACTAGAGTATTTATTATAATACACAGTAAGTAAAACAAATTTCTATCTGGATTCTATTCTTTTAACAACGTTCGAGAAATGTTAAAAAAGAAAAGAAAAGAAAAGAAAAATGGTATAAAGATCCACGATCTATTTCATCACGTTAACGTAACAAATAACACGTGAGGAATTGAAAGATTCCCAAATGATTCCTCCCAATTGCGAGGTTTGTAGATCCCGTAATTGCAGATTCACGAAGATAATTACGACCGATTCCACCCTTGCTTCTCAGCGGTGTCACAATGCCGCGAAACTCTCGTACCTCCGCCATTAACGACGGTGAAACGCGTTCAAACGATTACGCTGTCTTGGCCGGTGTCCAACGAAACGGCGCTAAACGCGCTGCAACGTCGCTGCAGAATTGAATCAAGGATTTCTCATCCACGGACAAATGGTAATGCTGGAATTTGCCGACTCGGGCAAGGGGAGGGAGGCGGTTAAACATTGACGAACGCCAGTATTTCGTTCGTGGCAAATGAATTGTTGGACAAATGAGCGTCTATATCTCTGACCTTTCGTCGAATTTTACAGCGCACATCGGTATACATCATCAGGCCAGATCGGTACCGCGAATCTCGAAAATCGATCCGATCCAAAATGATCTCGACGATCGTTCTACTGAAATCGACGCGGCTGCCTGCCCGATATGAAACTAACCGTGTATTCATCACATCGCGGTTTGCTACATTAGTCCCCTGTAATTCCATGGGAAAGATGTACGCTGTCGTTTATAGGTTTATAGGTGAATGTTCAACGCATTCACGTTGATATATTGTTTGAGGTGTATTTGATTTCTGCTATCAGACCTTCATTTGCGACATTTTGGACGATAATGGCGGACATTACTTTAATGCTGTGAAATGTGTATATGCATACGAAGAGCTAAGCCAATTAGTGTAAATCGTCAGGAATAATTTATGCCGCGCGAGTATCTGGCGTTAAAATTGTCAGTGGACGATTGTTGGTCATAATAATGTAATCATTATGATACTGTAAGTAAATTTCTCCATGGACTGAAGATTTCGATGAGAAGAATATGTTTCTATGGCACGAATTACTTTTAATGGTAAGTGACTTACATTAATTGGCTTTTGAGGCTTCGGTATGTAAAACAAATATAAAAAAGGATTTACGTTATATATGTATTATGTACGCATATATGTATTACTATCCTATTTTTAAAAGGAAAATAATTTCTCTTGTTGGACTCCCATAAAAGAATGAGTAAATACATATGTAACTATAACGTACGTTAAGATTTATCGAAATCTAAGATTTTATGTTGTAGGGAATAATTCTTTTATACTTACGTAATTTATCAATTCAAAAAATAATAATGATAATAATTACATTATATCTCTCCTTCAAAAACTTTACCAAAACCCTACCATTTTATTTATTTATTTATTCCTATATGTATTACTTGTTTTATTTGCCGCCTATCTTGTTACTTTATAAATAAACATAATTTCAGTTCAAAATTTCCACACAGTAACTGCAAAATTGATGTCTGCACATTCTGCTCCCCCCATTATCCTTTGCAGTTTCGTGCAAAAAAGAATAATTTGCATATCAAAAAAATAAAAAGAAAAGAAAACAAAAAGCACGTAGGTACGATTAAAGGATACGTTTTGATCGATCAACGTCGCCGAAATTTCTTGTTAAAAGTAATAAGACAAACAGCGGAACATTCACTGTTTGCTTTCTTTCGAACGCTCCAACTTTCGCGCGCGCACGTTAAACGTAATGTGTGATGGTAAGTTATACGCGAAGTATGGCAGAATAAATCGTGTGTTTACTTACACATGTGTTCACCAAGCAGCCAGATCTCAGGTCCGGAATTCACCTCGACGAGAACGGTCGGCGTGCAGATCAGGAGAACGCATAAATCGGCCACGCTCAGGTTCACCAAGAAGATGTTCGTGCTGTTCCGCATATCTTTGCCTCGGAACACCACGATCGGTACCTAAAACGAGTAAAAAAAAAAAAGGTCGTCAATATTAAGATATTAAATTAATACGTGAAGGAATAAAATATAAATTGATTAACGTAAGTAAGACTAATATATAATCTACTGTTTCTTTTTATTTTTATTTATTTTATATTTTCTTTTCATATTTATTTACTCTTGGTTTACAATTTGTATATTATACGATGATACTCTGAGGGATTTTTCTTTCTACAAGCTTAAATCAATTATGCACACACAGTCGGGTCGGTATTTCTCAGACTATGTCTCGATCTCACTCTATTATGTAATAAGAGGAGGTTTTTGATCGTATTGTAGTTAAATACCTCTATGATGAATTATTGAATTTTATAATGGTACATAATGGTTTATAGTGATATATAAGATATTAAAATGGTATATAATGCGATATATAGGAGATTAAGAAAATTGTGCAAAAAAATTATATTTCATTATTATGTATATTTGATATATTATGTGTTTATACTATAATGATTATATTTAACTGATAAAAAATATCACAATGATTTCAATAAGTTATGAAAGAGGATCGACATCGAAAGATGGAGATGATCAGTTAACAAAATTATTTACACTTAATACGTACTAAGTGAAATAATTTTTAGTAAATTGTTATTTGTATCTTATTAGTAATACCTAAATTAAAATTTCGTACCACCTTAAAGCATTTTAGGTCGTACTTCATATTTTAAATATCGTTGTTAAATGTTTGAACAATATTACTAACATAATATCGAAATCTTATTAATGAATACCACAAGATAGTAGATTCAAATTCTACTATGCTACATCACAAATATCTTTCTTAATCACTATATAAATTACAGAATTGCAATTTGTTCAGAAAATATTCAAAATTGTAAATATAATATTACGTTTTCGACTCGCGTGATATTTTTCTGAGTATTATTAATAATTTATAATTATTGCAATACATAATATTACATAACATCACAATTTTCCTTCAATAGTGACGTTACTATTCAATCTTAATATCATTTATAATTACTACATTAAATTACGGTGAACTTGTTAATATTACATGCTACGTAATAATAATTTCATACGTTGAAAACAGAAAATTTCACATGTCGCTCGGGAGTAATAAAATTTAGTTGAAACTAAAATTAACAACGCGACACGAGTGTAAACGCTCACACGTCAATATTGTAGAATATCTTTCGCCTGTAGCATTCCACTTTCATTAAATTCTTACATTACGCGTTATTGGAAAATAACTGACGATAGGTGAAATCGAGAGGCGGAACTTACCATAAGATTTCCAATTATTCCGAGGACCATCACCACAATGCACGCGACCATGGACGTAGTGCGAATGTAAGCAGGCAACATGTACAGATCTCTCTCCGAGGTATTTTCAGACTTGATCACTGAAATATTATTATTAACATCGTGTAAAATTAATTACGTTCTGTATAGAAAATTCAATAAATAACAGATTCAAGCTTGGAATACAAAATATCATTCTAATATAACGTGTAATATAAAATGTAAAATATCTTAATTAAAAAGTTGTTCGATCTTCTCACGAAATCTCAATTAAACGATAATTATTGCGTCGTAATGTTGCAATACAATACAAACGAATTTTCCTTGTGTCCAGTTCGTTATCAATTGGAATTTCTTCCATTTGAATTTTCATCCAAGATTATCATCCATGTAAAAGGCACGTAATCTTCTTTGAATTTTTCGACTTTTAAAAATAACAACAATGCATTCTAACAACGAGTTTCGTTATGCAGCGTTACGAAAATTGACCTATGCTCTGGCTTGCATTAATTGAATCAATGTACAAAGACTTTACACATACTACTTTTATCAACGTCCAAAATTCAGTTAAATTCCGGGGTACGTAGCTGCAAGCACAGCTCTCAGCAATTATGATACGCTGAATATTTGAAATGCACCGGATAGAAATGATGCGTGCCGCGGTAATTCTTTCTTTGACATGGTATCATCTGTCACAGCCAGAGAAGAGGAACGCAGACGAGGCTCATTTTTATCATTCGATCCACGAATTTTACTTTTCTCCCTCGACGAAGAGAAGCCGAAAAATCCGCGAAACTTTCGCGATAACGATATTCGTATTAACAGATGAAACGAGACGATAGCCATAGCTCTCTTTCGACGTTAACAATATATAATTTCACCCCTCTGCATTCCCCCGTCCCCTTTATTCAGCCGTCCCACTCCCCCCCCTTACCCCCGCGCCACGTGCGTTTCATCGAGGATTAACAAAATGAAATTTTCGACGTGACAACACATCGCAGCGTACCGGATAACGCATTGAAACCGCTGTTCCCAGTGACGGTTGTATACCACGAGGAATTCAATTCAAGCGGAACGCTGGATACCGTGGACAACATTTTCGTGTTCCCTTCGTGCTCCACCAGCAACAGTTGCCGATCGTCCGTACGGGTCCTCGCGCACCCGGTCACACAGGACTGCTCGCTCGTTCTCTGGTCCTTTGCAAATCCACACTTGCACACTTCCTCGTTTGCGTCGAAAGCGCGCGCACACGCTAACACCCCGCGGCAATCGTCTGCCGCGTCACAATTTTCACACAGCTGATCTCGCGCATCTCTCGTGTCAATCGACGATTTGATCGCTCGATTAGTCGCGCGAACACCGAGTAACGCGAGAAGCGGATCTCGGCCGTGTAACGTCCTCACGTCGGTAATTTGACGATTAAGACGACGAAGACGCGCGAATACGAAACGATACTGAATCCCGATGCGATCGACGGCCGACGAGATAACCGGAGAAAATCCATAAGGGGATCGTAAAGGGAACGCCGGCCCACGTCGCGGGCAACCGTGGCTTTCGTTAACGCGACGGTGTTAAGTGACATTATAAACTGCCTCTCCCCGCGATCGGCGAGTTTCTACCCGAACCGATAATCAGTCGTTCCACCCACGGTACACGAGAGTTTCCGTCTCAACCACGTACTTGTCATTCCTCCGAAGACGGTGTCCCTCTTCCTGTTTAATCCGCTTAGACCACCCAACTCCACTGATCGATGAGTTTTCTGATAAGTTTTCTCACACTGAGTCGCGCTTCGCACTTTGCCAGGTTCCGTAATTAGTTCCCCTTTCACCTCTTACCTTCTTACGAGAGAAATTATACGAATAAGTATTGCTCGTAAGAATTTATCGTGAAACCGGACGATGCGAAAATTGACACACAGAATGCGTAGAGTGTGCGCGAATATGCGAAATATTTCAAATCTGTTTCATTTCTGTAACACACGTTTGAAATATGAACATGCATTCTGCAGCCTACTTGTGCAAGTGTATTGTCTACGACGACGTGAAACATCGTTCCATACCATTTACATTTATTTTAGAATTTACTATTACTTTTGTCGTCTATTAAGAAACTTGTCAGGGCAAGTTAATTATTTCCTGAGACTTGAATATTAACTGCGAATATACAAATCTGAAATCAAGAAATCAGTAAAAAGGAGTTAATTACAGTCTAGCAATTGACGGTGAGGGAGGGAGTTTAACAAAAATTTTACGATTCTTTCACAGTAATTAAAATGTTTTGATGAAAACATTCAACACTCGCAGAAATCAATGGAGCGAAACACATTTTAATATATATATATATATATACTCGAGTAAATTTACAATCAAACGGGCCTTAATAGCAATAAAATTGTTACCAAACCTCTAATGTAATCTATTTCACGTTTTAATCATCCCCCGTCACATCTATTTGACATGAATGCGCCTTTAATTCAAATAGACTGCATTTTGATTGCGCGTCATTCAGCAGCAACCGTATAACGATTTATCGTTGTAGTTTATCGAGAGGTGAAGAGTTTGTGAATAAAGATCAAAGGATAAAACGACGCTTCGATACCGATGGTTGAAACGATCCGCGACAAAAATAGCGGAACATTTTCCATTTACTGTCAAATCGCGCCTCATTTCAAAGGCGTGCTCGTATATCGACGAGAGATAAATATTTCCGACCCTGTCGCCTCTCTCTGTATGACTGTTCTGTCTATCTCCCATAAACACGGTTATGGCTATGTAGGTCGAAGCATCTCAAGTATTTACGTTACGCGTTGCCCACGATTGTCAGTTAACATCAATTAACTATCGCGCTATCGGGATCTACTCCGAAATCTAATTCCGTCTGCGTCTCATTTGATCGTTCGTATAAACTGCACTTACGAAACGACCTGCCCCAACAATGTTAACCTTATTAACCAATCTCTACTTCCGGTGGATCGTTTTAATTCAGCCTCGTTTTGTTACGGAACCTCGATTTTTTGACAACAATTTCGGGGACATTATGAATCGTTGCGTTTGACTCGAAAAAAAAAAGAAAAATGAACGAGAAATGTAAATTAACGAGATTACGCGAAAAACGTTCTAAATTAATAGCGCTTCAAAAATATATATATATTTTCCCTTCTTTTCTTTTTTTCACAACTTCAAAAACATGACACATTTTTGCGCTTTAAAAGAGTTTCTATCTGTGTTCAATCTTCCCAAAAAAAAAAAAAAAAAACTAAACTGCTGCGAATTGAGAATTATTTCGACTGTGCTAAGAATTTTCGAACAATTGATATTAAAATTTTCAATTTTTTTGAAACGTTCGAAACCGTAATGATCACCGGTATTTTTGAAATATTCGAGATCGTAACGATTTCACCGATATTTTTCGCAGACCGAATAAATGATCGAATAAAGAGCGTTATCACATCTTATAAAATTATACGATCAATTTAAACGTAGTTTTCTTTCTGAACTAAAAGAATTTCGTCACGCAGTATAAATATCGATGGAGCAAATCTCAATCAATTTCAAAATTTTCTTCCCGGTGATCGTTCATCGTCAGAGACGCTAACTTATGCCCGCCGATTCGGCAAACAACGTGATATATAGCTCCCTTTGGTATCTTCTTCGCCTTTAATTATCTCCCGTAATTAAACTTCTCATAGTAACCTGTCCCCTAACTACTTAACAACGCAGTTTTGCTTAAGAGAGCTTCCCTTCGTACGAACTTTCGATGTTTTCACTTTATGGAAAAAAAGAGAAGAAAGATAACAAATCAAATTAATTTTATGATATTTGGAATAATCTTCCGCCGATGTCTTCTAAATCTCTAACAAAAGAATGAAATTAGTGGCTGGGTTAAATATAAGTAAATAATATCTATTGATCGTTGTTAATTATCAATTTATATTAATCAATTGTTTTAACGTGTAAAACTATATGATTCTGCATAAACTTTTCTTTCTTTTTTTTTTTACAACTGTTACGTACAGAATTATTATATTACACCGTCATTTCCAATGGAGATACAACTCATAAACTGGTAATATAATATTCTATTCTCCTTCATACTTTTAAAACGTGTAAATTTTCTGTGAATGCTTTTAAAACCTCGTTTCGTCGAATTTTTAATTCATTATCTCTCTCGGCTGCTGTTTCATTTGTCGCAGGTATGAATATTTTGTTAAAAATATCATTAGAATATTTCCTAAACGTTGCTTCGTTCGATTTTCAATCCATCGTCCAGCATTTGTCATAAATTTCTTGCGAAATTTCAAAAAATTCAAAACGGACAACTATCGTGCGTTTTCATATCATACGTGTTGTCTCACGGAAATAGCCGGATCTTTGCATCCCTCCCGCAAGCTAAGGAAACTCATTTGACACGACACTTGGCGAAAGTTTTGCAAACTTCGGTCACGTTTTCGTTTGTATTGGGATCGCGAAGATCGGGGATCCTGACAGGCACGAATGACACGTGACAACCGAGTCCGAAGCGGTCACATTTCCCGCGACCACGACCACCGCAGCGGGCAAATAATACTGGCGAACTGAATGAACGCCGCTTCGCTTGGCCCACCACGATTCTCGAACGCGCCGTTCACACCGCGCATGCTCAATCTCCTGTTTTCCTCCGATTCTTTCGCACGCGCGATTTGTTAACATTGGAGGGACTACCACAGTGGCCAAATTGACTAATTTATAATTTTCCATGGGAATGTCCTATATATTTTTAAACATAGTATATATTTTACGCACATAGTATATTATACAGTATAGTATGGTATATACAGTATATTTTACAGTATAGTATGGTATATACAGTATATTATACAGTATAGTATGGTATATACAGTATATTATACAGAATAGTATGGTATATACAGCATATTATACAGTATAGTATGGTATATACAGCATATTATACAGTATAGTATGGTATATACAGCATATTATACAGTATAGTATGGTATATACAGCATATTATACAGTATAGTATGGTATATACAGCATATTATACAGTATAGTATGGTATATACAGTATAGTATGGTATATACAGCATATTATACAGTATAGTATGGTATATACAGTATAGTATAGTATATACTGTATACTATACAGTATAGTTTTAGATATGGTCGAGTGACTTTTAATAAAATATATTAACAGAAGCATATGTTCTTCATTGTATTGTTAACTTCTTTGTGCTTTACTTTAACTTTCTTATAGTTTACTTTTATTTCGCTTGCGCGTTAATTTCTTTGCTGCGAATATTATACATTAATCGTCGATAATTCTAGCGCTAAGTTTTCTCTTTATTATAGTTATCATAATATTTTTTTTTATTTTCCTCTGCAAATATATCTATTTTGTACGTGCAAAATATTTACATCTTTTTAACAGAGATAAAAATTAGAGTGCAGACAATTTGTCGACAATTCTATATTATATCTGTTATTACATTTTATGCTATTATGTTACATATATTTGTAATATACTATGTTATATTATTGTATATATTATATCAAATATTTGTTGCTATGGTACCACGATTGTTCATTTTACTTTCCTTTAAGAAATTAGTTGTTTCACTTACTGATGAAAGTTAATCGAAATGAATAAATGATCGCGTGAATTCTTTGCGGATGTTTATTGCTGAAGATATGAATTTACACAAATATACAGACTGATAATAGTAAATGCACCTTACCTAAAAATATATTAGTCATATTCTACAAATATTTATAATATCTTCTTTTTCATCGATCGTGATGTTCTCTTTTTAAAATATGGCACTTTCAAATCGATCGATTGTCGATACACGCTTAACCCATTCTTGTATTCACGAAGGATCAATATTCTATTGAAGCAATAGTTTATCTGCCATTCTTTTCAGTCAATTTCCATTATTATAAATTCTGTTCTTTAACATTGCGACCGTGAAATAAAATTCTAAGGATTCAAAGCACTTGTAAGTTATTATTAACTCAATGAATTGAGAACTGGGCGAGTTTCGATAATAAATTT
Organism: Tetragonisca angustula; assembly: GCA_036937485.2. Taxonomy (NCBI): domain Eukaryota; kingdom Metazoa; phylum Arthropoda; class Insecta; order Hymenoptera; family Apidae; genus Tetragonisca; species Tetragonisca angustula. The sequence continues at coordinate 432,250 of JAWNGG020000100.1, read as the reverse complement.
GATCTAAAGAGAATTGATCTAACAAAAGCAAGGAGAGAATAAGAAGATTGGAGAGGAAACAACAAGAAAGAAGGAACAAAATATAGCCACTGCAGAAACGAAAGCTGCAAGTAAAATATTGCCTAATGTGGCTCGAACGTGAGCGAATTTAATTCCAACATTTTGAGAATTCGATTCGCGAAGCTATCAGAAATAGCTCTGAATATTATTCCATAGGAAAGCAAAGTCGAAAAGAAGATTTGTTACTTCGTGCTTATTCGTATTGAACATGGATGAGCTCTATAGAAAAAATTGTTGTGAGTAACACCATAATACAGTGAAAAAAGATTGAACAACTTTAGAGAATTTCGACTTTAGGCGAATATTATAGATCTCCGTGAAGGATCGGGAAGAAAATTAAGGATGGCGAAGCTTCGAATTTCATTCCCTCTTTGCCCGTCCGGAAGAGCAATCGTTCTCGTTGAAGAAATTCTTTCTGTGTATTTAGCAGTACAATTATACTTTCACTTGATTTTTTTTGCATTCTTTTAGCTTCTTTTTTTGCCAATAAATTTGTGATCAACTGTTTTATATAAAAATTATCACGTAACATTGTAATATTATTCTATATGGTAGAGTGAGACAATCAATATATAAATTGTAATAGAATATTTTATATAACAGAGTAGGTCTAATTATTATTGAACTACGATTACATTTCATATATAAATATTTAAGACAGAAATTATATAATTGTATGTATATCTAAATAGAATATTCATTTTAGTACCAGGTAAAATAAATCTCTGGCACGTTCATTAAAACCAAATGAAATGTATTAACGTGACACTTCACTTACGATCACTTAATATTGTCAAGTTATTAAAGAAAGTTTGTACAGCGATTAAAGAAAAAAATTCTAAGGAGAATTGCTCAATATTTCTATTATCCAGATTTTACAATTTTAAAAAAAAGAAATTTAAAAAAGTTTATGTATTTATAACAATGAATTAATATTAGCTATAAATCCTTAAAAGATGAAATTTCATTCGTTGAAAATTTTCGAAGATTTCATGAAAATATGAATTGCGTGAATGTTGCACAGCTTGCCAATTAAATTTTAACATTTTCACGATTAACAAATAACGGATGAAATAATAAACAAAATGAAATGAAGTAAACCAATGTGTATACAATGAATAAAAAAATGTACGACAGACAAATGAATAAAAGTGAATGTTACTTATTTTTCAATTTATTCGAAAATTTTGCACGTACTCTTCGCATAGTCTAATTTTAGCAACTGGACAAGGCGGTGTCTCTGTTTGACGTGAATTTAGAAAAGGATCATACAGAAGAATTTCACACGACTCAACAAACTCTGCAGTGCGACCTTTTTCGCATGTTCCTCTTAAGTAAGATCATATGACCTTTCTCTGCGTAACTCATTCTACGAACAAGTGACACGAGGCCAATGAAAAATTCAATACTTTGCGAGATATCTCGTGTTTTTTTTTTTTTTTTTTTTTTTTTTGCAAAAACTTGATACGATTTTAGTAGTTAGTTCTTAATTAGATCTTAAAAATTCTTTACGCGTTTCTGAACAGTTTTCATTAGGTATTAATATAAATTAGATTGGTATTAATATGTATAACGCAACGAGTGGAACGAATGGAACTGAAGAAGAAGTTCATAACTTGTGGCAGATACAATTTTCCACTGTGATGATCCTACATTTGTAATCATAAACCATATTTTAAAACCAACGACTTTATATCCGGTAAAGAAATCAATTTCTTCTTATTTCGTACATTTTTTCAACGTTAATAAATTGTTTAAATTTGAAGGAAGTTCAAAGGATTACTTGTTTAAAGTATGTGCAAAGAAACTTAAAAAAAAAACGAGACTGAGAGACATTATTAATTTTATAATAAATTCAGATAGTCCTAGTACATTTATAACCCTACACAATAAATTATTGTTATCGCTACAGTTTTTAATACAAAGCCATATGATAATTCTATAATAAGAAAAGAATGATAAAATTATTAGTCCTAGCAAATCTATGAAGTGAAAATTCCATGCAACGAAAGATTACATGCTGTTTTGTATTTACGCAACATTTTCACCTTTACTCATTTCCATGCAAATTCCATGCCGGGAAGAAAAGAAAACGCTATACTTTGGATTTTACACGTGCAATCACGCGCTTCTAAATTTTCTACGAAAACTCGCAAAAATTCGCAATCCACTCCATGAAATATTCCACGATCAGCCCTGTACAAGGGCTTTGACGTCACAATATTTTCGAAGATATCGGTCTCGCTTTGTCTTCATCACTTTCGTTTATTCTCGTCTCGGTGGAAACGGGACGAGATCTTTTCGAAGGATATTTTGTAACAATTGCGAATTTAGAAGACACTACAGATTATTACGTGGGCATTGGCAATCGGGTGAAACGCAAGAAGGGAGACGGGTATGTACGTTATTACCTCAACGGGTTTCGAAATGATCCTCCGTTACCAAGGTGGCAACCGGGGTACAAAAGAAGAAGGAAGGCGCAAGTTAAATGGAAGTCCGTATTAGGAATCCAAGCACATTCCGTCTAGCTCTCACAATCCATTCTATTCGACCGATCGACGTGAAACGTTTTGTCAGCTTTTCAGCCAGAAATATTTCAGACATCGAAATCGCATAGCAACTGACGGTTGGATTGTAATGAACACGAACAACCATTATTTATACCGACAATAATTCTGAAATAAATGGGAACAATGCTGGGAACAAATTTAGAAAACTTATCCAAGATTGTATAATGATTACAATGAGTATTGAACAATCGTAATGAATAGCGAATTCAATAATGAATGCTACAGTCACAATGAAGAGCACAACTGAGCCAATAGATACAGATTTCATAAATTATTTTTCATTGTTGTTGATATAAATGTTACAGAAACATTTTTGTACAGTTAGTACGTATGTATACGTACGTTATACTTATATTGTACATTTGAACGTACTCTAAAATAAAGTGATGTTAAGAAATAAGAGTCTAGAATAAATTTCCTATGTATTGTCCGTTTATTCTTCAGCAAACTCCTGATTTAAAACTTTTTGATTATTATTCGAATCGTGAGTCTGCAAACAATTTTAACTAATTTAGATATTTAGATATAAGTAATTTTATATTGTTTTCATGTACAATTAATATAACTCAATCTTTATATTATAACGTAATTATTATACTTCCTAATAAATTTTCTAATAATTAAATTCTGAATTAACTCAGATAGGTATAGACATCATATGAAAAGGTTGAGTAAATTAACTTTATATTATTTTCATATATAATTAATATAATATAACACAATTGTTAATTCTAAATATATAATTATAATTCTAAATTTTCTAACAATTATGTTCTACATCTCATCTATTTCTAAATCCCTTGCTGAAAATAAATTCTAGATCCAACCTAAATTCTAAATCTCTCAACGTAATATACTCTGCATCTACACCTAAAACGAGCTAAGGAATAATATGCTATACCACATACTATACTCTACTACATATTACTATACTACATGACATACTACAAGACAAGTTTTTATTTTCTTTCCTGCGATTTTTTTTCGTCAAGGTTCAGGAATTTTCATTTTCGACAAAAGACAACAGGATGAGAAACGATGGCAGCGGATTTCCAATAATGTCGAGTCTCGGGAAAGAGGATCGTCATTGTCCGTCTCCCTCGAAAAGATTACCACGGATACTTGGGACCATAATGGTACCATTCATTGTCCACGCGCATTCGATGTAATTTGATTTTATTGAGAAATAAACAGAGTGGTTAAAATCTTCCCGCCTATTGTCAATTTAGAGTCTTCCGACTAATAAGCCCTTCGTGATTTATAACTCTGATTACAATCGCGTCTGCACTGTGCACCGCATCTTTACATCCGGTAATCTTCTTTATTTTAACATGTTCATTGTTTACGTGCTACTTTTCTACCATTATTTACCATTATTTTACCATTGTCAATTCATTATTACTGCTTACAATTCGTCGCTATTAATTTATCGCGTCTTTTCGTTTTCATTCGAATTACTTTCTAAATTAAAATATATTAATATAATAATAATAATATTATTAATGTAATAAAAATTATAAATAATATAATAAGTAATATAATAATAATATTAATAAAATATATTATGTGAAATGTATGTATTATGAAAGTTTTGTAAATTTTGTAAAATTTTGTGTACGTACTTATGTACGTATGTACTATTGCAATATGTATTTATGTACCATTTATACATTATTTTATATTATTTATATATATTTTTTATATTTTATATTATCTATATTATTTGTATATTTTTATATTATCATGGTACGAATTATAGCATAAAGTTTTTCTAAAAATGGTATAGAAGCATCATTTAATTTGAGTTCAATGTATGAAATTCAACATCTTCTTCTATCAGAACTGAATTGTGACACAAGATTTATATCGTACATGAATTACTCGAAATGAAGTTTCATAAGTTTTTGAACTTTCGCGGTTCCAATATATTATAATTGCAGTACAACATTGGCAATTTTGAGACACGTGTAGCAAGATCTGCAGGTTATTTTTAAGAGATCATTTTTTTCAAGAAAAAAAAAAAAGACACTGAATGCCGAACAAATACTGAACAAAGTGTTGTGTCTCGCGCGCCCGTGACGCGCATGCACGCGCGGCAAATTGGCGCGACGAGCAACAGATATCGCCGCCGTGTAAACATTATTCAATTACACTTAGTACCGATGTCACGCGTTTGCGATGCAACGAAGGACACACCATGATTTTCTTCAATTATACGCACCATGGTAAATTACACGTTGATTCGTGATATATATATATATATATATATATATATATATATATATATATTCGCGGGCTTCTTCGAAGACACAACCGGCTTGTTATATTAATTCATCTTGCTCTCGGTTCGTTTTCGTGAATTTCTCACAAGATAATCCGTATTCGTGCGCGTTCAAACGTGATCGTAAGAGAGATACCGTGGCTTCAATTCGCGACGAACCGGGAATATAAATGACATTGCCGACGAGCCGCGTAAGCATGAATGCCTTGCTAATGTCGTCGAGGGATCGATCCCGTTTAAAATTGCCGCCATTAAGGGAAAATGGTTTCCGATCCCGGGGCTTTACCGCCGTGGGTAGATGGTTTGTTACTTCCGTTATGTATATTTTCGTTCCGCTCTTTCACTCTTGTGTCTTTTATTTTATTTATTTCACTATATTCATTTATGTTATTTATTGTATTTATTTGTATCTTGTTTCACGAGCTTCCAGAAAAATTAGACATATTGGAAGAATGTACAGAGTTTTTCTTTTTCCTATTTAGTTATGTTCTCTTTTCGCTTCAGAAGAATTTATTGTATTTCATAAGTAGACAATGTATCAAATAATACAATTATACGATCCCACGATTTATATTACGATATAATTTATATTGTTCGTAAATTGTCACTTATACGTTTTGGCTAAGTGCCTATCAATTAATTTTGTACTGCGAAATGATTCTTAAAGTAGACGTTGGAAATTAGAAAAAAAGAAGAATGAAATTCTATCTATTTCTGAAGAAATAAAATTATGGAAGTTAGGGACTTATATGTATAATTCCAGATATTTATACTACAAAATTCCGTGAGAATGATCACTAATGTGCTAATTAAGTGTGAATTAATTCTGCATCATTAATAAATGCTTCTTGAAGAGGTCAAATCATATTCTAGCTATGTATTTCATAACAATTTTGCCACGACTCTTGAATTTTTTTTTTTTTTTTTTTGCTTTTACTCATTTGAACGAACAAAGAAAATTTTCAGCATAAAAACGAGAACTCACGTACGTATCAAGTAATTTCATTATTGTTAAAACAAAATACCAGATCGTAAATTAAAAGGGACGGAGTGGATTAAAAAAATTTAGCAAACAAGAGTTTCGTAAAATCGATTTCCAACTAAATATTACCATTAATGTTAATTGAACAACAAATTTCGAACAGACCGACGCATAAACTTTTGAAAATCGTGATATTCTTGGCAGTACACTGACCATTTTCACCCAGTTCGTGCATTCTATTTAGCTTAGAAACTTCAGGTCGAAATAAATAACACGAAAGTAAACGCAGTGTCTTCTGTCGATAGTTACGACGTTTCACATCAAAGAGCACTGCCATGTCGAGGAATCAATCATCCTTTTGAATATTCACACCTTCTAAAGGCCGCGACAATATTTCAATCGAAACACGTAGTGCATGCCCTGCTGACGTTCCTTTGAAATCCATCCTTGAATATTCATTTTAGAAAATGATACATTCAATCACATATATCCTTGTTCGCCGATGTTAACTGGTTTCGAATAACGATAAATAATTATAATACAGCGAGAAGATAGAAGTATAGTTTGTCCCTTGTTTCAATTCTTTCTTTATTTTGCAACATGCACACAGTGAAGAGTACCAATGACAATGAAAGATTGTTGATAATTTCAACTAAAATATAACCTCGTGAAGAAATGATCTACTTGGTCTCATTTTGAAGCGTGAAGCTTCTACTTTGACAGTCGTTAATTAGTAAATATCCATTCTTAAGTCCACGAGTAGCAACAGAATACATCTCAGCGGAAGCGTTCTTATGAATATTTTAAAATGAAATTTTTAATTAAATTTAATTCTATTTAATGTAAATAAATAATTTTATATGAACTAAAATTTTGCCTAAAAACACTTTCCTATGTACTTTCTATGTTACAACTTATTCCTATTAGAGATTGACGGGCGATTTGTACACCAATTAATACTCTATTCAATTAAAATAATTTACTATTAAATCCTCCTTCAAATTAATATTAAAATTAATTATTTAAAAATTTAACGTCTCCTAATTCATTTATTCTTAAATATACTACATTTTGATTTAAAATATTATTTTATCAAATTTTTATCTATTATTAATTTTAATAACGATACATAAATTTAATTTAAATACATCCTATTGTGGTTTATCAAATTAAATAGCAAATTTCCCCAAAAAGATTAGGCGCCGTATTGCTTTATTTTAATGATTCAACATTTAATTGTAAAAATTTTATTCTTCAATATTAATTAATATAACAGGATATCTAATCCTAGTTTACTATTCAATTTTAATATATTTTAATACAAAAATTTATATTCTGAATTCTTTCTTCATCCAACAATATAATATAATACGAACTAATATAACTCTAACTAATATAAAACAAATAATTAAATAACTGATAACTAACAAAATATACTAGATGTACGCAAACCGATTGCGCAAGCTTAAAAAATATGAAATAATCGAAACATGTACGCTCTACACGAGTAACGGAGATTGTAGCTATATGTCTATGTGCCTATACAGAGACAAGCTAACTTTGTTCTCATAATTTGTTCCACTGTAAGGATCACTCTATACATATAAATAATATAATAAAGGGCTGGAGTCCCGAGAGAAATTTGGAAACAGACAAGATTCGGGGGGACACTGATCGAATCGCCATCTGAAACTTCGCGCGAGATATCGCGAAAATAATTCGCGAAAATAGATCGCAATACCAATTCCTTGTCCTTCCCTTGTCAATCATTGAACAAGAAAACAACAACGAAATTGGAAGCAAAATTGGAGACCGATATTAAATAACGTCCAGTAATTGTTTATCGAAGTCGATGTTGAAACGAATTCTAATTGTTTCGTTCTATCTGCATTTACGTATTTTCATTATATTTTATCTGCATAAAAATCTATTAAAATCAGAGAACAGACGAAAGCTCTATTAATTATGCACGACAATAACTGTCTTACCAATCAATTCTCCGATTGCCGCTTCGCTTAACTCCGATTAATATCTGCACGAGATTTCTCTGAGCTAGAGATGTATCTTCGTCTTGCGAATATTGCCACCGAGAACCCATGTTTTGTCACTTTTTGTTCGATCACCAGCCAAACGGGACCTGAAAGAGAAAAGAATGGGAATGTTATCGTCAGGCGATACGTCAAATTTGTCAAAATCGTCGTATGTTTCCAATTATCTAGCTTTTTCTTTTTTTCTCTCGTATTGATTATGTTAAAACTTATTGTCCACAGGGATGTTCAAATTTTATCAGTGTGCTTTTTACAGATTAAAAATTGTACTCTATGATTATAAGACTAATTGAGATTAAGACTAAATTCTATAATTTATAATATAATGCATTATATAAAATTGTATTATAATGTATTATAATAAAATTATAATATAACATAATAATGTAACACACTAAGACTAAATTCTATAATTTATTATTAATATAATGTATTATAATAAAATTATAATATAATGTATAATATAATATAACATGATATGACACGATATGAAAAGTAATTAATATAATATAAATGTACAGGGTGGTGAAAAAATCACAAACTGCATAAAAAAACAATTTAAAGAAAATATTATTATCAAAGTTATATCATTATTATGTTATTCTAATATTGTTATCAAGGTTATATAGTACATAATGTAATATATAAATATTAATATGGATGGAGGAAAAACCGCAAAGGCATAAATGATGTGTAAAATGTTTGACTTGAAGTTTATCTTTTGATAGAGTGATAAACTTTAATTCATAGAGATTATTACTATTTACGAAAGACTGCGTTGCTTAAATGCATCCCATTTTCGAAGTTAAGCTCGGTAGAGGCACCGTTCCGTGATTTTCCTCGACGCTTTCTTCGAAAGCGTTGAATATTCACGGTATTCCAAACGAAACGTAATCTTCCGGATTTTGATAAATCCACTCCTTGTTTCCAGAAATGTCTAATCATCGACTCAGAGGCTGGATTTCGCACATTAAAACAACGACGCATCGCTGCAAGCGATAATTTTCAAAATGAAATTCAATAATTTTAGTAGGTCGAATGGTAAATAACTTCGCGCGTGCTTTAAACAATTTTGCAAAGAAAGAAAAAAGAAAAGGTAAAATTTAAAGAAAATACGAGTATTTCGAATTTTGCACCATCTGGTATTATGAAATATATATTGGCACATGTACCAAGGTTTCTAATTTGAAAGTTTCTGAATCTCTCAAATTCTTTCATTCTCTAAATCTTTGAAAATTAGTTTTACCTAAATAATATAATATAATTGAAGTAAATAGATGGCGCATCTTCTTCGATTTTCTTGCTTGAATGAAAATTCGTGAAAGCATTCAAATCTTTTACAATTACCTACTCGTATCTAATAAAAATCTTTTAAAATTATAAAATTGCTTGTACAATTATCTACATATTTCATTCAAATCATCTAAATAAATATCACATAACCAAACAAAGAAATCAATAAAGATCAATGAATTAAATGAGTAAAAATGTAACGCAATTTTCTCTCTTCGACTTTTTTTGCAGAAACAAGATAACTGAACTCTGTGAAAAAGCAAATCGCTTGAAAGTTATGTTCAAATGATTACCATGGTCATTCGAGCGCAATTTCTCATCAAGTTTGATCCTGCTCTCATCGATCCCCGTTCTTTGTAACACTTGCTCCTTCGGGGCAACACGAAGCGGAGGGTATTACCGGCGAAAATAGAAAGGATCAGACGACGACCGGAAGCACGAGAGGCTAGATTAGACTTACTAAATAATAGTACAAGCGAACTCTGCTTGCAGAAGGAAACTTTAATTGGATCCTTTCACCTTTTCATCGCTAAAACTTCCATCGGAATGAATCTTATAGTTTCCACAGTTGAACAGAACACGATCCTCTGTATTTCTGCTCGGGCAGATTTCTTGGGGGGGATTGGTCGCTCGTGTTCAATTAGTTTCAGCCTGTGAAGTCCGTGACACGACCTGCTTTATGCAAGACGTACGGAAATCCTCCGACTGCGGTAGGTCTAGAGGACCCGCTGCTTCAGGAATCTCTTCGAACGAACGAATGGGAACCGTGCTTGCCTTGCAACGCTAATTACGCAACAATTATGCAAAAGACTTCTACCCTCCCTGGAGAAACGAGACGCTAGAAACTTGGATTCTTCGAGATTAATTCTTTTTATTTTAAAATTGCTTTATAACTGTATTACTTCTTTTCTTAGGTAATATTAGAAACCAGTAAAGGATAGTTTTAGTTTTTTTTTTTTTTTTTACTTTTTACTTTTTACTTATAGCTCTTGAAGAACTATAACTCTACTCAAGAAGAGCGCGAGATTTATAAGGGCACTAAAGTGTATAAGGGTAGATTATGAGACTATAAGATTATACGATAGAGCACAGGATAATTATTAGTAACGTAAGATGTAGACATTGAGAATTAATTATAGAGTTGGAAAATAAGAAAGAAAGATGTAAAGAGAAACGCATTGTAAACCGGAAGCCATGCTGAGCCGCAAGGATTATGACAAATAAAATATTATTTCTTTTCTTTTCCTTCACTATATTTAACTCTTTGAGCTGTTGTAAAACGTCGAGTCACACTCGTGACACGAGTTATGGCTCCGATTTGAGAGAGAAAGCAAACTCTAGCCCTGTGAATAACATGAATATTTGAATTTCCAGTTTCAATTCCACAAAAACTGACTAATAAACAGATCATATATAATGAATATAATAAATAGATTATATATAATTAATGAATTAAAAACTTAAAAAAAGAGTTATCCATCGTTGTGAAAATTTACACAGACGTACGATCAATTTTAAAACAAAGTGACAAAAGCTTCCTCGTTACGAGAAAACATCAATCGCATTTGTCACAGAGAACGACCAAAGAAGAATGATTCACTGTTTCGTTGAGGTTCTATTTTCAAGATCCAAAATCCTCCCCCAAAGCTGATTGGCTTTATTCATTGACTAACTACATCCAGCGTCAAGTCGAAAAATAAGAAACTAAGGGGAAGAAAAAGAACACGAGATAAATCTGAGCATCGCCGTTTGACACGGACCTGTTGTCCCCTGTCAAGGTTCTCTCTAGCCTGTCGGTTCGTTTGATGATTTTTCTAGCCGTCTAAAAATCAACCGCGTGATCTACGAGTCGGCGCCGATATCCGTGATTTATTCCAAATTCCCACGTGTTCTCCAGTAGGCAACGTTATTTTTCTTGGCCCACTCGTGTCCATTAAACAGGGTTAGGAGCGACGAAAGTGAATAATCGCTACAACCTCGAAGAATCTGGGCCTGGTCTTTCGCGCTCCCTGGATCATTTGATTTATCGCCTATCGGGGGTGGGGAGGGGAGGGGACCTTGCCAACCTCGTTTCCGCGAAATTTAAAACGACGTTTCGAAAATTACAAGCGAGGTTAAAAATTTGGTTTCGACCCTCGTGAAAGTGCTCGAGATTCTCGATGCTCGAAAAATTCCCGACATTTAAATATTTCATTCGTGTTAGATCATTCGTACAGATAATGCTGTAATTAATAATGAAATAATTGATTTGCTTGTTAAACGTATGCTGCAATATATGCGCAATGTTGCAACTGATAATATATAAAATAATATATAATAATTGATAATATATAAAATAATTGGTTTACTAATTAAAGACGTGTCGTGATATATTAAACAAATATACCCTCGTTGAATAAATGCGTTATACTTTTGGTAAGCCCTTTTGAGCACTCGAAGAGTTAAACATTACAGCAGAACGGAAAAAAACTTCGGAATATCCTGTACAAATGTAAATCTAGATACAAATTTAAATATATAATATAATATTTATTATATATTGTAAATATATAAATATACAATATAATAAATATTACAAATATATAATATAACAAATATAAAATATACAATACATATTATAAATATATAATATAATACATATAAATATAGATACAAATAACTAAATATGAATATAAATATTGTACAAATAAAATAAATAAAAAATGCAAACAAGAACAGAAATACGAAAGAAAGTTTCAAGATAACGATAAATATCAACTAAACTAATGGTTTCACGCCCCTGTTCATTACAATCCAAGCGAATTTCAACATATATATATATATATATATATATATATATATATACACAAAACTAGTCGTATGATATAATCATGGATCCGATGAAGGATTTACAACGGGGGTTCGGACAGATGTATGAATAAACAGATAAGACACGTCGGCGATTCATAACGAAGGGTGATGTCTGAGATGGCGGTGGAAGACTCGTGTCTTGCTTTTAAAAGTTTCGCTGTTATTGTTGGTCTCGGGCCAAGCTAACTAAGTAATGCCCCGGCGTGTGACGCAAATACATCAACCTCGCCGCCAACGCCGCCATTTGCCTCTCCTTCTTTAACGTTCACTGTCTCGCGCTTTTACAAAACGTGACAAATCGAGCACGCCGATAGAATTATTCTAGTCTCGTGGATCGCGTCGCGGGCGAACCACTTTCTTTTTCGAGGAATTTCTGAAAGTTCCGAGGCTTTTTGGAATTTTCTGGAAACTGGCTCGACCTTTGCTAGCGCTGCTCGATTACTCGTTCGCTGTATTATTTTATATTTTTCTACGTTTGTAATTTTGACATCGCCTGGCGCCTAACTTCTCATATTTTAAACAAATTTCCTTGTTAAATGGTAAAAAAATTTTCCGACCCGTAGAAACGAGTGAAGTTTTACTGAATTTTAAAAGCCAGTGCGATTGTTCCAAAAATATACAATGTTGCATGTTTTGTACGTCGTTAGTAATAATAATACATTTACGTATTAAATTATAGTAAAAGTCTGTAGTGATATATTTTACAATATTTATTTGAATTTAATTTTGGAATAAATCATAGAGAAGATAGTATCTTTTTAATTTTTCTGTCGTTTGTTTTAGTAAATGATGGGTCAAAATTATAAAGAAAGAAATCAACAAGTTCATTTTAGTTTATTAAAAAGAATTAATGATAATTTAAAAATATAGGGAAATTTTAGAAGATTTAGAAATAAAATTAATATTACTCTTTTTTACTGGTAAAAAGTTAACATTGAAACAATTTTTTCAATAAAACTGTTCGCATCCTTTACTGTCAAACTGCCAAAATGTATAAATATAAATTATTAAAATTAAAGATAATATAATCAACGAATTTGAAACTTTTATTTTTAAAAAATTATTATTCATAAAAATTCATAGAAATTTTATTCATAAAAAATTATTATTGGAATTAACGAGCTAATTTCAGTATCAAACAATGAAGATAAATGAAATTTTGAGAAAAAAATGATAATGGAATTGAATAAATTCACGTGTTGATTAGTGGCGCCAGCTAACGAGAACGTTTCAACCAACTGCAGCTACGCACGTACACTGATTTCTACTGCCACCTGCTTGATTATTTATCCTCTTTATATATCACATTAAATATAATAAATAATTCGATTCCTTACCAATATAACAAATATGTTTCTCATTTTAAATAAATTATTACACAGATAACGAGGATAATAAGTTAAATATTTTTATGCAACATATGCCACTTGTGAAAATTACTCCCTGCTACATCTATTATAAACAATTGTAGGTAGACAATCCTCAGATTTTATTTAATTCGTATTTCACAACATGTTAAAAGAATTATTAGACCGCTGATTTTTAATATGTCAAGTACACTTCAACGTAGAGTAACACTTCTGCTCGTATTTTCGCTTCGATGTAAAAATAAAATTATCATCCCCCATAGAGATGCGTTGGAACTTTTGCAGCTCCAAAGAACTTCCAATTGCAAACAATGTGTCAAAGGAATTCGCCAAACACGAAACTCCCAAAACCAATAAGAGTCACCATCCATCTTTTTCGATCGACTTTTCCTTTCATACCGAGGATACTACCCCTCTTTCTTCTTCCTCCTCCGGCGCAGGGCGCACGTGTATCTGCTACAATATATATTATAGAACAAAAAGTTCCTCGTTCACTGTACATCCGCTCTGTGACTTTATCCCTTGGAAAACTTCATTTTCATTTTCTCGGATTATTAAAGTTCCATCCTTCGTTCTATCTATGTGCAAAAGATTGACAATTTTGTGAAATCGCGTCGAATAATTTCAATTCACGTCAATTTAATTTTGCACGTCTAAACTAGGAAGATGCGAGCCGCTAATTGCAAATTTATTAAAAAACAGCGGTCCTTTAAGTAGGGATCTAGAAACCTCTAGTACTCGAATTTTAAAAAATGTCATGTGTGTTATTTTCTTATATCTCGGCGCTATTTTTTAATAAATTTATAATATTTACTATATAATCTACAGTTTATTATACTATATAATCTATATAATTTATTATATTATATTATACTGTATACTATAAAATCTATATCTAATATTATTGTATAATAAATGTATTATTAATATTTAGAATAAAATCTTCTTTTAAGGAAGAAAATATTTCTCTGCATTCTTCCAAGGATTATGCCGATGTGCTTTCTCAAAATTTGGCGATGTTTTTCTACTCTTGTTCTGTAAAGTTTTTGTTACAGCGAGAAACTTATCTCCACCATCCTCGTCAAAATCTACGTAAAAATTTCGAGCAAACAACGTGAATTTCATCAGAATGGGCTCACTCTTTGCCCAATCGAACGCTTCCAAATAAATATATTATAAACAAAATTGATTTTATTTTTTTCCTCAGTCCAAGTTACATTCCTTTAACATTATCTTCACGTAACCTTGTTACATTCAGGATTATTTCATTTATTAAACTTTGAATATCGAGCAATGAAAATGTTTTTTTTTTTTTTGTTTTTTAATTTCTTCACTCTCCGCCATCCAAATCTAATATTCAAGGTCCAATAAAACGACGAAAAAGAATTCATACTCATTAAGTTTCGGGGATCGTGAAGGAGAGACTTCAATCTTCAAGTCCATTTTAGATTCAATCATGACAGTTTACACACTACGACGATTTATAGAACTTTCGAGAAGAAGAGCACTTTCATTTATTCACCCGCTTACGCGATGTAAAAACATTTCAGAGTAAAATGAACAACGCATTTTGAAAGCAGAGGCTTCGAACTTAAACGAGCCTACGTTTGTTGTCATATACTATTTCTTTTTACCGAACAATTTAGCGTTCGAACATTAACAAGAATAGAAACCGTAGATAGAAAATGAACAGAAACATTTTGGATAAGTAAAGTTAATACAAAAATTAATTCTTCAATGTTGCGAATGTTTTTTTTTAATAGTCAGCAACGAGAAACAGAGTCGTTAATCAGTTTTGCACAATGTTTTTCGCAACACTGTAACGTTGTAACTGCGAAACGGGCAAAGATAATAATACGAGAAAGAAAAAGAAAAAAAGAGAAAAAAAGGAGGAAAAATCGACGTATTGTTAATGTGAAAATTTACATGGCTACGGTCTGATGAAATTGTTGCACCGATTGCGATATGACGGGAGTAACCACACCTACTCCCACTTGTTATTCGATTTTCTTCCCTTTTTTTTTCACTCTTGTTTGCCAGCTAATGGCTGCTACCGCGTCACCAGTCTGATTAAACTCAATAACACCACCTTAAGATTCACACATAATAAATACGCATCCAAATATGTTCTTTATAATGTAATGCAATATAAAAATATATAGTGTTTCTTATAATATGCAATGTAATATAATGTAGAATATAATTACAAGATAATGTACAACATGAATGAATAAAGTATTTTATTTACGAATATTCAACAAAGTAGATTTTTGGTAAAGTAGATTATTCGTTTTGTTATTGATATTTTATTTATTTATGAAATTCTGTATATGAATTACAGAGTATCATTTCATAAATGGGGCGAAAGAAATATTTCATTTATTTCTTTCAAAAATATATTTTTGAATTATGTATTATTAAATTTAAAGTTAATTATTATTTACTACTAACACGTGTTTGCTCTGGGGATGGTGTTATTAAACGTGTTTACTTTCAATAGTAATAATAAAAATTCAAGAAACTTCAGAAATTTAAAAATCTGAAAATTTAGAATAAGAAATTAAGAAATTCGAATGTTTGAATACCAAATAAATAACCTAGATCATTGAATTTGTAGATTAATCCCGGATTATTACTGGAACTATTGTTTATTGCATGTAAAAACGAAATTGAAATATCAGTTATAATATATAATAAATATCACAATTAATGTTGTAATTATGTAAAATATTATTATCATCTAAAATATTATTTTCAAACTAAGTCGAGAACTTGGAATCTTAAATGCAGAAATTTATAATTCATAATTATAATATATATAATATATATTATAATATAATATATTATGATATAATTATAATAATATATTACAATATAATTTCTATTTTTTGATATTAATAAGAATACGAAGATAATGAAAAACAATTGAAACACAATTATGTAAAATGTAAAATATTATTTCCAATAAATACGTGTATATGTCAAGGAATATAAATGCACTGACTTGTACTGATTTGTAATGTATGGATAATGGCACGTTTCAATATTCATGTACGCAGATAGAGGCGTGAACTAAAGATCTTTAGATTCACGCCTATTTGACACATACGGATTACATATGTACGTATTATCCATACCATTGGACATACAGTTTCACCTGATTTTTACATTTTAAATGTACGTCGCTGTTATTCGTTCGCAAAAGATGTTACAGACGAACGATACCATTAACTTCTGCTTCTGATATATCGACAATCTCAGTTTACATTATATATATATTTATTTTATATTATTAACAATGTTTTTGTATTGACAAACATAATCCTATGAAACTGTATATTTTATTTTATTACAATATTAGTATATATATCTTCTATAACGGTAATCATAATTTTTCGAAATTATTATTTTAGAAAAAAATTAATACAAAATTATTGTCAAATTAATAAAAATTAATGAGAAATTATTATTTTCTTGTAATAAGAATTAATAAAATTATTTTCGAAATATATATTTTTTTACATAGAGTGGCAGCTCAACATTCTCTGTGAAGTAGTATCATACAACACGAAGCGCGTCGAGGCATTGTTTTCACGCAAAGGAAACCTAGTTTTTAAAACGACGTCGAACCGCGATGGAAGATACATTCTAATCAAGCATCGTCGCGGTTATGCAAGGGTGGAGGTTATGCAACGAGAGGATTTACAGTTTCGCTAGTCCGATACGCTATGTACGTATGCTAACGAGCTTACTGTTGATTAAGAAGGGTTCTCACTGTACGAAAAATTTCACTCGAGAGAGCACAATCTTGTCCATAATTTTTAGATTTTTTTGCGGACGTTTGTGCAGCTTCATCCTGCATTATAAACAAACGCGAAGCGTTTAGCGTGGAAACGAGCACTGGGAACAAAATTGTTAGAAATTTTAAAATTTCAAATTTCAAAAATTCCAAAAATTTAAAAATGATTAAAACACGAGTATACTCCAGATGTTTTTAATATTCTTGCGTACTCTATACGTTCCGTGAGTCTGTCTTGTAGATATATATAAAAAATTGTAGTCCAATTATTGTGCATCTTTATCGTCTTATTGTCTCTCGGACACGTTGTGTAACAGTATAATGTTATGCGATGTATAGCATGATAATATGAATATTAAATAATATAATATAATAATATGAGTTATTAAAAAGAAAAATAGATTAAAATGGAAGCAGTGATTGAAGTAAAAGAGAAAGATGTTCAGTTCTATCGTAGTTCGAAGGGATATTTAAATTTTCATCATGCTTGACTTTGTTATTACTATATATTGACTTTATATAACTATTATCATTACATTATAAAACATAAATATAATAATATGATATAATGCAATAATAAATATCAATAAGATATAACGTTTAAATTAATAATAATATTATTATTAATATTATATTAAATTGGAATATAATATTAATAAAAGACATAAGAAAATACGAATTAAATGAAATATAATAATAGAATAAGAATAATACAATAATTATTAAAAAATATAACTATCGCTATATATAGTAAACTTATTTATTATTATTATTAATGCATTTTTGTTATTATAATTTTTCTTCGTCCTAAATGAAACACCCTGTGTCACGCTAATTGTGTAATATGTTCCGCTTCCTAGTTTGCTATAGTTTCTCTATACATAGGTAAAATTGTGCAGCAGATTATGTAAAGCTACTACAACAATGCAAGGGGGTTGTAACTAGTTTACCAAAACTAATATGATGAAGAAGCAGACTTCGAATGAAAGGAACAGCAAAGGAATAGGTTTCGACTCTTTGCGCATAAGTATACTGTGTGGACTTTTATGCAAATTTCTATGGAAATTTTGGAGATGCAAAAATAAATAAAATAATCAAATATTCAAGATACAAACTCTAACAATACAAATGTAAAGAATAAAAGTATAAATATTCAAAGTGTAATCCTAAATATTTAATGAATAATATAATATTCCACGTTCCTTTCCTATACAACTTCTATTTTTCGATTTTTCAGTATTCAAGTTTCATTTTTGTAAATCGTCTTTATAAAAGTATAAAATTCGCGGTTTACTTAACAAGAGATCAGAGTACCAAGATATTAAATATTGCGAAATAAAAAAATAAGAATCGATATTGGAACTTTTTCCAGCAATATACATATTTCTAAAATATATATATATATATATATAAAAATTCGAAAAATGTTGGAAACAGGAGACCAATAACATTCAATTAAAGATTGAAACGTGTTATTAATTTAACTATTTACAAAATAATAGATTCGCCTGATATTACTTGGAAGCAGTAGAAACCAATAACAGTTATGAATTCGTTAATTAAAAATACCAATAAAATACAATAACGCAGTAGATAAGTGTAGAATAATAAAATAAAATTCAAGTGAAATTTTCCAAAATTCATTTTCTTCAAGTACACGTGGCAAATAATTAAAGCTTGTATATTAAATAATTGGTCAACCCGAGTATTTTTGCGCAATGTGCATCCAATTATTAACCACGATCTGATAATGCTAAATACAGAGAAAACTTGTAAAACTTTTCAATGAGAGTGAATCTATCTTTTTTATTGTCGTTATGTGTATTGTCATTAATGCCATATATGTTATGTGACATTACACATACATGCTTTAATATTATATTATTGCATAATTAATACAATATTATCTAATGTATAACATTATATATCTCTTCTTGGTTCTATCTTTCTTCCAATGAAGACAATAAATGATATTTAATAGAAAAATACTTTAGAAAAACTCAAATATCCCTCCTTTATCCCTTTAGGGTGGCACGCACACACACCTGTATACATATGTATATACATACTCTTTACTGTAAAACCAAAAAAAATTTAATATCTTCAAAAAGTTAAACGATAGAATATTATATTATACTTATATCATACCATATCATATTATATTACAATGGACGATTAAATTAAATAAACACGATAAAACATTCATACAGAATATTTATAATTATAACATTATAATCAATTATAATTTTTATAAAATATAAACAACAGTGACGTAAAAGAACCCATATTTTTCATTTTATAGCATCATTCAAAATTTTGTGTAATACGTACAATATTCATCCTACTGTGATCGTTCGAAAAATATTCATAGAAATAGAAACACCGATCACTTATTCAGTTAACCCGTTAAACAACGAACTATAATATAACATAACGAACAATATAATATATAGTGTGTTAAGCAGCGAACTATAACAGAAACGATCAGAGTGTACGAACAAACGTTATAAAGAGCGAAAGCATATAATCTCGGGGTTGAAACAGCGAGAGGAACGTAACAAGGTCGTCTTGAGAACGCCACGCGGCATGGCGCGCGGTAACCGGGGCCTTAAAACCGTAGAAATTCGCCTAATGCATGCCAGTATCGGGCTTCCTTATATAAAGCTTCCGCTTTTCACTACCAAGGTCCACAGTTCGAGGAGAAGCTATCCTGGAGAGAACGGCTACCCTCTCGCGACCAGCGATTTTCACCCTCCCTTTCGCCCTTCACGAGAGTCTGGCCCTCGCGTTCTCCCTCGTTGCGTTCCATCGCGTTCATGTCGTTTCGTGTCGCGTGCATTACGAAAGTTCAGTGACGAAAGAAAGAAAAACAGTGTCAGCCAGTGTCACGTCGCCGATTATACCACGATTTCCTTCGACCGTTTCGTTTCCGACTACGACGTGAAAATTAAGAGGACGCGGAGGGGGAAGAGGAGAGGAGAAGTAAATCGAAGATTGAAGAGTATAATATAATAAAGAGAAGAGAGAGATTTGACTTGTAAAAATAGCAAAGAGAAAGACGGAATAAAATAATAAAAGAAAAAAAGAAAAAAAAGAAGAGAAGTTGAAAAGAAGAAGAAGAAGGGATAGAGGAAAGTAAGGTCGAAAAATAATGGGGAAGTTACGAGTTTTGTTGGTAATGGGCGTCATCTGTGCGTGTACCTGCGGCGGACGAACGGAATGCGGAAATCAGGCGCAGATCTCGCTGCTGACGAGCATTCACGATGATCCGTCCTGCAGGAAGCTGTCCGCTAGAGGAGTGCTGCTGTACGAAGCCGCGAAACTACTCGCGGAGATCCACAACAATAAAACGAGTGGCTACGACATTGGTAATTGAGACCCTTTTCCCTTTTCCCTTTGAACAGTACTTAAAATTAGCTCGCCATAGCCTATGTACATTCCTTCACGAAAGGGTACTTTTATTTTTAATTATACATAACTAATAATTATTTTATTTTTAATATTATTTTTAATAATTAAATTGTTATTGAAATATAATTTAATAATTTAATTTTATATAATTTATAAAACTTAGAAAATATAATTTAATAATTTAATTCTATATAACTTTTTAACATTCATGTTATTTTTAATATTCATATCGCATTGTTGTGTATTTTATATTCATAATGATATCGTGGTATTAACCCATATATGTCGAAAAATTATTGGTTTAGAGATATTTCAACTTTAATTTTATAAAATTTATGCACGAAAGACAAGGACACAAGTATGAAGGCAAGGCTATCTCCCTTCATTTTTCATCTACAAGAAAATTATTTACATCAGATTGCGACCCTCTCGAAACCATTCATTTCTCATCTAAAATATTTTTTTATACTACAGATAGTTTACGAGTAATTTGCATTTACAGATTAAAACCGGTTACTCTGTATATTACATATATATTATGTTACATTACACGTTACATGTTGATTCTTCCACGGAATTGGCATACTAAATCAAAATTTAAATTCTAAATCCTTGATTAATTAAGATTAAATTTCATTAATATTGAAATAGTTAATACTAAATTTAATATTAAATTAATAAAAATTTCAATTCTAAATCCCCAATTAATTGATTAATTAATACCAAGTCTATAAACTTTATTTAAGTATCACGATACTTAAAAAACATGACTTTCAATTTTTCGATCGAATAATCTTCGTTACATATTACGTTACACGGTTTTATATGTTAATAGCCGTACTTATAATATAATTTATGTATTTACTTATTTTTACTTCTTTTTGATGTTTTACATGATGTTAAAACAAATTGTTCCACATTGTCTCAGTGTAATGTTTTCTTACAAAACTACATACGTTAATATTGAAGTAAAGTCTAAATTCTAAATTTCACAACCCAAAGCCAAACTTCTATTCGTTCACATTAACCCTTAAAAAGAAACATTTATTTAATCAACTGAATTAATTTAATAACTCAATTAATTTAATTTCTCGATGGGATAATCTTCGATTGCGAATTCAGGGAAATAAAATCGCGTTAATTTGAATAACAGAATATGGAAATTTTCCAATTGCTGGACTTTCTTTTGTGATTAGAGATACAATACGTTCGCTGTCTATTTAACAGAACGTTATTTAGTATCTCTATTTAAAAAATAGAACTCCATCATTCTAAATTCTAACTTAATCTCAAAGCTTACGTCTACCCTTAGAAAACATCCCTTAACATAATTTCTCGATCGAACGATCTTCGACGAAGCAAAATTTAATTATTAAAATTTAATTTGAACAATTGTTAAAATTTGTAAATTTCTGTGTTTTTTTTTGTGAGTCATTAACAGTCATTAACCTAATGCATCATGCTAAATCCTTAATTAATTAATCAATTAATTAATTACTCTCAAAGCCCATAAACTTCTACTCGTCTACGTTAACTCTTAGAAAAAAAAAAAAAAAAAAAACAACCCTCAACTTAATTTCTCGATCGGACGACGTTCGATCGCGAACTAATTGTAAGTGAAACAAAATCGCGTCACGTTGAATAACGAAGCACGACTCTCAACTATGTTGCAGAACTGACTGTTCTGGACACGTGCGGCAGCATAACCGGCGCTCTAAAAGCGGCGATGAAGGCTCTCGTGGGGGCAGACACGAACTGTTTGCAACCGCCTTACTACTTAGGTAAACGTCTTGCGACTATTCCTCGGAGAAACACATCGATCACGGGAACTTCCCTGGTTGTTACTTTGTTAGCCGAGGGAAACGTTTCGTATGATCTGCCATGATCCCCCTTCATTTCCATTGCTGCAATCGGCTTCTGTTCGAAGCGCGCGCGCGCTCGCAGTTTACCGCTTGTTGGCCAATCGTGAAATCGAAAGAATTTACGAGATCGTGACTGGAATACTTGCATTTTGTTAATTCTAACCTTTCACATTCCTGCGTTTTCTTTTTTTCCTTCTTAATAATATTAGTATGACGTAGTGTTGTTAGCTTATCTAGCCAAAGAGATGTGTCACAGAGTTGGGTTATTAAGAAAAGTCTGAAAATGAAAAATTTTCATCCACTGATCGACGATCTACGATTAATTTGAAAACTGACGCAATTTTATTTTGATCGATCGATAAAATTAACAATTGTCGGTCGTTGATTAAAAGAAACTAATCGTCGAAAGATCGGCCAATAGCGTTAATCGTCAATTAACAACTGTTACATCGAATTTAATTATTATTTCATTCAAATTGAACACTTTGAAATTATAATGAAGCTTCAGAGTTAAGATATTTAACAGAAATAAGGTATTTCTGATTTATAGTACCGAGAGCTGCAGGCCTAATCAACTTATTTCGAATTTCTTCAAAATTTGCTGAATAAACAAACAGTAACAGAAAAAAATCTTATTTCGTTATCAATTGAGTATTAATATCACAGGATTTATTATTTCTTTATACATACATAGCAAGACGTCTCGATCCGCGAACGAGAAGACGAAAATAATTAATTGTTCGACTTAAAATTGAAAGGAACTTAATCGTTAATAACAATTAACGATTGAAGTAAAAATTTAACTCTCAATCGCAGTTAAGAGGTATTTCATTGTTCGTCGCGGCTGACGACTAAAGTGGAAAATTTAATCGTCAATTACGATCAATAACCGAAGATTGGAAAATAATCATTGCGATTAATCTCTTTTGCCCAACTCTGCTGTTACCATTAACCTTATTAAAGTAATTATTAGACTGCGAATTTTCATGCACTTATTATACTATTTATGAAATGAAGATTCTGTGCATATAAATTTGAAGATAAAAAAAAAAACAAACGCACAGAATGCAAGTAATACACGGAAAATATTGAAAATACAGACAAAATGTCTATCGTAATAGAATGGAAGCTTGATTTTAAGTAACTTTACAAAAATATGAACTTGCATAGAGATTCGGCAGTCTCTGTTGTTAACATTAAGACGAGATATTATATTGAGAATTAAATTGAACTAAAAAATTGTTCATCATCGGAGACACGTTCTATACATTGCGTTACTGTTTTCACTAGGAATTATCGGGCCAGACACTGCGACAAATGCGGAAGCCGTACACAAGATAACGTCAGTGCTGAAAGTGCCGCATATCGTGAGACGTGAATCGAATTCCCCGTACCTTCATCATCTAGTGAAGGAATCCGATTCTTATCTAGTCCAGGTGACTAACTGCTTATTAACTCGAACAGCTCTGTAACAACCTCCAAATAACGAGATCGACTGACATTTATGATCGCCATAAAATTCTATATACAGGGTGTCCAAGGTTCCGTGATACAAATGCAAAGAGGTTGAATGCAAATTGAACGACTTGAAAGTATGGAATATAAAATTTCTTCACGTGAGAAAAACACGCTCGTTTTCGAGAATATCAGGCTTGAACATGTACAGATACGTACGTATAGCTGTTTTTCATTTGAAAGTTGTCACTCGAGCACGACAAAATTTTCGTTTCAATGAGATCACGAGAATGACAATAACACGATTGATAAATGACAATAACGAAATAGTGAAATGAAAATGATAATAACAGTGACAAAATGATACGATAAAATAAAATAAAATATAGTATAAAGCAGTGACAATTGTAACATTGATATAATATAATACATAAAAAATATAACTGTAATATATCTTATCAGGAACTAATTCGTTGAATATTAAATTCATAATGTCAGTAAATATTAAAATTTAAATGCGAAATGAAAATATTCAGCATTAATGTCGAATATCTTCAATCAGTCGCTGATTATTCCACGTGACAAACAGCGGCATATTCCATGTTTCCTGACGCGAATGGGTATGATGAATTTTCACTTATTTTCTCATCTATTTTTTTCGTCACATGGAATAGCCTCGATTGTAATTACTGCATCCAGTATATATATATAATTAAATTCAAGTAGATATTCTCGGAAACATAAAACGAGGACAGTCTCGAATAAAAATTTCTTTTCTCATTTTTCGATCTGGCTTTACGATGAAAACTGGGGACACGCTGTAGATACACTAAAGCGCTTACTGGTAGTGCAGAGTATAACCTTCGTTCAAATTAAAATATCTGCCGATTACAATGATTAACACGATGATATTCGCACATTTTTTGCACCATTATACGCTTTCCTTTTTATTCTTTTTTTTTTTTTTTTTTCTTTCTGATACCGAACTGTAATTGAGACAAAGTCGCTTAGGTTATGTAACGTTCTCAACGTTTTCAATTGAAGCATTAACTAGAGGAATATCGATTAACGGCCAAAGTGATTCAGGGCCACTCGCAACATTCTACGTCTTCTTTCGCGAGAATTGAATTAAAGTAGACGAACGTTTCTCATTTTCATTCATGCTTTTCAATTTCAATATAATAATTGTAGTTGCAATATATATTACGTTTATATTGTAAATAGTAGTGTATCGTACATGTAATATGTTGTACATTATTATGTGTAACATATATTATATATGATGTGTGTTGCGTGTTATGTAATTGTAGTATATATTTTAGTATATGTATATTACAAATTGTAATGATTGTATATAATGTATATATACTACTATGTTGTATTTTGTACCTCACTGTAATATATATTATATATTATAGTAGTAATATATACTTGTATCATTTAAAATATATATTTGTATACTTGCATAAATTTTTCTACATCTGTATTATTTACATCACATAAATATTTATATCCTATCGTTTGTATTATCGTATTTATCCTATGGTTTGTATTTATCGTATTTATATTAATATTGTGGATTATATTATATATATTTGCGGAAAATATAATATAATAAGTATATTAATACTGTGGATTTTATGGGAAGTTTGAAGATATAAAAAAATGAAAACAATATTGAGAATTAATTAAAACATTTATAATACAGTAACGATTATAATATTTAGTAGGTAAATTAAATCTCTAATTAAATCCTATCTTTCTAATCGTTTTCCAAAAATATAAACTATCTATAAAATCCGCAATTCATTTACGCAAAGTTTAGAATTTAGTAGTTCTAATTAGAAATATTGGATGAAAATTGAGTTATAGTAATTTGTGCATGCATGTATATAATAACATATATTAATGCAATGAGACACGTCATTTCATTGAATTTAAATTTAATTTGACGTAATAATTCAAATTAAATACAAATTATATTAATATGTTATAATAATATATTAATATATATGGTGAAATACCATTATTTCATGTAACAATTTAATCTAGTAATTTAAATTTGATATAATATAATATAGTAATTCCAATTTGATTAAATCAAACAATAATTTAATTACAACATAGAAATGCAAATTTCCAATTTTATTACAGTTAAATTGCGAAATTTAATTAAATGTAATTAATGCTGACTTCAAATATATTATTAATTTAATATATTTAAATCTACTTTAACTAACAGTACGGCCACAAAAGAGAATTCTGAATGTTTTTTTTATCACTATCTCTTTTACTCTGACTCGAAAATTTTATGAGATCAAAAAAAAAAAGAAAAAAACGAGGTGCATATTTACAAACTATTTCTTGATCATTAATGAATTAATATTAACAGTAATAAGAAAGAATTCGTTCAAAATTCTTAGTTTCTTATTGTTATATTGATTCAGTTTTGCTTCTCACTGCAACTCCCCACTTCACTCTCTTCACTCTGAACGAAGTTCAACTTTCAAGTTTTTCATTCGACTTTTAAGATCATATTTCATCGAACTTTTCCTTCGAGATCAAACGTCAATTCGTTCAAAGATCGAGATTGTAGCTTTTCCATTAGCGTAACGAAAGAAAGGGAATCTACGGAAGAAAGGGAAAATGTTAAGTTTCAGAAAATTTATTTTTCAATAATTCTCATTAACATTTGGACACTAAATATCGAAACTGTTACAATTTTGTAAAAAAAAAAAAAAAAAAAAAGGGAAAAAATCGTACGGCAGTAAATCTGTTAATGTCAACAAGCTTGAAATCTAAGTTTATTAAACTTCAAATTCAAAATGCATCGTTTGTTTTATAGAATATTTATGCATGGTGAAGACATTTTTCTTCTCAGCACGTGGAAACATTGACAAATTTTTCTCGCGACTAAATCCACAATGAAATTTTAAAAATCGAAGTCTCTCGTTTTACAAGAATCGCCATTCTATCGAACTTTGAACAAAAATTCAAGAAACTTTATCATTATGGTCGTTGTCGCATACGCAAAAGCGCGCCCCTTTTCAGAAAAGCTGAAAGCTTGTTAAAAATCGACGTTTCCCCTTTTCTACGCACTATAAAATTCGTTCACAAAGGGTAATCGCTTGTCTCAACGCTCCATCGCCGTATATTGCTACATGCTCAGAGTAATTTATGCATACTACTACTCCATTGTAATTGACGTGTTACGCTGTAATTGCCAATGGAAGACTTGCAATTAGAATTTATTATGTTCGCATTTCTATGGTAATCCGCTACCAGCCGAAGGCTACCGCTAGTTAATCCGCCGTGTGCATTGATAATTAAGAAATTACACAACGCAACAAGAAACACGTACAACGACGTCAAATAACAAATGATAAAATATTAACTCGATGTCGAGCAATAAGTGAGAAATTAAAATCTTTTGGATTGAAAAATTAATAAAATTCTCGGTTATATCGAGATGTATCTGATGGTTCTGAACATTAGAGCGAGACATAACTGATACCGTTTCGCAAGCTTGACTGGTAATAATTGTGTCACGTAAATATCAATTGACGCAATATATGAATATTCAACAAATTAGAAAGATTGAGTAAGAATGAGTAACATTGTTGATTGTATATTAATATTCATAAAAATGTACATATATATATGTATATATGTAGTGTTGGTCGATTTTAATATGTATGTACTAAACTTAATCTAAACCTAATCTAAACTCTGTGAAATGTAATACATATTTAGATGTTATACGTGTACATATTAGTATGCTAAGTCGAGGGTAATTTACTTTATATTTTGGTAGATTGTGTACAGGAAATAAATATGTTTGTTCTTGCATAATATAATGCAGAAAAATATTAGACAGATGTTAAATTATGTCTGTTAATTTGAATTTAGTATTTATGGATACAGATTTGAATTTCGAAGATTTGTCGTCAATACATTTGCTTTGACATTTAAAAATGACGATTTTTAATAATCACGATTTATTTACGAACGTTTATGTTTCGCATTTTTATGAACGCTGAAGAAATGAAATAAACAAAAATCTATTTTATCTATTAGGCATTTATCCATTTATTGGAATAAAATCAGAAAATCTTCTTTTCCGATAAAAGGAAAGTGAAAAGGTAACAAGAGCAAGCATCACAGTGAAAACGAATACATTATTTGAAAGAATTAAAAATAACAAAAGGAGTATAATGAATAAAATATGGTAAAATAAAATACCGAGATAAGTAAAACAAAGATAGTAAGATGGATATAAGTAAGATAAATGTAACAATTACATTGACAGATAATAAGATAAATGAGTCGAAAACAGTAATAGATAAGTATAATAATTACAATAACAAACATAACATTATGACAAATGTTCAATTTTGGATAATTTTTCTATAAGGTAAATATAATAATTACAATAACAGACATAACATCATGACAAATAATGTTATATTTTGAATAATTTCAATATTCTTGCACATTATAATGTTTTGTAAATTTTTGAAACTTTAAATTTCTCCAATAATGCGTAGTCTACTTAGAGTTAGACCATCAGCGAAAAGATTTTTAATTATTTGAATTATTGCGTGAAACATGATTTTCTGTTTCAGGGGACGTTGAAAATCGTGGAGGAATTGAAATGGAAATCATTCTCACTGGTGGTAAACGCGGACGAAGATGGGGAAGACGACGCTCAAAACATTGCCAAAAAGCTAACAATGGCAGCCATTCAGAAGGGCCTTTGCGTGTTGATTGACGATGGCGATCAAGACGGTGAGATAATTAAATGATTACGATTGTATCAGTAATAATTATTAACAGAGGTTCAGTAATTATTAAGAGAAGTATCGTTTATACGAAACAAATTTAGAATAATCATAATAATAAAATTGACAATTCAATAGTAGAAATGTATGAAAATCAGAAACGATTTGTATTAAAAAATTTGGAAACTTGAAAATTCGAAAGTTAGAAAACTTGTAAATTCCGAAATTTAGAAGATCGAAAATTCGAAAGCTGGAAAATTTAAAGATTCCGAATTTAAGATTTTACAAGTTTCAAAATTCCGAAAGTCAAAAATTTAGAATTCGGGAATTCTAAAATTCGAGGATTCGAAAATTTGAAAACTTGAAAACACTCAAGGATTGGAAAATTCTAATGCATCAAAATATTCGAAAACTTCGAAGACTAAAAGTTCGGAAATTTGAAAACTCGAGAAATTTTGAGAAAGTATTCGAATATTCCAAAAGTTGAAGTTTCGAAAATTCCAAGGTCTAAAGATACAGAAATTCGAGAATTTCCAATTCCGAAAATTCCAAAATTCTAAAGCTCGGAAATTCGAAGATCTCGGTGTTTAAAAGGTCGAAAATCCAGAGATTTTAACGTTTCAAGAAAGCTTGAAAGTTCAAAAATTCAAAGACACGAAAATTTAAAACCCTGGGGATTGACAAGTTTGAAAATCCCGCGACTTGAATCTTCGAATGTTCCAAAGTTCGAAAGTTCAAGGACAACGAAAATTTCAAGGCTGAAGTAAGACGCAAAAATTTGGAAGTCTGAAGATTCGAAAGTTCGAGAATCTCAATCTTCGAAAACTCCAAAGTCCGAAGCTTGAGAACTCGAGAAAATTTAAAAGTCTGACGATTTGAAAGTTCGAAAATCTCAAGGCATTTCCGGAAGTTTGAATGCCGGATAAATTTCAGATTTAACGTCGCACATTGTGCACATTGGAGCGCCGGAAGACGGATTCTTCAGCAAACCGGTGAACGCCACCGTCCTTGTTGTCAGTGAAGGGCGTCTCGAGGAACACCTGAAGCATGTCAACTCAACCAACACTATACTACTCCTCGAAGACTCCAGGTAATCACGCATACGTCCATCTACACGCTTAATTTAACCTTAGAAACAATTTTCAATTCTATTTGGAATCGAAATTGAAACCTAGCGACATGTCAATGTGACATTTTTCTTATAAAATTTCATATTGTACAGGTCTCTAGCATATACACTGAACAACATAATTGAACCAATAACGAGTCCAAAAATTCGAAAGTTTGCAAATTCCAAAATTCAAACACACGAAACTTGTCAACGATTTAAACTGTGGTATAACAAAAGTTTGTAAAAGAAAATCAAATGACAATCCGCTTGATCTCATTCTAAAGCGTAGAACTATGTCTATTTTTACAATTTGGATTTCTTTTTCTGTTTTTTTTCTTTTCTTCTTTTTCAAAGACGACATCGCGTTATATAAATGGCAGGAGAGTGAAGATACTTTTTTCTCGAAATGATAGTAAAACTAGAAATTCATGAATACTAGAAAGTAATGATTGGCTCACAAAGTGCACTGCATCGAATACAATAGCGTATAAGAATTTTTTTCAATTAAAGCATATAAATGTTTGTCCACTCGCAAAGAGATCCGGAATTTTGCATAATGTTCCTTGAAATAATGATATTTCAATATCTTTCAAACACGTTGAATTTATTGCAACTAGTCCTATAATTTATAGATTTGAAGTTAAGATTTTACGTTTTGCAATACATACTGAAGTTAATTAATCGTTTCACTTCTGAGAATGTTATGCAATAACTGAGTAGGCTGTTATTGGAGTTGAGAAATTTTAAAATTAGAAAGCAAATGGAAATACGTAGCTCACTTTTCTGCTAGTACTTCGACTACAGAATTATTTACTTCAACTACGAGCCAAGGAAATTATTTATCAGTCGCGAATTATCTATCAAAGTGGCGAAATTTACATTACTAATGTATTAAATGCAAAACATATAACTCAACGAAATACCAAGGAATACTTTCAGTCCAAACGGAACTTATTTTAATATTTAACTTTGTTATACCATAAAATTTAATTTTAAAATTTCAAAATCTAATGTCATCGCTACATTGAAAAATTAATTTCATCTGTCATAAATTAAATTAAT
Source organism: Tetragonisca angustula (assembly GCA_036937485.2). Lineage (NCBI taxonomy): Eukaryota > Metazoa > Arthropoda > Insecta > Hymenoptera > Apidae > Tetragonisca > Tetragonisca angustula. The sequence continues at coordinate 401,318 of JAWNGG020000100.1, read as the reverse complement.
TAATTCAATGTATGGTATTGAATTTAAATTTAAAATTGAAATTATTGAAACACGAAATAATAATAATTGTGTTATGCCTGTTATTATTACGTAAATAAATAAATATATATAAAAACACTAGGCAACTTTTACTACATTAAAGTGTACACTGGTATATCAAATCTCGACAATGCAGTTTCAATTGAAATCGTCGATCGTGTTGATCTTTCATGATTCATCTCTCAGTCACGATCTTTCACGAGCAAACGGTAGTCACATTGATCGATCGTTGCGCAACACCATGCGTATCATCCATTAATACAACACAATAGGATTTTCTTTCTCTCTTTCTCCTAATTTCTTCTGCGCTTCGCGATCCGTGTCATCGCGACAATGAACGTCCTGAATCAACGTCTGAATCATACGAGCAAAATCTTCACGATCGTACACCGATCGTGCGTCTACGTTTAATAATAATTACGTAGACGCACGTAATAATAAATATAATATAACACGATCGTGAATATTGCACGTGATCGGTCGATCAGAGTTCAGGAAGAAAATGATGGCGGCAAGAAGTAAATTACCATACGGATCGAATGTGGTCAGTTGTTTTTTTCTTGGTCACGAACATAACGTTCTTTTATCTCGCTTTTCCTTTCTTTTTTCTATTCGTCCTCTTTTAAGATGAAAATTTAAGATCGAAAGCGTATCTTAATGATCGATTAAGAACTTTGTTGCATTTGTCATAGGATCACTACATTGTATTATATATACTCGGTTAGATTTTATTAGGCTATTCAACTTTTATCACAACCTTAATCGTGCTCGTGATGATTCTCTAAATGGAGCTGATGTTCTTTTGTCGATTTTTTTTTTTTATTATTGTATTCTTTTGTTGAATTGACTGTCAACTAATAACTATAATACTATAATTGTGATATTCGTATTAATAGCCGTGAGCCGAATTAATGACAATAACAACTAAATATATTATATAAATATAAAATGCTCAACGTGCGATACTCTGTATAATAATTAATAGAAAAATCAATTTTCCATATTGTTTCTCTTTTCTATATTAAATTCTGTTTAGAGGAAATGAATGAATTTGCATAAAAATCTGCAGTCCAATAAATGGCTAATTACAAGTAATTACAACATGATAAATTAACACTGATTCAAACTTAAATCGACTCTAAATCTTAAAATTAATAATTACTAAATAATTACAATTGATAAGTAATACTGTAATAGTGTAACCACTGGTACTAACGATTATAGCTATGACTAATTGACTTGATTAATAAATTACTACACAACTATAAGTAATAATTATAGAATTTAATAGCATAAATTGGTTGAAAACTGATTTCTAATTAAATAGGTCCTTTTGGGATCTTTAAGTTGGATTGCTGAGTGTTAGATTAGATATTACACAAATAATCTTAAAAATAAACTGCGGAATTTTACATATATAATTCCATATTATTACGAACATAATTAAAGAAATGGAATCTACGTAAAAATTTGTTACTAAATATTATAAAAAGCGAATTGTTTTCACATATTTCCAAAACTGTTCAAAGTTGTAACAAATGCATAAAAAAAAAATCCGCAGTCTGCTTAGAATGAACAGTAAAAGAATTTGTTTGCTAATTAGAGATTCAAAGAAAATAAAATCTCGATTTGTCACATCATTAGATTGAATTATTGAATTTAATATTAAACTTTTACACCGTTGATAATTTGCAACAATCAATATCTTCTAAATGATCGTGTGTCGCTCAATCATTGAAGTATATGCATGTTTATTTCTGGAGAAAATTCCTATCGTCTAGAAAACCAGGTAAACAACGTTCCATTCTCCGTAGCCTGATAATCCTTTGCCTGAAAGGCAAAGAATGTGTATTAAAATGATTTTCCGTCGCTACGCTCTCATTCGTTGAGTCCTTGGTTTCTCGCAAATTGCAAAATGCAAACTCAATTGTCTAAAAACCATCGATCGAAAAGAAACATCCTGATTGAACTGTATCTTTTCCCAGTGTTTTCATTCGTCTTGGATCGATTCGCTGTGGACAATTCGTAAGCAGACTGTGAATTTTAACACACATTTGTGGAAAATTAAAAAATGTAAAAATGTGGAGTCAGTATTATGTAAAAACATGTAAACTATCAAAAAAGTAAACTAATTATTATAGTTATTTACAACGATGATGTTGGGCTGTTGCATATGAAATGGCGAAAATTCGTGATAAAAGTTTCAACGTCTGCAGTTCTGTTTGAAACGATATTAATCGATTAGATCATCAGTCAGACTTTCATTTTTCTTAGATTCATTTTAATTTTTAACTTTAAAGTTGCACAGAGTGCTCGTAATATGGAAAAATGTGTAAAATATCTGACGTGCTATTTGTATCTGATAATACTTGGCGCGTAAAGTAATTTTCCATCTCTCTTTCCAGCTCTTTTGTATAATACATTCTCAAAAAATATCATCTTCTGCTAAAACATAGTCTATTAATGAAATTTCGTCCACTTATAAAATAATCATGAAACAATTTTATGATGGATTATATTATTATTATAGTACAATTATCATATTAATTCTTATATGTATAGTAATACATTTTGTACTATTTAATTAATAATAATTGATAATATGTAATAATAATTATTATACATTGTAGATTATTATTATTATATAATTATTACAATTATCGTATTATAGTATTGATAATAATATTAGAATATTAATATAATAATTAAAACTACAATAATTAAAATCTGAAATCGATCGTTACTGACAAAATTGTTCGTGTTCGTATTTGATAATGGAAATTTCCACGCGAATGGACAAGGTTATATTTTTATTGTACTTTCTCGAGAACCGGTATTAAAATTATGCAGCAACTTTTACTGCATGGAATTCACTGAACTTTACTAACATTCACGTTACGCAATGAAACAATTAACAAAACACCAGTCGCGTTAAATTCGGCAGGCCATGAGCTTCAAATCAATGGATAAACACTGTCGAATAAACGATATTTAATTATACGATGCGTTATCGTTATGCAAAAATAACAATAAGCGAATAACTATACATAACAGTCGATAAATGTTACTTAACAGCACCTCTCAGCTAGTAAACTTCATTTTGAATTATAAAATAGGATGTTTCACACGCCACGATCTGATAAGCATTATTATTATTGATATTTCGCGTCATAGCGTAAAAGCCAATACTAATTAATACAATTAGCAGCGGAAACAATTTCCTACAGTCTATTCCTTCGTGTTCGTAGAGATACAGTGCAGTTGCAAAATTTATTCATAATAAAACGTCAAATTAAATTGCAGTGGAACAAGTCGCTGAATGTTATTGACTAAACTGAACTTTGAAATCGAACAGTCCGCGCAATGTAGTAGAGGGAAGCAGTCGTTATACTGATTATAAATTAATATCAAATACCGAGATACGTATGAGATGTTTCATGACCATACGATTTATTAAACATTCTGCGTGTTTTCCATCGTTATGCGATCTAACCAGATTGTGTGTACGATGCAGAAATGACGATAGGTTAATAGGAAAATTTGAAAGAGAAAAGAGTGAAAATCGACATTTGAAAATTAGAAATTCCACGCAAATTTATATTTTCATGAACATGTAATCTGTTTAGAATATTGTAAATTCGTTTAATATCACATAACGATAATGAAATAATGTATAATATTATGTTATATAGTTAATTTATAATATTGTAAATACGTATAGACGTACATGTAATGTTATAATTAATTTATAATATTATAAACACGCGTAATGTTTTAATTCGATGAATTGTGATTTAACATGATCACGTTTAATATATATATATATATATATATAATATTAATAATAATATTAATATATATTTTTTTTTATACCTAAACATAAAGTCTATTGAAAGTCTTGTGTAAAAGTGGTTGCTCGATTTAACATATTTAACGCATGAAAGATATACTTAAAAAAGACAGAATTTTCCATAAACTCGATACAAATTAAATCAAAATTCCGTTCATTTTTCAATTTTAAGCGAATCAGAACGTTTATGAAAAAAATCTTGCATACGTTAATCAAACCGTTTATCTTTCTGCAACGCGTCACCAGCTCACATATCTCTTCCAATCCTTGTACGTCCTTCATCTTGTGTCCAGTAATTGTCCTTCATCTTGTCAATCGCGATATAATTATCATACGATTATGACAAACGCTCCAAGCAAAATGTTTCCGCAATAAAAATAGAAAGAAAAAAAATTACAACATCCCGCGTGAATTAACGCGCGAGAAACGAACGATCATTCTTTTTTCCTGTAAAAATTGCTCTATTCGCTGATCGCTGCAACACGATATGCATGTAGCTGCGCGTGAAATCACAGAGAAGGATTACACCTCTACCTTTTACAAGAGAGGAATTTCGAAGTTCAACTATGTTCTATCTGAATGTTATCTAAATTCTTTCCTCGTTTGATTCAACACATTACCAAACAAAATGGTCGAAATGACCAATTCTAATTTTCTGATTTTGCTAGATGACGTTTCTAACTTTCATTGGATATTTTATAGATTTTTAGAGATATTATTGATCTCTCTCGTAAAGTATATATAAATAAATCTAAAGTGTAAATAAAGTATAAATAAAATCCTGCATACCCCATAGCATACTCATTGTATTATAAAATTTCCATATTCTTTTCTCTTTTTTTTTTTTTTTTGTTGTAGTTCAATAGATGTCTCTAATAGAAATTTTATGGCACAATCTCGTCGGTAGTTCTAGTGCGAAGAGTTACGTGTGTGTATTTTCTATCTACTCTATATTAGAATAAAATAAACATTCGTTTCATTAAACTATCACTTATTTGCCGTTGTAATGGCTTCAACCTTCAAATTCATTCGTGAAAATAATTGTTAAAAAAAGAAGAGTCTTCATTTTTTTACCTGATACGTAATGCAAAAACATCTTACAATTAGAATAAAATGAGCGATACATTTCGAAAGTAGAGACTTCAAGCTTTAAAATGAGCCCATTAATTGCTGGTTAATTTATCGATTTCTTTTTAGGAAATTACAACAGTTACAATTTATCAAACGTCGAAAATTTAGTATTATTTTTGAAAATACGAAAAAATTTTATTAACAAAGATTGTTCGGCGTAGAACGAACTAGTAATAATTCTTTTGTAGTTGATGAGATTTCGAGAATTTTAAGGACATCTGCTTTTTTTAATGGGATCATATTTTTTTATATATTTTTATATATATTATATATTTTAAATATTTTTATACTATATTTAAAATATATAATACATGATATTATTGTTATATTTACATATTATATATTTTATATTTTAAATATTTACATACATATTTTTTTATATTAATCCATACAGCTCGATATTGTAAAAAAAAAAGATTATATTGACTTACGTACGTCGACAAATTACTTTGTCGTTAATTTGGAAGATATTTTAACTTTAATTGCATGAAAAACAAGGACAATATATCTTTTATGAGATAAATTTTTTGCAAAATATTTTCTCAGTTAATATGTCCTTGGCGATATACATAGGTTGATATTGAGTCGATCTGTATCGATTAAAAACTATATAATTTCGAATCTACATCAGTTAAAAACCTATTATTATTATTATTATAGTCCTTTCTATACCGAACAACTTTTATTGATAAAATTCCAAAAACTCCAAAAAGCTCCAAAAACAGCGGAGATATCCACAAGTGTGAGAAACATTATACTATATTACAAACGTTTTCCTATTTCTTATACTTTAACTCCTTCGAGGTTCCATATTTCAATCGTTAAAATGACGTGAACGATTTTAATATCTAAAATGACAGTTTTTATTAACCTTGTCATGATTAATTGTAACAATCAATTATATAGTAGTTAATTGTAATGATGTTAAGTAGGGATATTCTGCAACTAAATACTATTAAGCAAATATCACCCCTACTGCAAACCGCGAAATCGAAGTCTCGATAAATTTCTAATCGAAAAAATTGTTCATTCCGGTTATGGCCCCTCGTTACGATACAACTTCAGCTGTATAATTGCAGTCGTGACGGCTGATCTACCCTGAATCACGTTCAACCACGCACGTTGCGCGATATCGAGATAATTACAGGCATTTCCGAGATATGCCACTCCGTGTTGCGTTACGCGTAGATATAATTTGTGCGGTTTTGATAAGTCGATAACGGTGCGTAATAAAAGCAACCGTGCGTATAGTTGTGCATTAGCAGTCGCGATTACGAAATTTCCCCATTGTTACGGTAAATTATAATATAAAAGATAAAAATTATAATATAAGTGAATGTAATATAAAAGAAGAGAAAAAGAGTTCTCTGCAAAAATGTAACTAACTAAGAAGACATCGCGCACACTTCGTAAAACTTTATACTACTGTTATGTTACTCGCAGTAATCACACTCGATTGTAAAATTATCTACAATCCATTACTCGTCGTCGACGTTATACAATAATTTCTTCACGTGCAGAAAATTAACGCGTAAGAATTGCATAGAGAGCCACGTTGCTACATTTTCTATCTTACTCCAATTCCGATCCAGTCGATCGAGATAGTAATTTGCAACAGAAAAAAGCAACTCGCTTGATTGTTTCTCTTTATCAAATTATTTGAAAATCGTGCAGTCGTGTTGTCGACGAAGGACTAAATGAAAATGAAAACAAAAGAAGAGAAACGTAGAAAAATGAACGTCGTTCCTCGGATCGTGCTCGGATCAACCGGTAACCGCTTACCTTCGCACGTTATTCGCGTGGATTGCATCACCGCGGACGGATTTTACATTCAATATACAGTTATTAAATGGCAGCGATTTATTATTCACGGAAACAAGCCTAATCGTGCAATTAGTCTTTGCATGTAACATCAGGCAAATAGAAATACCAACGGCTTATGCACGCAAGCGTTAGCACGCGATCGCATCGAGCTTGCACATGTCTGTCATCCTATTAACAAACCATTACCGTTCTACTATTGTACTGGATCTTACTCTATATTTTTATCTTTATCTTTTTTTTTTATATATTGTTATTTCTAGTCGATAATTAATTTTCTGTGTCTTTAGAAAAAATCAAAACTCATCGATGTAACTGTAAACTTCGGATTTTCATTTTTTATAACTGCTAAATCAGGAAGATATTTCATCCTAATTTTCTGAAATATTTCATTACATTTGACAGGCATTTCATTTACGGATATATGTATTTCATTTATTTATAAAAAAAAAGGTATCTGGTTGATGCCTCTGGTATTAAAAACCAAAAGTTATTTGATCAAAGAACTACCGAAGTGGTCAAACTGACTAATTTATAATTTATAGTTTATGCTAGAAATTTTACAAATATAAAACAATGTATTTTATCTATGTATAATACGTAAGATGCTTGATTTTGATCTATAAGTCCGAATTATTGGTATTTTATTATATAAAAGAATTGCTACATACAAAATTAATAATAACATATATTAATAACTAAAATTATAATTAATAATGGCTACACAAAATCATACAGTTAATATTTATTTTTACTAATCAATTATATCCAATGCTCTGTTATTCATATATTTATTTATTAATATAGTTTCGATTGAAACTTCATTATGACAAAATATATGATACGATTCAAGCGGGGGCAATAGTTCCAATATAAAAAATGAAGTGATAATGATGAGGGAAGAAAACAAACATTAAATAAAATAAAATTGTATAATATTTGTACCAAGCATCGATTTGAATTTATTATAATATTATAGTTGTATCTGCGAATAAGTCGGATGAAATATAAGAATCATAATGAAATTACAAAGATTACATGATAACGACTGTAACGTGCCTAACTTGTTGTATTTAAATTGCCTTTAGATTTAATCTGAATGACGTATCAAATGATTCATAAAAAATGGGGTATTCCACAAAGATCTTCCGGAGCATGAAATCTGATTTATTCTAGCAACCAAGGTTACATAACGTTAGTTGAGATGATAATTTTACGCATGTATTCGATAGTATGTATTAAGATAGTTATGCGATAAGTTGCTATTATCGCAGTTTAATTGTCGCAATTAATAATGAATATCTTTTTTCCTTTTTGTTAGAAAATTTTCTGTAAGAGTGAAACCCCATTAAGATCAGAATCTTTGCACATAACGAAGTGTTATGATGAAGTATTATTGAATATATTCCAGACTCCAATGTAGAGAAGAAATATTACAAATGTCTGATAAAGTTTTATCCAAATTTTATTAATACATTAATATTAATGTATAAAATTACATTAATATACATTAATATTAATATAAAATTATATTAATGTATATTAACATAAGGTATATTATCTCGTTTAATAGAATTATATATACGTTTTTTTCATTATTTTATACGTTTTATTAGGCACGTAATATATATTACGTGATATAACAGAGCGTACACAATATTATATAATATACATGTGATATTATGTGACATACATATATATATACATATCTCGCCTATAGTAGCAATATAGAAATAGTAGGTATATTGTATACGTTTTATGTGAATATATTTTGAAGATACTTGAAAAACATAGGAAATATACAATTCTACTTAAAAACAAAGATACACGAAAATATAACAATAAAAATTGAATGGACATTGTCCGTAGAATTTCATGAATTTTTTCCTTTCTTTTTTTTTTTTTTTAATTCCAGAAACGAATTCCCAGGATTAGAAGCGAGGGTGGAGAAATCGAAATGGTGGACGAACAAAGACAGCGGTAAATACGACGCGGAGGAACTGAGGGAAGTCAGGTGGCTCGAGGACGCGATAAAGGCGTACGCGAAAGCGTTAGACACGCTGTGGTGAGCATGTCCATTTGATTACCCGTTAATCGTTCATTCCCATGAAAAATTGCAACATGCACAGCTAAATTGCAAAAATTCTCAATCCGCTGTGCAAAAGATAAATACTAGGTTCCAACGGGAAAAACTTCATTACTTTATACAACTTTGGTCGATCAATTGAAATTAATTTAGTTTCGTCAGTCAAAGAAATGAAAAAATATTGGCTGTTTTATGGTTCATTGATTTGTTAACGATTATGATTATTATTTATATCGTTTGCATCTGACAGATTGTTTATTAACAATTGATGTTGTGAGATCATAATTATAATGCTGGATATTACTTAGGATTTTCTCTAATGACAAATATTATTATACAAGTTAAAAACAAAGAAAAATGATCTGCTGCGTGATTATCTACAGAAATTAATGAAATTTAATTCGAAATGAATGCTACCGTATATTAAATTAATTCCTTTCAGGATATTTGACAAAAGATAATGTCAGATTACAATCTAACTTTTTTTAAATTTTTAAGAATTTCTTTTATAACTTTTAAATTTCCAGCCTAATTTTTTTTCTAAATTTTTTAATTTTACTCCTTATTTCCTCGACAATTCTACAAAGATGACCTTGCCCAACTTTTCGTAAAATTCTTAAATTACACGATTCGAAAAAGTACAACTTTTTCTTTTAGATTCTCGAACTTTATAAGCCTAAGTTCATAATCATTCTGACCTAAAAACACGTGCGAATGTAAGTGTCCCGTTCCGAGCCAAGTTGAAGTGTCAGAGTTTGACTCTAATATCGAACTTAATCGACAACGCTACCTATAATTTTGTAAATCTGTAATTTCATTAGCAAGGACGGAGTGCAAATTATCATGACATTAACGTCACTTTAATATACCTAAAACGCCGTTTAGACAGTCACGTAGCTTATCAAAGCTGTACTGTTTCTTTTTTTTTTTTTTCACCCATCGTTTTTTATTTTCCTGCGAGAAATTCGCGTGTATAAGAAACTCATTCGCTATGGGACAACGTATGATTAGATCAAGTAGGAAACAGGATAACGATCGAGTCTGATTGAATCAGATGTTAGTCAGCGGTACCTGAACGACGTGGCTTCGTTCTTTGTACAAAGGTCTATCTATCGACGTCTAATTACACATAATTACAACAAATGCCATTACGTTAGGTTCTTGCTATTCAAGAAAAGGCTGGTTATATGGGAACGGGAATTTTGTATGAATACTTCACAATGTTTCGTGTGATTGACCGAGTTTCGATCGTTCGGTACTCGAAGTGGTTAGTTATTCGGATCTGTTCAACCCTGCTTGACGTTTTTTCCATCATTTTCGAGCCACTCGTACATTTTTCTAGAGTTCGAGAACTTTTTGTTTTACTGAGTTCAACGAAGAAGTTCTTATCAGTGTGTATAATTTCTCGATTAATAATTTTACGTTAAACATCTTCGTAGGACATTGTAACTTCTTTTCTTGAAAATATTGAAATGATTTTCCTTGAAATATTGAAATATAAATATATTGAGATTAGAATTTAATTAAGTTATGAAATTAAATTAAATTACGGAAGTTTATGGATCGTAGCAGGATTAAACAATTCCAAGCTCAAGTTGATTAATTGTATTTGACCAGATCATTACTGTTGAATTTCATAAAGAAACAAATGAATTTTAAACATTTCTTTATATATGAGTGTTTGTAATGCTTTTTTCAATTTATAGAACCGAATGATATAGTTTCTGAATGATTTGTTTAATTATTAAATTCTTCGAATTTAATGGTTTGTTTAATCATTAGATTTTGGAAGCTCAGATTGATAGAATGTAAGACAATAACCCATTGTTAATTAATTTTTATCTCTACTAATATAAAATAGACAATTTCACTTACTCACAGGTCGCTCGTTTAAATCAGACTTCCAAGTTTCTAATCTGAAACAGAAAAGAATTTCCTATTCAATTTACAAATAATATGATAGACATATATACGTATGTTATGTGAAACTTCATTAACACTGTCGTTATGTCAGTCAAATTTAAAATCAGTTACATGTCACAGTACAGACATAATATAAAATAAATATTTAATATAAAATTTGACGTATATTTGAAAAAAAATTGGTATGCGTTATGTGTGTTTGATGGAAAATTAATATACAGCATGAATATCCATCTTAAGCACATAAGTGCTTGTTAAGATAAATATTTTTATTAAGATAAGTAAATTTGATCTCGCTGAATATTAACATTTCTTATTATATTATTATGAATAATTATTAGTTTAAATATTTTCATAATGTCCGCGAAAGTGGTTAGATATCTTAGAGCTTCTATGTAATGTACTTTTAGATTCGATCAATATTATCTTGATCAATATATATATAATCAATATAATCATGTATTGTAGAACATGTATGTTCATAAAAAAAAAAAAAAAATGGCTATAAATCGAGTATTTCAGTGAGAAACTGATATGTATACGTACATACATCTCTGATTCGATTATAATAATTGAATATGACGTAATCGTTTGTTGCAATAGTAATTAACATAATATCACGACACTCGTATTTCATTACAGTGTTAATAAAGTTTCAAAATATTTTACTCGATGCATGTGTTCCTGTGAGTGTTTGAATACTTTCGTGAGCAACCATACGTTTCTGACTGCATGCACTTTCATTTATATTAATATGGTGATACTCGTATCCCCTCACAGTGTTAACGTTTGAAAATATATGAAATTCCTATAACTGTTCGAATATTTTCGCGAGCAATCATACACATAGATACCATCTTAATACGACTTAAACGACTGTATTAGTATAATGATACATGCTCGTATTTCATTACGGCGTCGACAATAATTAACGCTGTAAATGTGTTAATAACAATAATAACAATTTTAGAATAATAGAGTTCCTATAATAACAAAACTCCTACAATAATACAAACTTAATTAAGCATAAAGTACCAAAAAGAATATTCGAACACTCTCATCAACCAAGCTAAATTAAATCACGGAAACGATACGCGCGACGGGGGAACGTGTTAACCATCTGACGTGTCCGTAGCAAAAAGAAAAAGTGCAAGAGCCAAGTGAACGCCGTCGACTGGAACAATGTTCTGTCGAACGTGGTCGCGGATCACGCGAAGGAATCTCAATCGAATGCCGGGTCTCTCGAGCTGTTGATGAAAGCGAAGGCCTCGGATCTGCAGACTATAGGCACGATCGCCGTCGGCAAGAACAAGGTGAAGTTGCATTGGGGCGACGACGACGACGAGAAAAACGACGACAACGGTAAGGACGACGACGACGACGACGACGACGACGACGACGACGACGACAGTGACGACGAGGACGACGAGGACAAGATGCCGAAAACATTCAAAAAGCTGATCAGTAAGGAGAAAGGGACGAAGACTGGCTGCGCTACCACGCCTAAGGAGATCAAGATGTTGCACGAGGATGACGACGAGGCTGCTCAGGTTCTCGTTTCTGAGATGGATAACACCGAGTGGTGGACCATGGTTAGTTATAGTTTTACCGGTTAGCTTGCTAGTTAGGATGATTGGCAATTGATTGACACGCTTGACAGTACCCTAAACTAATAAATTGATTATAATTAATTGTTAAATAATTTCATTATTTTATTCACTTAGCAATCATCGTTGTGCGTTGTAATAATTGTTAGCTATTATTGAATTATGTTGACGATTACTACATTGGCAATTATTATAATTATATTGATTAATATAATAAACTGAATTAGACGATTAATTTGTTAGCTTAATTGCTATCAACTAATTTTTCACATTAACGCTTCAATGATGACGCTCAATGTTGATAATTTAGATTTTCTTTCTTTAAATCTTGTTTTCTACAGATCTAAATTGTATGAATAATCAATGAGTGGTTGCAGATTTCATTCCACGTTTTATATGTAGTTTCATGTGAAACGTGTAGAATAATCTGTATCCATCGTAAATCCAATAACTTTCGCGTATACTCGAATATACTGTTTAATCTCTTGCATTTAGTTAATCTCTTCGGTACGGAGCTCGTCAGCTGTGTGATATTGCTTCACAACTGAGTAAATAAAACGCAAGGTACATTGATATGACATGTATTTCCTTCTATAACGAAATGTTATAGAAGATGCGTACCGACATACAAAAGAAATAATTTTTGAAATTTTTTTCAAGTCAAGCCGTGACGAATACATACAAAATATACGTACTTGCATTTGACTGATGATATATTTCTAATATATAAGAGGAATAACTTCTTAACTCGATCGAAAAAAATTGAGAATTATATCATTAACTGTAATAAATGTGTAGGACATATTTGCACATTTATTAATTTAAACAAATCAATGATTGTATAAGTGTAATTGTAAGGTTCTTTTAAACATGTGAAGCTCGATAAAATTATATTATTAAAAATTTTTTAAAAATTAAAAATTATATTATTACATATTATATTTAAAAAATAATATTAAATTATAATATTACAAATATTAAAATAAATATTAAATTATATTATAATTTATATTACATTATATTTTATAAATTATATTATATATTAAAAATTATATTATTAATTCAACTGTAACTATACGTATACAGAATTATACATCTATGAGTTTGCTGGTTTGTTGACGATCGTACCGAAGAAATTAATAGATATTTTAATAAATTTTGATAACTCTGGGAAATTCTCTTAGAAAAGAAAAGAAAAGAAAATTGCTATCAGAATTATAATGTGACAATGATCCGTAGGTTGGTACAGTGAGCGGTGTCGGGGTGGCGATGTTCGTTGTCGGAATTCTAGCAGTTTACGTGGTCTACACGAATATTCGCGGCCCAGTGGCGCCAAAGAACGCCCGCATCGAGAGAGACACCAGTCTGAGGAGAGTTGGTAGCGACAGGGAACCACCTGTTCGTGCCCAGAGACATCCACGCACGCTGCAAAGGAGGGACAGCAACAGAAGCATCAGAAGCACCATCTCGGAGAAAAGCGTCTGATGGGATTTCTCGATGCAGGCAAAAATCTCAACGATCACACGCTAATCACTCGCTTGAACGAATCGAATATTTCGGTAACCACGATATCTTCCACTATAGGCTTCGACTATAACGACTTGTAAGTCGTTTCGGCTTATTTATCATTGTTTTAGTGCGTCACGCATTGTAGAAACTTTGAGGAAGCAGTCTCTCTATTGTATGTATCGGCAGAAAATCGCAAATATCGACAAAGTGTCAAGAAATCGTCCTGTTTGCTTATTACCTCTCTTTCTCTCTCTCTCTCTCTCTCTCTCTCTCTCTCTCTCTTTCTGTTTTCGTTTCTCTTTTTCATTCACTCTCTCTCTCATTTTCTCTGTCCCTCTCTCCGGAAAATGAAAATGAGTTTACAGCAAAGAACGATATATCTTTTAATCTCCTTGCTGAAAAATCGTTGAACAACTCGCCACCGTTAAAAAAGAAAGAATTTAAACCGTCATATTCCGAGCGTTCGAACTACGAGGGATCGATGTATTTAAACTTCTTTGAAAAAAAAAAGGAGAAAAAGTTAAAAAATATTAGAAAGAAATATGAGATTCGCTGAGGATCCCAAGAATTATTTGAGATACACTAACTAAACTCTAGTCACCAATAGGCTCTGCTATTGCTGGATTATTCACAAGTATCCGGACACTTAGTAAAATAATAACAAATTGACGAGCAATTGGCAGCTAAAACTAACGTTTATTATGTTTCTACGGAATAAATAATGAATAATACGTGTTAGTTGTTCGTTCAAAAATTGAACAGCAGAATATCACAATTAAATGCGAGATGTATCTCGTTCTATCTATTTTTCAAAAACGATATTATAACTAACAGGTTAAAGTTTTATTTTTACCTGTCGGTATTATTAATATTTAAGTAATTATTTTGTTCTCATAGAATTAACAAATTTGTTTAAGAATTAAATAGCAGAATATTAAAATTAAATACGAGATACACACAGTTGTATCTACTTTTCAAAGATGATGGCAAAGTGATATTTATTGTGTTCTTATAGAATTAACGATTGATTATCTATTTGTTTAAAAACTGGACAGCAGAATAGTAAAATTAAATACGAGATTTGTCTAGTGATCTTCATTGGATATTTTGATCGACAGACTAATTGATGTAGCTAATAGCTAATAATTAGTTAATATGGCTAAAAATAATATTTATTTTGTAAAATTGTCGAATGATAAGTATTAATTATTTATTTCAAAATTGAGCGGCAAGGTATTAAAATTAGATACATGATTCGCTAGAATTCTTTAAATATTTACTATACTACTCATTCGACTAATGAGGATAGCATTTTTATGAGTTCAGAGGAATCTTTTTTTTCTTCTAGATAGACTTTATATTATATATTTCCATTACAAATTATGTTATTTGCAATGGAAATGTATTTCTTATATTTCTAAAATATACATATCTCTATCTTTAAAGCTGGATCTTTTATAAAATATTTTCTTGCAAGTCAGAGTTAAAAAATTGTGCTACAACTTATTTCATTCTTGCAGATATCGATATTTACTTTATATATTACTGCGGATTTTTATGCACATTCATATCTCTGTGAAAATAGTTTAAAAAATAAGATCTAGGCAAAGGTTTGTTTCATACGTTAAATACTATTATATTTTCGATATTTTAAATGTTTTCGTGTATGTATGCGTTTGTGTTAAATTTTCTATAAATGCATAAATATTCGCAGTCTAATTATTAGATATACATATTTATATTGTATGTATATACATTACTACACTTATTTTCTTATACAAGATAACATAAACATTTATCGATTACTTATCAACATACAATGTTCACTTGTGATCCTATAATTAAATTATAATCTAATTAAAACTAACTAAATGTCTGGATACTTTTGAGTGACGATATATGTACTTCCATCATCACCAAAAAAAAAAAAAAAAAAAAAAAAAATAGTGCCATTTTTAACACTAATTTTGGAGTTATACGAAAAGAAAGAACTGTAAACAAAGTACATACGCTATAAACGAAGTATTCTTACTATACTTGAAACATCGAGAAGCATGCATGAGGAGTAGGTATAAAAGAAACTATTCTAGAAATAATGAATTCAATGTAAGTGAGAAAATAATGTTCTTATATTATTTATATTAAATACTGAACGTACAGAAATGTACTTTATGAATATAAAATTGTTAACTGTTCCTTCGAACTGTTGATTGTTAATAAATTATTATACTCAGACCCGACAGCTGCTTAATATGCGCGAGTGTATATTATTAGACATTTAGTATATAATAAATTGAATAAAGTTTGAATCCACATGATCCAATGTTTTGTGCAATCGACCAACATTCCATGGTTTGGGTTAGGTTGATAACATCTTGATCCAATGTTTACTATCTATCATCTATTAACTATTAATCTGTGATTCGTGCACCACCAGGGATATCAACGTAACTGAATGACAGAGAAGACAGGTCGGACTAGGCATATTTTATTTAGAATAAAATAAACTATAATAAATTATTTTAACTAATAGTTATTTTCAAATAATGTTTCGTCATTAATTGTTTCGATGTACGTATTACATTAACGAGTTTAGTGTTACAAAATATACGCGCAAGGTAAGAATTTTATTATCGACGATAAATATTAAAAATAAAGATAATGTTCCAAAAACTTTGACAACGAGATTGCACGTGCAAAGTTAGCTACGCGCAGATTAAATATTGCTTTATCAAATAAAACTTTAACCACGTTTAAATAATATATTTACTTTAGATAGCAAATTCGATATTTAATTAAAAGAAATGAATAACAAGTATAGAATGTCAAAATATAAATAATCGTATTTGTGTATATTTAATTGCTTTAATGTTTTTAACCAGATTCTAAGATATGCTTTGATATTTAAAAAATCGAACGCTGATTCAACTCTTTGGGAATTCGAAGATTCCAATATTGAAAAAAGGATAAAGCAATAAAAATAAATTCTGAACGCAATAATAAAGATTGAATAAAACGCGAACATTAGAGAAACAATATGCGATTTTAATTGATTGAAATCTCTGCTTCGGATCATAGCACAGAGCCCTGTATAATTTGCGTTCAAAATCGCAGTACGACACGAATGTAAGCAACTGAAGGAGTAGATCGTTCGCTATTTCAACATCGTGCAATTATGGAAATGTCTGCATACGTCTATGAATAACAAAATACGTGGGAAATAATGTATGCTTAATGGTATCTGCCATGAGAATTTATACACTTCTTGGAATCGCGTTACTTGGAAGAGATGCCAAGCTGAATGAATTCTTTCAAGCAAGAAATTTCTCAAATTTTAGAGATACTTGGACAATTAACTGCACTCTACACCGTCAAACAATTAGAGATTGATGGTGATCCTTTTTATACTATACACAAAATTTGTAAAGTACCATATCTTTTTTAATTATTAAAAATATATATATATATATATATATATATATATATATATATATATATATATATATAAAGTCGTTCTCTGCAGAGATAGTTTGAATTTTTACAATTTCCGAGGGAAAAAAAATATCCTCATTTTTCCATCTCCGAAAAAAAAAAATGAGCTGAAAATGACTGTCAGAGTAGAGGTTTTACGCTTTAAAAGTGAAACCAAGTGGATCGTAATATGATCTTTTCTCTTTTTCCAAAGTTACATCAGTTTAAATTATCGATAATTTTTTTTCAATCTTTTTTATGTATCAACAAAACGCGTCAAAATCTTAGTAAAAGAGACACGCTGCTTTTCAATAAAAACATTTTGCAAAAATAAGGCCACGTGTAAAGAACGTTCAAAGTGTTAAAATAAGACGAAAATCACGAAGCTCTATCGGTAAGATTTAGTTACGCTCTCCACTGTAATATATTAAAATCTTTTTTCTTTAAGTTTAAAAAATGTTTGTCATTTTTGCCTGTGAACGATTCGATAAACTTCTAGTTTCAGCGATTTCTCCCAACTTTTGGTTATTTCGCTACGGTCTCTTTAATAAGAGGTCTCTTTAATAATTCGTCATCGCTATGGAGAGGTCGATAAAGTCAATATTGTTCTTACTTTTCAAAAAAAAAGTCATATTAAAAAAAATTACAAGCCAGACAAATAGCCAAAATTGGAAAAATCTGCTAAACTAGAAATTTACCAAAGATCGAGACTTGTTGCATCGCTGTATTAATTGAAATGATAGGCAAACGATGACGATGATGATGACGATGGTGATTGTTTCCATGAACGCGACGACGATCATCGGACATCATCGGCCGAGCATTTTGCGTGTTACGTAACCTTGATTGAACGTCTGATTGGGTCAAGTGGCGAGAACAATAGTTGATCCTCTGGGTGTTCACGCTGGGCATAACCCTATTTTTACAATCTTAATTTATCACATCCGCGACAACACTCGCCCCGTAATAGGTTTTACGTGCGCGCTTCCTCGTGCCGGAAGTGTCATTCTGGCGTCTCGTTCGGCGAGGCTGATAATCTCTACGATGTGAAAAGAAACGCCAAGGTCAATTTTATCGACCTCGTCTCCCTCGCCAGTCTACGCCGAGTTACCACGGATTCGAGCAGCACTTTCCTTTTTTCGCGTAATCGAGCACCTCCATCGACGGATGGAGTGAGTCGAGAATTAGGGAACATATGATATTTATTACAGAAATTTACCGATATATATGTTTATCGAAATTTGTGATATTTGTTATAGAACAACGCGTTAATGTTCGAACGCCTGAATATTGAAACTTTGTAGAAAGAAATCGTGCAGTAATGAACTCGGGCCCGTTTTATAGCTTGAAGCCTTTATTTTATGACTTATTATAGACTTTGCAGTCTATAAATGCTATTTAATGGTATAAATTACGTTGATATAATATAATGTAATTAAATTGTCGTAGTATATACAGAACAATTGAACAATTTTTTTTCATGACTGAATCTGCGATAAATTTGAAGATCGAAGTCTCTCTTTTACAACGGCCTCATTTATTTTACAATTTCTTTTTTTTTTATTTGTAGAATTTATTTATAGAATTTACAGAATTTTAGATAGCAAACGAACACGATATAGTAACGAAAATATCACGACTTCTTAAATTTTCGTCAACATTCAAAAATTTCATACTACTGAAAGTTTAAATTAAACTAGGTTAAAACACAGGTACTAGACTAATTTACAAATATCATATTTGCTAGAGCAAAATATAAATAATTTGCCTGAACTAGATATCATATTTTCAAGAGCTGTTTTTTGTCTAAATCTGATTGAAGTGTATAATGCGAGAACATTAAAAAATAAAGTCCATATTTTAAATAGTTCTACGACTTCTTCAATCCCTACTTATTTCATTTACCAATTTAATTTCGCGTTTCAAATTTCGTTTCGTATTCACAAAAAGTGAAAATCAATTTTTACGTCGTAAGTAAATAATTGAATATACCACTGAAGTAGTGAACTAGTCGTAATTAGTTGTAACACATTTCAACGTAACGTAGTTTTTATTTCAGTTATCACTGATTTGTGATATAAATTTCTGTGTACAAAATTCATGCTTCCGAGAATACAATAGAAACCGTAAACCTTTGATAGATAATTGATTTGCGTATCAAATTATCTCCCACGTTCCACTCTATAAATTTCCTCACGCTATGTTTCTTACGAAAGAAAGAAATGTAATGGAAAAAGACACGGGGTGGACCAAAAATCACTCACTAAAATAAATCTTACAAAGTTTAAATTTTATGTAAAGTTAATAAAATTAGTTTCTTCTATATTTATTAAAAAATAAAAAAAAATAAATGGGAAACTTTCGGCCTACACTAAACGAAGGAAAATTGAATATGAAGAAACCTGACATGGGGAGATCTCGATAACGAACAGAGAACGGGCAGAGTTAAACAATCACCATAAAAGCAACGGTTCAGATTGGTTCATTCAGAAATGTGGTCGTGTGGTATGTCGATCTGGCATTTCTCTGGGGTAGGATCGTTCACCGCCAACTCGACTGGTTCATTCGCAGCGGTCAGGCGACGACCTCTGAAATCCAAGAGATCGCGAGGCACGTGTGACGTCAACGAAGTCAGTATAAGTGTAACGGGGAAAATGTCAAGATTCCTACGGGATTTCCCATTTTATCAGACCACACGGGATTTCCTGATAAACAGGGAAATACGTATCGCATCATAAAAAGAAAGTAGTGAGAATGGTGTGAATAATTATTAGATTGCTGATATTTATGGAAAATTTGATAGTGCAATGCAAAAATATTCAAAATACAGTACTTCTTGTACAAGAAACTTAACTTTCTAACTAGATTCCATTGTTTGAACTACCTTCGTGCATGTATAAAATTTCTATTTATTGTTGTATTATATTAATGTAATGTGTGTATGTTTATAAATAATAAATAATATAATATGATTATATTAATGTAATATAATAACTGTCGTGATATTATAATATTATTATGTTATTGTTATATCCAAAATATATCAGTAATCGAAAGATATATACTAATAAATCTTGTGATATTTTTATTTGTTATATTATTACAGTAACATCATATTTATTAATATGTTATATCTGTTGTTTTATTATATTATACTATTGTTCATTCTATAATTATATTATAAATAATACCAGTTATCGAAAGAGATATATTAATAAATCATACGATGTTCTTATGCATTAAATAATGCTAAACAAATTATAGATACATTGATGAGTCATAGAGTATTCTTATTCATCACCATATACCTTCCGACAATTGATATTTTCGGAATTAATATAATTTAATATAATAATATTAATGTGATGATAAAGTTATTATACAATCATGTATACTATGGTATTAATATCTATATATTAATGTAATAATATAATATATACTTATATACATTTTTATCTTACTAATTGTAAAATAATTGTCAAAGAAATTGAATATTAAAGCATATATCACCGCTAATACATATACATGCATACATGGACATTCTGAGACAAATTTGAAAATATATTTGAAAAGTGATATAACTTTTCTTAGATCTAGATAGATTTCCTAGAAATCTGGTCTGGAGAATTCTGATCCAGATAAACTTAAAAATATACTTTAAAAAGAAAAAATGTCGGTGAAGTGTCGCAACTTTTCTTCAGTTTGAAAGTGTTGCATGAATAACTGCATAAATAACACCCAAGGAGCATGGAAAAACGAAACGAAAAAAAAAATCATAAAGCAATGGCATGCTGACCGATTTTCCCAGATAAAGAAATTTATATCCTGTCCGTACGTATATAGTGTGTTGATTAACCTACACGACTTTGTATGCAAAGTAAAGTGTCGTACGTAGATTCAACGTCATATTTACGAAAGGATGTGATCATGAAAAGATAATTCTCAGAATTATCAAGGGATCATTCGAAATCTTAAGAAAACGAACGATTGCTTTTTCCTTCAACTTCTTTGAAAATAGTTTTCTCAACGTGTCGTAACGTGATAATACCGAGCAAGAAACAGAAAAAAATACCCAATATATATCTATATATAAATAAATAATAATAATAATATATATAAATAACAAAATAATTATATATATATATAAATAATATACTAGAGTTATGAAATCAAAAGAGTAACACGAATCTTCATTTGGATTGAAAATGAACATTGTCAGGAAGATATGAAGTTTTCCGCACAAATGTCCGCGAAAGAAAATACGCTATACAGAAATTTACTTATTGACTGCGTATTAATTTATTCTCCCCTGTTCAGGAACATCCAGTGATGCCCTGGTCGAGGTCTCGCGTTATTTTTGAAGAGAAAAACTTCAGCAAGAAGAGAACTTATTGTTAGTTGGGGCCTCGTTGGCTCATTAGAACATTAGAAAGGAAGATAGTCTCAATAGTTACATAATCTCGGACGAAGTTCCCGAAAATTATTTAAACAAAATGTATTTTGCGTGATTTGACTCCTGTCTTAAGGCCACTAGAAAACATTCGAATTCGATTTTCCATGGACTCGAAAAGTGATAAGTCGTCTGGCTCCAATAAGATACAGATCACGTATTGCAGAGAATACGCCATATAGTGAAGAACAATTGGCTTACCGGGAAGAGACTTCTCCTCTGTTTCATCTCCAATCGACACAGTTCGCCTATTGAGCACAGAATAATACGTATCGCGTCGAAAATCGAAAGGATAAGTCCCTTGGTAATGCGCACGAAACAATATTATTGTTGCTCATCTGCTACACAAAAACACCGGTCTTCGTTCGGTTTCACGCGTCGCAATAATCCAGCACGAGGCAAATAAAAGAAACACACTTCCGTGAGCGAACATCGGTGACCCCTCGAACCGAATTTAACGAGAAAATATTATATTTAATATATAAGTACTTTCTCGAACTGAAAATTGTTCGAATCGTTGAATTTTAGATACTAAATTTCCAAGTTATGTTATGATCTATAGATTATAGATTTTATATTATATATTATAATATTGTAATATATATTATAGTATAATATATAATATTATAACATATATATAATATATATCACATATATTATATTAGGTTATAACATAAGACCTATAGTTTTTACATTATATATTATAATCTACAGACACATTAAATTCTATCACCAACTCGAAATTAATAAAAATTTGTAGATGCCCGTTTCTTGTTCGTTTAATTTCCAATAAACTTTTAATTTTTGATCATTTAATTTTCAATGAACGGTCCTTGAAACGTAGGAATCTCTTTAATCTGAAATCGATGAGTCTTGGTTTGAATTTGGAAAGAAAAAAAATTTAATTTCAATGTACAACTTGAGTCTGAAGAGAAGAAGCTTGTAATTCTATTTGTCGCCACTTTAATTAAAGAATTAACCGGCACAGAATACAAACTCATCTGAGCCTAGCGATGAATATCACGAAAACCACGAACAATCAGTTGTTCTAACAGGAAAAGATAAGACAAAAAACAGTAGGAGCTGAACGGAATCGCGATTGCGATACGCCAGTTGAAACGATTATCCAATTATCTATAAGATAGAGTGAGATATAAATCATCGCCTTAACCATGTTATAATTACGCCGTTGAATTTGAATGAAACTAATTGAAGCTGAACACATGGTGCAACGAGAACCGGCCTTGAATCTTTAAACATTCATTCGCGAGATATGTCTGCCATTTTTAATCGTTCCCATGAATTTCACTGCTTGCAATTTTTGAAGTATGCCAGCCACGTTTGAATTAATCAACAGTGATAATATTTTTAATTCGAATTTAAGAAAGATTAAATTTTTGTGTAAAAGTGACTCAAAATTTTTTGGACAAAGATTAATTTTAGTCTCTTATCTTCGTGTGAAATTAGTTAAATTTCTTTTTCAATTAGGCTCGCCAAGAATCGAATTTTGATATGAAAGTAATTTTAATTCATTCGGTTTCGATATTTCGCTAATTACCATTATCTTGATAATTCAATGATTATTACGTATAATCATTTGTCAATTTGCTGTCAGAGTGATAATGGAGGAATTAACAATTCTAAGTGTACAGATCAATTTAGAAACACCCAAGTGTGCGAATCAATTTAGAAACATCCACGTGTACAGATCAATTTTCGCTAAAAATAGTACGCATGAGAAATAAATAACCGGACGCAATCGAGCAACACGATTATGACAAAACTAATTCGTTTAGAATTCATTTCTAAGTTTTCCTGGTAGTTTCGTAATACCGCAACCGGAATTGCGATACACGCGCTACCAATTGGATTACCGCGCATGGAATAATGAAGCAAGTGTGAAATTAGAATTCCGATCGATTCGCTTTGCAAGTCTTCTTCTTTCTTGGAGATTCAGTCGCGAGAAATGCAACGGCCACGCTGTATCTATAAATTCATAATGCACTTCTCCAACCACCTATGTTTCGTTTCTTCGGTCACGTTCGTGAAAAAATATGAAATTACATAAAATAACAATAAATATAATAAATAATATAATAATAATAAATATAAAAATAAATATAAATATAATAAATGTAATATAAAAATAAATACAATAAATATAAAAATAAATATAAATATAATAAATGTAATATAAAAATAAATACAATAAATATAAAAATAAATATAAATATAATAAATGTAATATAAAAATAAATACAATAAATATAAAAATAAATATAATAATAAATATAATATAATAATAATAAATAATCACATATAACGATAATAGGTGTAGTAACACTATTTACTTACAAGCTTCGTGCGTGATCGGAACGTAAAGAAGGAAAAGAAAAGAAGCGGTGAGAAAGAGTATGATAATTAGAGAGATGACGCGTCAAGAAAGTTTCGTGGAATTATTTTTACCTAGTCGAACAGAGTAATTCCCAGCCATTTATCTGGAACTTCCACGTTCGACGTGTAAAGAATGTATATCGAATCAGAAAACCCAAAGTTACACAAATTCTGACGCAGTCGTGCGTCATTAAACTGTTGATCGATTGGTTTTGCCACGATAAGTAATAACAGAGCAGAATCGTCGATTATTCAAACTAATTTGTAGTTAAATCCCATATTCGAATAAGTGGTCTGAATGAATCAAATTTATGATCATATCATAGATCAAATCGGTTTTGAAATGTCTAATAATCAGTGTACGTTGTAAAAATTTGCATTATCTCTTCATCTAGTGGATGGAATTCAACAGCTTTCTCTCCATTTGCGATGTATTCACTCGATCTAATTTGCTATTTTCAAGCTTCCATACAGAAAAGAACAATTTCTCTTATTATTTTGAAATTCTAATAATATTGGGTCGCTAATTTTAATGTAGCTTTTAATTGTACATTTTTATAACATTACATTAATTATAATTATAAATTATATGTATTTTCGCCTCTTTTTTTTTCTTTAAACGTTCGATAATATTTAATTTCAGCGTCATTCCTTTTTTTCCTTTAACAGAATTTTCGTGGTATAAATGAAAAGCAGTTCGCTTATCGTTAGACGAGGCACTAAAATTGAGCAATTGAGGCCAAGATACGTGTTCCAAAATACATAGAAACGTTGTTCGACATAGAGTTTAAATGTGTGCGTATATGATGTGTGGTGTAATCGAAATTCGAATGACTGACGGACGTTTCGGGTAATCGACGTTGTACTGCATATGTATATGTTCATGAATTTGAGTATAGTCCAACAAATTGTCTTGCCTGGGTCAGACCACTATGTCTCGCGTAATAATTATAAATTTGTCTAAATTGTTGAATATATATACAATTGGCTCAATATTAAAATATTCTTTTATTAAAATTGAAACATAATCGATTGAGAATTGCAATATTCTATAAGAAAAAAATTCTAATTTGCGTTTTATTATTGATATTTAAAATATTTGAAGATACTTCTTGTTAGATTATACATAACTGGATGATATTAAATGATAACTGGATTGGTTGATCAATTGTTTTTGTCGTGATAAATAATAATATATTCACGCGTTTGAATATTTAAAGTAACGAGTTATTTTGTTTCGATCAGACCACTATATATACATATATGCATAAATCAATCATATAATAATAATATTTTACGTGAATTTTAATTTAATCATAACATCGTGCAATAATCGCAAATTTACATTATCCGTACTATGGCTTATCCATATTATGCATATAACTGGAACGGTTCTTTCGTTCAAATTAAAATAATAATTGGCCAGAAGGAATCCAGCAATCCTTGAATTCAAATATTTTTCAAATCGTAAATCTGAACGGGTAATTGATTTAGTGATATTGCCGCGATATATAACTTATATAAGTACGTTCCAGCACTTTCATATATATATATATATATATATATATATATATATAACTATATATAGTCTAATAAATTGTCTTGTCTGGATCAAACGATCATGTTCAAAACATTTTTTTTCCTCTCTCTGCAAATTTGCAAATTTTTCTGAATTGTTGCTTCATTAACCACAGAATGGCTGTGTACGCGTGTAACTGGTTGAACATACTTTTATTCAAATTAAAGTGAGATTAGCTAGAAACTGGAACATTCTATAACCTGCAAGAAGAAATTCTAATTTACATTCTATCATGCGGCTACACACAAATCTGCATTATTATCGTTGAATAGATGTATGCTTAACTGGTAATCAGTTAATTTATCAGCTTCGTCGTCACAAGCATTGCACAGAGTGCAATAAATTATTTTATTTGCAACAAACAAACTTGTGATAAACTATCAGACGAATATACTTAATATTACATTCTCTCTCAATATCGTTCACTCAAGACTCTTTCAACGTTGATTTTGAATTTATTTAAAATAA
Source organism: Tetragonisca angustula (assembly GCA_036937485.2). Classification (NCBI taxonomy): domain Eukaryota; kingdom Metazoa; phylum Arthropoda; class Insecta; order Hymenoptera; family Apidae; genus Tetragonisca; species Tetragonisca angustula. The sequence goes on along the minus strand of JAWNGG020000100.1, from coordinate 374,990 downwards.
AATATGTAATTAAATGATGCGAGAAATTATAACGACATAATTCTATAAATGTTGATCATCTTTTCCATTTATACAGACTTTTCATTACTTTTTAATTATCTTATATATTTTAAAATGATTTCTAATCTCATATATTTCAATAATTATTTTCTACATTTCACCCGATTCTTTTGCTGAAAAGTATTCAAAGATGAAGGAATTCGGGATTGACGATTTTTGATTTTTGAAATTTTGAAATGCAGCAAGAAATGAAACGATTTCAAGGTTACGTTTGATTAATCTCATGAATATTAATAATAACTAGATGCTTTTGTGGAGACAATTAAAAAGATGGAAGCTAAGTGGGAATTATTTTGTCTATTAAATGTCACAAGAAATGTCATATTTCAATGCTTTATATATTTTCTCGTGTTTTCGCGTTTTCATAAAAATCCACGGATGGAAAAATCCCGTTCTAAAAAATTCAATACAAAAAGGAGAAACGCAGAACGTTAATATTGCCTGACTATCAAAATTACTGATTACAAGTGGAATTAAAAATTTGGTTGTTACCAAATTCATCAATTAATTAGCTGTTAATTGAAATTTAATTTCACTAAAAATTCAACAGATTCCGTATCTAATAGCGTTGAAAATTAAACATGTAAAAAAAATATTCTTCGAACTTTTTAATTTCTTTTTCTAATGAATGACTTGATAAAACGAGTGTTCATTTAGTGTCGACACGACACCATATTTCCCTGCATCTCCAAATTTCTCCTAAATGCATAAAAATCTAACTGATAATCGGTCTTAAACAACCAGCTCTTTTAATTGTCAGTCAAAGAAAACTCGAGCCTGCTTCTATCTTTTCAAATTCGATACCGTCCAATTTCGATTGTAATTCGAAAATAATTTGTGATTAACAAAGTACGATGATTATTTATCAAGGCATTGGGGGATAGTCTAGTTTAACATTCATAGAAAGTTGAATGGAACAATCGAGTGAAATAATTTTACGATTCATTGGTTTTCTTGAGGTCGCGAGCTAAATATTTTTCCACGATAAAATTATGTGGAAACGTGTAATTAGATATAATTTTTAATTCAAGGATTGTTCGATATTTACGAGCTGTTTACGAGCGCGTTCGAGATTACCATTGGATAAATTGATTCCCCCCCCCCCCATTCTCAGGGTTGCTCCCCATCGTGCAAGTGTAAATTATTACTCGGTGATTGGTTCCGTTCGAGCAGCTTTGATTATTCTACTGTCTTCTCCCTTCGTTTTCTACTTCGAGCCAATTTTGGAATTCTAATTCTTGGAATAACTCTGTGCTAATTCTGAGTGATTTTAATTGATCTGTTAAGGGGCAACGTTGTATTTTATTTATTTTATTAACGCAATATTTTATTTATATATTATTATTTTGTACTACATATTTTATTTATATATTATTATCATTTATATATTATATATATATATATATATATATTACGTAACATTTTATGTATTATTAATTATTCAATTACTTTATATTGACTTGTTCATAATTAATTTATATTATCAAACTTTATTTTTTATTACTGAAGAAGTGAAAAGAATCCTAAACCTAAATCTAGTACATTGTGAAGTCGCTACAACTCTATTATGTTATAACGTAATACTATAACTATATTTACTGCTGTCATTTGTACAATAAATGTATACAATAAACGTATAAAAATTACTGTAACCTCGTGAAGCTACTGTGACTACATATTATTATGATATAATATATTGTTATAATAATACGATAATTTATATATATTATTAACATTAATAATTATATATTACAGTAATATAATACAATATTACAACTATATTGTATCATAATATTATATCACTATCGCTTATAAAATCTTATGAAGCTACGGTAACTGTATTATATTGCAATAAATAACTGTATTATTTACAATAACATTATTGTTACGTTATATAACATATAATATAACGTATAATAGTAATTACACGTTACAAGATATAATATAATATTGCAGCTGTATTATATAATATATCATAATGCTGCAACACAATACTGCTGTCATTTCATACACTGTAACGAAGCTATTGTCACTCTATTACATTACAGTCGCATTATATTGTAATATACAACAATTACGATATAATTTTTTATATTAACCCTTTGAACTCGAACTTTCTCCTCGACTGAAGCGACTTTTTTCACGACAACTTTGACAGGAATGGAGAAGGTGCGTTTGGTGTACAAGAAATTAATATTATCACAATATTTATGTATCATGATACGTAATACAACATGTAACACTCTGTTATACAGGGTGTTTCGTAACTCACTTCGGGAGCTGATTGTACGCCTAAAAATAATGAAAAAAAGTCATATAAATATGTGTCCTGTCTTCGTTTATGAGATATAATGAATTTTATAAACAGAGCAAACTCTAGTAAGCTAGTTTTACCAGGGAAGGTACATTCAATTTTCATAATAATCATAATTGGGATGAAGAAAACCCACATGTTATTGTGCATTCAAGACATCAACACCAGTTTAGTTTAAACGTATGGGCAAGAATAATTGATGAATTTTTAATTGGACCTTTTTTTCTTGATCAGAAACAAACAGGCACAAAGTACGTTTACACGAAATATTAGAGAAAGTTCCAGTCGATATTAGACTTCGTATGCGGTTTACGCATGATGGAGCTCCGCCGCATTTTAGCCAAGTGGTTGGGCAATTTTTAAATCAACACTTTGCAAATAAATGGATTGGTCGTGGAGGTCCTATTGCATGGCCTGCTCGGTCTCCGGATCCGAATCTATTAGATTTTCATTTGTGGGGACGTTTAAAATCTGTTGTGTACGCAACATCGATTGAAAATGCTGAAATACCACGAAATAGAATAGATCAAGGCTTCCGATAAATTCGAGAAACATCAGGAACGATAGAGAGAGTAGCCAGATGAATGACACGACGCGTGCAGGCTTGTCTTCAAATGCAAGGTGGTCACTTCGAGCATCTTTTGTAAAAGTAATTAAAACAGAAAATTCATTACATCTCATAAACAAAGACATTTATATGACTTTTCTTCATTATTTTTAGGCGTGCAATCAGCTCCCGAAGTGGGTCCCACGAGTTACGAAACACCCTGTATGTTATAACACTGCAACCATGCTTTGCAACAGGCGAAAATACCGCGAGACGTAATATATAACGAAACGAAGCCCGTCACCGACTAGTTGGGGTATCCACTGGAGGAAGTAACGAGGCAGCGGTGATCGTCGAAGGGGCCAAACCGAGCCAACCGACGGCCGAACACGGCCGACACAAAAGATGCAAAGAGTTGGATGGTGGTGGCAGGATGGGGGACAACGAACAATTCAGGGTCCTCGTAACCGGTTCTATATAAAAGCACGTGCCACGTTAACGGGAGGAGACATTCTCACCGAGTAATCGGGCCGGTGATGACCGAGTCGTAAGGTTATCGAGTTGCGACCACCCGGACTAGTGCCACATAGTTCTCGATCCGCGTGCATATACCCTTTTATCAATCGTATCGATCGTCGACTATATTATCCAATTGAAACGGGACAATTCGCGTTTCAGCTTCGAATGACATTTGAGGAAAGAGGAAAGAGAGGAGCGTGATCGAACGTGCACAATACGAGGGGGAAAAGACGGGAGAACGAGCGTGAAAAGTAACATGTGAAAGATCGAGCGGAAGAGGAGTTTCAACGAAGCAAACGTTCCGAAAGTTTTCCGCGACTGTTCCGAGGAGGAGAGTGTGAACACGAGGGGAACTTGGTCAAACGAGGAGAATCGCGAGGGATCGGTTCGAGCGTACAGACATATCCGCTCGTGATATGCACTCTCGCTGAGAGAAGCCAACCGGAGAGAAGCCAGGAGTGAAAGTCTCCATCGCCTCCTAAATTCGAACAGAGGTGAAGTGGAATAGAAGCCGAGTTGAAGTTTGGCCTGGTCGTTGTTTGAAAGCGAGTTTGGTCGGTTTTGTTGGATCCCCGGACGACGAAAAGCCAGGAAACAAAGGTCGATACACGCGAGAGACGCTGCTTTTGAGGTGAGCGAATGCGAATAATTGCATGTTCGTCGTTCTGTATTACGGTGAAACGTAATGGTGATGTTTGTAACGTCATCGTGACTAATGTTTCTCATTGGGAAACAAACTGCTTGCACGATGGCGCAACGGCATATAATACTGCACAATGTGCACAAGTAACTTGGACTTGAGCTTTTGAATTATCGCGATATAAAGTACGATACGAACTTAGTTTGGTTTAACCTTATTTAACTCACAGTTGACGGATGTTAACGAAACGAATAATTAAAAAGACATTGCGAAGTGTGTTATATAAGTATTTTCGACTTATTATGTTAGAAAGGGTCGTGTGGATTTTACGAAGCACATATTTATTGATAAAATTGAAAACGCGGCGGCTGTCGAAGTGCTTTTGATTCAAATTGCGCCAAGTGTCCAATTATTTGCGCGATGTAAGTGTACATTGTAGTCAGTCGCGGGGAATCTACGATCCGAACATCTAATAATTTTTGATGAAAGTTTTAGTATTAGTGCGTTATATGAAACACTTCGAAACTTCATTAACGCCAACGAAGCCACTTGTAGATTTATAAAGCAGCACCTAAATAATTCATTAATATTTCATACACTTCTGTGCAATAAACTTCGTGATTTTTCCATCTAACAGAGAAGTTAATTTCAACAAACAAATCTAGTGTCTATGAAATATTAAAAGCGTCCCTGCTTTTCTGTAACTGTTCGATATTTGCGGATGTATAGTAGATTTTCGTGACTGGCTGTAGTTAAGAGCGCATTCACGACGATGAATATGGAAAGTTTTGGTGAAAGTTGGCAATTAGCCAAACTGGGAAATGGTGGGAAAAGATAACGCGATTGTCCTGGTTTGCTCTTAAGGCTCGGCTCAGTTAGTGTAATTTAAAAAAATAGTTATATCGCCGTTAATACAAGTTAATGTATTCAATTTATCTCAATATGATCTCACTACGATCTTCTAATTTGAAGAACATAGTTAAATATAGTTTCATCAAATAACTCCTTCACATTGGCAAAACGAATTTTTAAAAGAGAGACGTCAATTGAAATCAATCTATATCATGTATATTCAGTTAAATTTGTCTTATTTGTTATCTGAACAATATTACTATAACAATAATATACCGATCGTATATTAATACTTAAATCACTGAATTTTTGACACTTGCCACGTCGGTGTCTTTATTAAGTATCTCTCAAACAATCTCTTCGTAGCATTCAGTTTGATTTCGTGCCTTTCTACCAATTTATTTTCACTTGACCTTTTTATTTAAGTGTTTACAATTTATTTTCATCTTTTTAATTTACGGCCTCTCAAATTTTTATCGTTTTAATTCGACAATCACAGCCGGTCGATGTCAATTTCGAGATAAATTCGATGAAATTGGAAAACATTCGACGTTCGAGTGTGCCGATTAATCCCTTCAATTGATAAGCATTATATAAAACGCTTTTCTCCCCCTCTCAATTTATTTAATTTCAACTCATCGTCCCATTGACGGCCGCGTAAACGATTATCGTCCAATCAACGATGTTTCGCAGACTCGCAATCAGTCGCCATGTATTTAACGTCGAATAAATGCCTTTATTATCTATTTTGTACGATGCTCGGTGAGACGGCAAATTACACCGCAACACCGCGATTGTGAATTATGGAAGTTTGAATAAAGTTTCAGCAGAATCTACATTGACGTTCTCCTTACAAAGTTATAATATAAATTACGTTGGTGATTTTAAGTTGGACGTAGTCTCACTTGAACCATTTCGTATTATATTTTTATTACGTTCGAATGATATCCTTTATACCTGATTAAATTGTGAATTTTTGTTGATTTTAATACATTGCAAAAGCTTGTGCCAAAATTGCTAATTTTCGATTCCAACTCAAATTTCAGCCTGAATTCTATTTCGTTTCACATTGATTTCAATTTCATCTCGTTTCAGATTAATTTGAATTTCACCTTTGTTTCAGATTGACTCGAATCACACTTCACCTTAGACTAATCGGAATTTTACTCGAATTCAGATTAACTTTGAATTTTATTTCATTATAAATTAATCTAAACTTATATTTTGTATTTTACGTGATGGGTGTCATTGTAATATGATTCTTATCGCGTAGAATTGCAAACAATTACGTTAACATTACACAAATCTGGAAATTACGTCTTTTCGGCTATTAAAATATGGTTAGAAGATAGAAAAAAAAAAGAAGTGAAACGCGAATTGTTCGCGAAAATTCAAATTAATCGAAAGATCGTGTGATTACGATAAACCGTTGTTGCCATTCTTTTGGCAAGCAGTATATAAAAATTATTTTTCATTCAAATACCTTAAGACTGTAGTAGTTACTTTTAAAATTTAATGAAACCATATTCAACTGCGTTTTTCAAACTAAGCAAAGTTATATTAAAATAAATTAAATATATTTATACATTACTCAATTAATTTATACATTTAACATGCTAGAATAACATTGAACTTTGTTTTGTATTAACTATATTTCAGAAGTCAAATGATTAATACCTTTATATATAATATAACTGTTTGATTTATATGTAACATTGATATATTTATTTATAAATTATTATTATTATTATATTAATTTATACATTTAATATACCATAGAACGATATTGAACTTTATTAGCTATATTTCAGAAATCAAATGATAATGATACTAAATAAGAAAAACACAGGAGTCACTTTTTCAAACTACGACACGAAACGACGTAATGATACTGATCGAGATAAATATCGTTAACAGTCGCTTGCTTTATGCCGTCAATATTTCCGACAGATTCAATGACGAATATTGACAGCGAACAATCCAACAGTTTCAAAGTGTAACCACTTATGAAAGTTGTTCGATCGAACTGGCGAATACTTTCAATCGCCTACTTTTTGTTTTCTTTTTTTTTTTCTTCTTTTTTCTATTATAAAATCTACCGACGTTGCACAAGCGTTTCACGCGTTTCTTTGCTGCATATAACATTTTCTCCCTTCTTTTATCAATGTTTCTAACGTGGAAGATTATTATCAAGGGTAGATTAGGTTTCGAAACATCGAAAAATATTAGAGAACAGGGAATAAAGGCGAAAAACAAGTTTTTTAACACGATGAAGAACACAAGCTTGCCATTAATAAATTTTACGAAAAATTATTATTAAATTCCCACGAAAAAAATTATGTATTATGGTTGTTTTGACCATGTTCTAGCGTTCCTGAGCAATTTTTTAATTCCACATGGGTGTAATGAAATTAAAAGAAATTGATGAAACGTAGTCGATGAAAATTTAATTAGCTTAATTTAATTTAATTTAGCTTCTGAGTGATAATAATTGATGAGAAACAAAACTGAGTCCTCGGTTGCGAGGTGCGAAAGGGTTGCTCGAGTCACTAGAATTCAAAACTTTGTAGATACTTTCTTCGTGATTCGATACTCTCGAAACTCGGACAGAGAAAAGTACAAAATCAATAAAGAAGTGTTTGATGTGAAATGCTTCGCGAACTTTCGATCGATAATTTTGGGAAAATATCTAAATCTAAAGAAACGATCGAGAAAAACTATTTCATTACTCCGAAAGACTTCTCGATGCACGTAATTGATAGAAAGAAAGAAAGAAGTAGATTAAGTCCAGAAAGAGTTCGGATGTCAGTAACTCTTAAACGAAAATTTAGATGTTTTCGTACATCTGTAGCTATTTATTAAGTATTAACTCGCAAACAAGTTCCTCTTATAAACTACAATAAAAGTTTCGAGTTTCGAAAGTATCGAGCGTTAGAGAAATACGATGCAAATGCTAGAACGACGAAATTAGAACATAGGAAATTGCGAAAAATTAATAGACGGAAGTCAGGTTTTCGTTTATTTTTCAAGAAAAAATATACACCCATGATCCTGTGAAATACCAAACCACAGTCCTGTGTCTGAAATCTCAGTCTGAAAAAGATAAACGTGATTATTAAATGTGACGGTGATTGTGAAAGTGGCCTAGGTCCATGTATTTCTCGTTTCGAGATATTTAAAGGTTTGCGTTCGAATAAATTAAAAATTATTTTTATACTTATGAAACAAAATATCTCAGGAAATATTTCGTCATGGTGAGACAAGAATTTACTATGGCTGTGAAATTTTGTCTGCGGTTGTTTACGAGGAAATGATTTTCGAAGCTTCAATTGGCCGATTTCAAAATTAACTGAATGTCTTAAAAGTGGCCTACAACAGTAAACTGGTAAACTAATTTTTTTTTTTTTAAATTCTTGGCTTATACTTTCACAATTACCGGTACAAATTGTCTAGTCAGTCTCTTGATATCGATCGGTCAGGGCACATTAACTTTCATACGCGAGACTTATGTGAATTGTACGTATCACGCACTTGCGTATGTACGTACATGTATAGTGAAAGCCGCGGATCTACCGTCGCCAATCGGTTTACTAATAACTTCCCTTATGAGTCACATCACCGATATGACGAAATTAGTAATTGGTAAACTTGCCACCGTTTCCTTTGTTCCTGCCCGATACACCTGTAAAATAATTACAGGCTCTGCGGGCGCAATAACGCCCTCGTGTTTTCTAGGACGCGAAAGAGCGCAGGGATTGTTTCTCAATCGACATTCTGATCGTTATCTATTGTACCGATCTGACAGCCAGTAAAAAATGTAAAATGAAAAAGACACAGGCTTAATATGAAAACTCGAAAATAACTCGATTAATTACGACTTGTTAGAATAGAATTCTTCTTCTGCGAAACGTTTCTTCCCACCTATCTTTTTTTTTTTATAAATAGAAACATATGAAAAAATTAATTTCATTAATTTTACATTAAAATTTTCAGTTTAGTAGGAAGTGACTTTTGGTCCACCTTGTAGATGGGAAACGTTATATTTCATTTCTTTCTGATGAATTACTATTTGTGTTATTGTTAGATAGATTTTTATGCAAAATGTATAATTGAAGACATAAGATATATAATTATAACGGTAGACCTCAGGTAAAAATTTGTTTCATCTAATAAATATTTTGGATATTTAGCATTTTTTCGTGAGAACTTTACGTTTTTAAATATAAATTCATAAATAAAAAATAGCAGTCTAATTATTATATTTATATTAGATCACATTTGGGCCAAATTGGACAAAAATCTCTCAATTCTTGAAATATTAGTTAAACAAAAAATTAGTTGAACATTGTGCAAATCCTCATAATATTACCATTATGAGGATTTTAATATTACCAATTATAATATTACCAATATGACCATTATTTAGAAAGAAAAACTTATCGGCTCAACAGAACAACTTCTAGATTATACAGTAACTGTCAAAACTGTCAATAATCGCAATGATTTTATTTGAAGTTTAACTTCGACGTGAATGAAACTAAAATTGACGAAAACTGCAGAAAATCAGGCGTGACATTAACCCTCAAACAATGTCGTTTAACTCTATAATAGACACTTGATTATTTTTATAAAAATTTTATTCATAAACAAAATTCAAGTTAAAATTAAAGATTCTAAATTAAATTATTTATCTGTGTATTTATTATTTTTTCTAGTACAGATATTTGTGTTTATGCCAGCACAACTGAGAATCCAAGTTCTCAAGGAAAAAATGTATAAATTCATAATACAAAGATTTAACGTTATACCATATTGTGCTACATTATTACTTAACGTATCGCACTTATTACATAAATATAATATAGTTAAAATACAAATACAGCTACACCCAATATATAAAATCAGATAAATTCGTCGAAATATCGCGTAATATGATCGAACAAAATCAAATGACAACTCATCACTCGGAAAAATACAAAAACTGAATAAATTCACGGTGACACATTCACAGAGTGACAAAATAAAACAAAAAAAAAAAAAAAAGAATGGAGACTCTCGCGCCATCGGGGAAAAGAGACTTTCCTGTTTGCGATCTTCTATTTTCTATTGGGATTTTTCCCACGGGAATTCGCCGATCGTTCGACGACTACTAATTGAGAAAACACCTTGTTCGCGGAAGTTGTTCGCAGCTGAATCAAGTCGCCTACGTATGTACGTGTTTTATTTGTCGTTTGGGATTTGAAATTGCCGATCGATGAATTACAAATATATATTTTCTACCGCGAACGACTCGCTGGAATCTCCGTTTCTTTCCATTAATCGATGAAACATATTTCATCGTTGATTGTCCGTTACTGGTTCGAATGTTTGTACGTGGAAAAGCTGGAACGTGGATATAATGCACGTAATATGCGGAATGCATAAAGCGTTGAAAGCGTTTTGCAGTAGGATAAAAATAAATCTCGAGACGTGAAATTTTACGTCTCCAGATTTCCGTCGTAGAGGAAAACACGCATTTGCATGAGCAGTTGCCTGTAACAACTGGATACCAGTCATAACAATTGAAAAGCAAGTTTAGAATACTTCTAGCTTTCCAATAATTTGTTTAAATAATTATAGGATTAATTGCGTAATAACACAAGTATGATTTAATATTTAATTTAATATTTAAATCAATTAATACTTGAATTTAATATTACAATAATATTGATTTAATATTAATATTTAATATTTAAGTCAACTTATTGAGTTGGTTATTATTATAAATTAAATTAATGGATACAAGGAAATACGAATTTGGATAAATATGTAGCAGTCTAGTTGTATCAATTATTATTTAAAGAAATGTTATATTTAAGTTTATGGATTTAAATTTTATTATTTTATTAACATTACGATTTTGTGTGTCGATGAATTTGTATTATTCTTGAAATAATTTTCACGATTCACATTTAAATATTTAAATGCAATCTTATGTTCAGTTCAGTTGGTTGAATTTTAACTGATAATTACGTCGAATGAATTTTTGAAAGTCTCTATAATTTTCGTAATAATCTTCTCACTTTTTGTAACAGTCAGGAATTTTTCAAACTGTTGAAGAGACTTTCCAATTCTCTAGTTTATTTAAATAAACTAGACAGTAAGTTAGATTAAAAGTATTTGGTTACTTTTTAATTAAGGTTTTAATTAATTTTAAAAAATCCTAAAAATCTCTGTTCACAGATGGGCACTATACAACAGCAATCGGTGTTGAAAGGCCGACAGACCAGCAACGCCGGCAAGGAGAAGGATTTGCTTCATAAGTTATACAGTCAGGCGGCGGCAAATTATTCCGACCAACTGGCAATCCATTATGAGGGTACTCATGATTGATATTATTAGTAGCAAATAGAAGAAGAGGTGCAGAAAAAGAAAGCTGTAGAAAAACCGAAGTACGAACAGGTCCCAAGAGAGGGAACAAAAACGAATCTCGGTCTACTGACAAAAATCGTAAAACTGGAAAATTCTAGAGTATAGAGTCAGAGAGAGGATAATTTCTTGCGAACTAAAGTTGACCTTCGTATCGTTGTGAAATAGATATCACTTCACACTTACGAAGCACTGTGAATAGTCAGGAAGAGACGGCGGATTTTATTTTATATTTGTTTTTAAGATTTGATTCTTTTTAAACGTATAAAGTATTCGAGAGAAAGGTAATAATTATGGTGCAGGAGAAATAATTATGTTATTTATTAATGAGAATTTATTATCGTCCTTTAGATTTTGTTTCGAAATCTTCGAACTGTACTCATTGTCAGATTATTTCCCTTGGTCCAATGCCACACGGGGACTTATTTGATTGTGTCCTTGAACAATACCATTTCATTTCGTAGATTACGACCCAGAGACCAATACAGTTTCTTTTTTCATTTCTACATGATTTCTCCAAGTAAATCGCTTATCCGAGATATTTTAGAGCAGGCGAACTGGCGGTCCTTGCCCCCACTTTCCTCGTCGGTAGCGCTATCCCCTCCACTGCGATCTCTCCCGTGCATGAGAGAGTGAGGCTCACGGCGAGGAAAATTTCAATGTAGCGGATCTTTCTCTGTTTATCTTTCATAATGAAGCTTTCGTCATTTAGTTTAACTTTACGTGTTTTGTAGTGAAAGTGATTCTTAATTTTCACTGATTATAGTTTTTCACTTTCGATATACCACTAGCTTTTATATATAAACTCCTATATGAACAATTTCGTGTTACGTCTCGTATTAAAGACACTTTAGTTTTGTAGTGATTCTTAATTTCCACTGATTACAGTTTTTTCGCTTTCGATATACCACTAGCTTTTGTATGTAAATTTCTATATGTACAGTTTCGTATTGAATAAATCTATATTAAACTCATCGTACTTCATCAATGTAGACGACGAGGGGCAAGAGTACGCTGTATCTTACGGCGAACTGAACGAGCTGTCCAACAAATTGGCCAGAGCGTTACAAAAATTGGAGAAACCAGAGAATTCGTCGAAATCGTTTGTGGCAGTATGCATGAAGCCGTCTCATCGGCTACCAACGGTACTGATGGCCATATTGAAGGCCGGCATGGCGTATCTACCTTTGGACGCGGAGTTCCCGATGGCCAGAATGAAACACGTTCTGCAAGAAGCAAAACCATTCACGGTGGTAATCGAGCAAGGAGGTAAAAATGATTGTTCATTTTCTTTTTCTTTTTTCTCCCCCTTCTTTTTCTGACCGAACCGTATCAAAGTCCCTGGTCAAAGAATTAGAAACCATTTACAATGTTCAACGTCTTTTTGTATCTTTGATATTTTTAATTTGATGGTAATCATTGATTAATCATTCAAGTACACATGTACATGTTACATGTAATGATGTGAATTTTTTAATAATTAACAATTCGTTTGCTTCGATTGCAGTAATCCGGCATACATTGTTGTATAATCTTTTACTTTTCGATAATCTAAATTTATTGTAAATGCTGCATTCGCTTGATTACTTTCACTCTATTTGTAACTGATATTCTAATATGAAAATTCACTTGGTCTTCAGTTGCTCTTCGCATTGCCCATCTCATGCTCGCTATACCTGATATTCTGAGACATTCTGTATAATGTGTATGTATATATATATATTTCTTTTTTATTTTTATTATGTTATATTTTTTCACAATATGTATATCTTGGACAATTTTCCACTTTTAAGTTTTCTAGAAACGCACAAAAATCCGTGGTTTATTGGTTTGTCGACGTATGTTCATCTTATCTTAGTCACTCTAGAATATTTATAGTTACAAACACGAACTGACATTCAGCGTATTAAGAAATAAAATTATTTAAAAAACCTTATTAGCTATTATAAGAAACGCCGTCATGTTCGACGCTTCTTGCGTTTCTTGTTTCTCGCGTTTCTCGTGTCCTTTTCTCTCATTTAAATACTCGTTTAAAAGCCGGTGCATTTATTATGCAGACTCGAAGATGCTGAAGTTTCTGTAAAACCAGATAGAGATCTCAAGCATAAGCTCTCTCTGTCTTTCTCTTGTTCATCCATTAACTCGCAAACTGATTTCTAGTTCCTCATTTTTAGTCCTTTCAATCATTTACTGTCACTTCGTATCAATTGTTTTAAGATAGATCGTCGACAATACCAATTTCTTTGCAATCCGATTACGCGAAACGAAACAAATCGACCGGGCATTCTGAAAATTTTTGCACTTCAACAGCAGAGTGTGCAGAGTGTCGTGTAATTTGTAGCACAGGCGAGAAGAAAAAAATAACATTAGTATGCGTTAATATTATGTAAATTAAAAAATTATACATGATAATATTAATATTGATATAATGTATGTATTATTATATATACATGTATATATAATATTAATATAATATTTCCATTTCATTTTATAATATCATATGCAATTGAGATTAATATATGTATTAAGCTAGTAGTGAATCAACCCTTTCGTTCGGGAATATCAAAATGGATATAGAAACTATATGATTTCATTTAAAAAATCGTAATTGACATTTACATGTCCTCTATACATCCACCTATCAAAAAAACTATTGCAAGAAAAAAATAACACTAAGATCTATTAATGATAAATATTGTACAAAATTGAGATTAAAGCATCTATTAAGCTAATGATTCCCCGATGTGAATAAATTTTCTTCCATACGTTTCTTTGTTAGAAAACATCAAACTAGACGAGCACGAATATCAAAACAGAACGAATCGTTGAAAATTACACGACATTTTACTTCAAAGGAAAAAACGAAGAAGAAACTTTCGCGTGTCCTGTCAAAAAAACAATTAACAAGAAATTTAATCTTTGCTTAATACCAAGCAAATTTAATCCATTTTATCACCAATAACAGCCGAGATATCCAAGTGATCTTTTTTACGCGAGACACTCGGTACATCGGCAGTATAGTTTAATAAAGAAAATTCGACAGTCCTCGCGCTTTCAAAAAACGCTGAACTTCTCAAAGAGAAATCCACGTTGCCTCGCGCTCCGAGAGAAATCCACGTTTTTCTCCTCGCGAGCGCGGATGTCGCAAAGAGAAGAGAAGAGAAGAATTTACAGTGAAAAAAGAAAAAAAATCCTGCTTTTTATCGCTTTATCGATTATTGCATCACGTTTCGCGATAATTCCAAGTGGACAGAGAAACGGCGAGAAAAAGAAGAAAGAAAAGAGAGAGAGAGAAACGAAGTAGAGAGGAAAAGCGTGTCGAGTGAGGCCTGCTGCTACTGCCGCTGCTGTTGAAACGTGTCACGCCGTGAAAAACGATTTTTCCTTCGAGCGGTAAACGGAAGGACCTTGCCACCTATGCAAATCGCCGTGCTAGATTTTTAGAAGGTCGGCAATTATAACTGCACGCTCCTGCGAACAGTTTCGATTCTCCCCGGTCGCAGTCGCAACTTCCGGAATCTAAACGATTTCATTGACGTTTGTTTCACGCTCGTTCCTCACCTGCCCGTGTATAGTTCGTCGTTCAGACGAGAGCCGTATCGGAATTGTAATTGGACGATTAATTAATCGCCAAGAGAATTCCGGGGAATTGTCCTTTCAAGAGAATTCTCCGCTTATACCTTGCCCTTTTAAGGATCTTTCTTGACTCAGGACGTGTCCCAAATGTGGAACATACTCTTATTTTCTCGTATTTTAAACGCGAGGGGTTTTACACATTTATGAAAAATTTGACGTTACAAAAATGTGTGTGTATATATATATATATATATATATATATATATATATATATATTTAACAGGATACAGCATGATATAACATACAAAGTGGGAAAAAAGCTTCTTTCCACCTATTTTTTTTTAATGAAACATCAAAATATGAGGAAAAACTAATTCCATTAATTTGAATTAAATTTAAGTTCAAACTATATACTTTAATCTGGAAAAGAAAAGATTTAAAAATATATATAATAAAAAGATTATTATATTTATATAATTATTATTACATTATTACAATTATTATATTTTATATAATTATAATTACATTTATTTAGGGTTTATTAGGATTCATTTTAATAGGAAGTGATTTTTGGCCCACCCTAAGTACAAAGTATTAATCTGCGGAAAATCCAGTAAAGAAAAAAAAATGGAAATGATGCCGAAAGACGATAACAATAAATTATAATGGCGCGAAGCGAAATAGCGAGACAAAATAGCGAGTACAATGATTGAAGATGAAAATGTGCAAGAGATAATATCATCGCTTCGCGCGCGTTTTAGATTTAATTAAAGACCGAGTACCGTTGTAAAGATCAAGATCTAAATAGATCTTGTTAACTTGACTAACTTGTTACACACTCTGGATGTAGGAACGAATTCGTGAGAATTTGTGAAAATTTACATTCAATAAAAGCTTCTGTTCTCCGTTGTGTTATAAACTTTTCCTTATCACCTGCATATTAATTTCCATTGACTTTTTGGTTTTACAATTTGGTTGCCGAAAGTGTTAAGAATCTCAATCTTCAGAAAACTGTACGTATCTCTCTTTTCAGCGAATCCGTCTATTTACGAGGGAACGAACACGATAACGTACGAGCAACTGTTAAAGCAGTCCGAAGTTGAGGAAAAGAAGGACTTAGAGTACGACGAGGATCCTGAAAGGACTGCCATAGTTCTGTATACTTCGGGAAGCACGGGCACGCCTAAAGGTATTATTTATATAAATTAGTTACTATATATGTACGATAATAATAAATTGAACCAAAAATAACACTAGACTACAACTGGCAATTGTATAGTAATAAGCGTTAGTATTATGATTATTCGCGTAGAATGGTATTATTCGTGCGTGTAACGAGACAAATTTATGGAATTTTGCGACGAATTTTGGAGAAAAGTCGTGGACTATTTTGTTGTAAAACAATTATTACTTTTTTCAGTTTATAGCCTGTGCGCATCACGATTTTTTTTGTCATTTAATATAATTATATAATTAATAATTAATACAACTTTTCATGATATATTAATATAAATATATTCTAATATATTATATTAAATTTATCAGAATATAATACTAACACTTATATAATTTTCTAATTTCGTTTTACAATAATTGCTTCGATTCATCTTGGCAAGTCAAAAAATATATGAATAATTATTTTTCTCTTGTTAATTTTCCAGAATCTATGCCACAGTTACATCCATTACTACAATCGAAAGATTGAAATAAATGGGAAACTGAAATATAAGCCATAAGACACGAATATATTAATTACATGTGGAATTTTATAATTGTGTAAAATTATGAGATTATAATAATTACGTGAATTATTGAAATTACTTGTCGTTCTTATCTAAATGACATTTCTATGGATTTCAGTTCGAATTTTTCTCTTGTTAATTATTAGTTTTATGATTAAAGGAGTGCTTTTACCGCATGCCACTGTGTTGAACCGATTGCAATGGCAATGGCAAGAGCTACCATATGCTGAAGACGAGGAACGTTGTATTTTCAAAACGTCGTTGACGTTTGTGGATAGCGTATGTGAAATCTGGGGGCCATTGTTGCAAGGACGAACTCTAGTAGTTATTCCTAAACATGTCACTAGAGATCCAGAGAGGTTTATCTCGGCATTGGAGAAACACAAGGTAGGCACACGTGTACTTCAAATAAAATTGTTGAAAAGAAAGAAAATTTATAAAGAAGAATCTCTAGAGATAAACAAGAAGAGGCAATAAAAAAGTTTGTTTTAAATAACGTAAAGAAAAGGCAGTAAAAGAATGATAATAAATCTGATGAACAAAATTTCTGCCAATTCGTTACACTTGAAAATTCTCACTTTTTAATCGTTAACCTATCAAGGATAGATGAAAAATGCATCGCAATAATTTTTTTCAATCAATTTATATTATCAAACTCTGTTTCTTAATATTAGAGCTACTATTGAAAGGAAATTCCAAAGATTCTCTTAATATTTTTTGTATTGTTACATTGATGTACTAATTGGCCCTTAACTTTATAATTTAGAAGCTTCGTTTTCTCACAGAAGAAGCGAATTATTAGTTTTTTGTCCTAATTGAGCATTAGAATATTCACTTCATTTGATATTTTGATAATGATACTTATATTGATAAAATACAATACAATAAAGTGACAAGTACAATATTTCCAAAATGTGAGTGCTATGTGGACGTGTAACTGTCAAGTAACGCAATATTATAAACAACCCAATTTTCATATACATCAAATAATAAAAATAATAATAAAAGAAGAAACCCTCTTGAGAATCTAATTCTCCAATCTCTAATCTAACTTCCATGTTCATGAATATACGGTGGAGGATAAAAGAAACTTTAAAATTTGTATTTGTTAAATTATTGACATTAATTAATATACAGATAGTGATCATATTCTATTCTAAGATACACATTATATCTCTTTCGTCTGCAATTCCACTTCATAAAATTTTGAATTACCCGCTACTGTACGTCGCATCAAATAATGAAATTGAGCATTGCAAAAATTGTTTTCACTCGTCGTCGTAAATTTCACATTCAGGATACGCGAAATTTCAATCTCCAACTATTAATCTATTTTTTTCGCGATAATTTCAGATTCAACGACTGGTGCTCGTCCCATCGTTACTGCACTCCGTGCTGATGTATCTGAGCCTACGGGTAAGTGGAAGGCAAATTACTGTTGCAACACGCGCAGATAACAATCGCACGCGCAAAATCCTACATGATAAATCATACAACGATTTACGTTTCGATTGTGGGCATTAAACGACGTAGAACGTTATTAAATGTCTCCCTGTCTCTTTCGCATTCTCCATCCCTCCCACCCCGCCGCCTCTTCTGCAATCGCAATTCTCTGTGGACAGAGATTAATGTTCGAGACACCAAGCACGTCCCTTTCAATTAAACGCAATCCTTATGCATCAGGTTCGCCATTCACGAGGAAACGTTCAATCCATCCTGTTTCACCTTCGTTTCTCATTTTCATCATTACGAGGGAATATAAAGAAGAGGAGAAGAAAAAAAAATTAATGACAGAGAGGAAGGGGGGGAGGAGAATGAAAATTGGCTGCACCGACGTACAGACTACAGATGTTTATCTGCTGAATCTGTTGGATATTTTAGAAAACATCACGTAAGATACGTGATTCAAACGTTTATAAATAGACTATAGGAATATACATACACGTGCATAATACGTGCAAAAATAGACAGATACGTGAGACAGTGACAACAGAATGTTTAGCAGATGAAACTTGTTACAGTGTTTTAGCGTGTGGTACAAATTTCTATTACGTTTGAGAAAATAAAATAAAATGAAATAAAACTGAACGAACGTCTATCCGTCACTAAATTAAATGTCAATATAGTTTTCTTATATAGACATTACATAATGCGTGTTTTCAAGAAGATAACGTTATAGGACAAAAATACTCATTCGTATCACGTAGATGATATATTCCCTATAATTACATTATAATGTATTATAATATATAGATATATTATGTAATTACAACATTATACAGTAATACGCATTATATGCATTATACAATAACATAATTATAATATACGTTAAATTATACTATAATACATTATAATTATACAATAATATATAACTATTATTACATAATAATATAATTATTGTATAATATATACTATAATACATTATAATCATATAACATCATTTACACCGATGTGAATGAATAGCTTTCTAAAATGTAAATTTTAAATCAATTGTCACGAATCTATTTCGAAATTTGTATTTATTCCATGTGAACAGAATTCACCTGAATTTAATTTAAATGTAGTTGATATTATAACAGAAACCAAACTAAAACTAAAATTTCCCACGCATTCATCTCTCAATTTCCGGTTCGTACTATACTATAAACTTTATTTCCACCAAGCTTTTCAATTTACAGTTCGTACATATTTAGATAACAGATAATTAGAATTAAAGTTAAAGCTTGCTAAGTGAATTAATTTTAACATTAATTCAATTTCTAATTTAATAGTAATTAAGAGTCGACGATTAACTCATCAACCAAGTATGAACCCGTTGTCATCCTTGAATCAATAACTGACTGATCAATAATTATCGAGCCTCAAGTCTCTTGGCATTAATTATTCAAGTTACGGCATTATCAAGTTTGATTGACGTTGTTTCAGACCAAGGACGACGCGCTACGTTCACTGAGACTTTGGGTATGCTCTGGAGAAACGTTGCCAGTTTCACTGGCGGATCAATTCTTCGCCACTTTCGAAAATGGCAATAAAATCCTGGCGAATTTTTACGGCAGTACGGAGATCATGGGGGACGTGACTTATCATCTTCTGAGCAATCGAAAGCAACTGCAGAATGTGGAGAGAGTGCCGATTGGTAAACGAAAATATTCCATTATTTCTTTTGCCTACAATTATAATTAATTTTTAAATAATTTCCTAAAAAATATAATCTTTTTCCTAAACTTTTGTCGCAACCTTTGACCTAAGAAAATAATAATTTTCTATTTATCATCGTTAAAAGATTTCTTTATTTTTATCTCATTTTTGCTATGACTTTCAATTTGGAAAAAAAAAATGGTGATTATACATTAAATATCTCTTTGTTTCTTTTCCTTATAACTACCTTACTTTTACCGTGGCTTTGAATTTAAAAAAAAAAAAGCAATAATTTTCTTACGCTGATGAAAGAAAGAGGCAAATCTGTACGTAAAAATAAATTTAAAGAAAAGAAAGGAAGAATAAAATTTGTTCGTTTCTTGCTTCGTTCTCGAGCAAAATCAAGTTCGAAAATTCGCCAAGCATGCTTAAATTTGACTAATTCCGTACTAAACAACAAGACAAACAATCCGCGTGCAAAAATAAGTGAAAAATGTAGAAAAATATCTTTTCGCAGTTGCACGCGAACTTTTGAAACAACCCAATGTATCTAACTGTCAGTATGACACTTAGACTGCATTTATAGAGAATTTGTATATTTTATATATAGATTTTTATGCATTTATAGAAAACTTTTACGTAATATAACAAAATATATAAAATATCCGACGTGTAACAATTACTTCTAATTTTCCACCGTGGCTCTACCTTTCTAATTACATCCTCAAAACTATGAACTTGCATGAAGTCCAGTAATGTAATCTTATTATCTTGTTGTCATTCACTGTCTCATTTATGTTTAGCAGATTCAAAAACAGACGATTAATTTTAATCTGATTATAGGAAAACCGTTGGACAACTGCGTGATTTATATCGTGAACAAGGAGATGAGACTGGTGCCGCAAGGGGAAGTTGGAGAGCTGATAGTCGCCGGAAGGAACCTCGCAACAGGTTACATTCGCGACGACGAGTCACGCAAGTTCCACGATAATCCTTATGCAATCGATCTAGGTAAAAATTTTCTCCGTTTACATGTCCCGTAGATTTTATCTTTCAATGATAAATACAACGCCACCGTATCGCGAATTTTAATTTGGTGAATTTAAACAATTTAATTGCTGACGATTATAATTTATACAATTACAGGGTATTCTAGAAATCGAATTCTCTGCTTTATTTTTAACAACATGAGAATAAGTACAAAATCGAATAGTATTTGAATAGTTTCAGTATCGGTAGAGTACCACCATAAAACATTTGTTCCTTTACGATCATTTCTTTGATGAATTTTCTTTACACCGGCATTTTTAATTAAATATTGTATATTATTATTTTTTTTAATTCTATCGTGTAGCATGTGTTAAGATACATCAGAATAAAGTAAACATCCGTTTTATTAAACTATCGATATTTATAAAAAAGAATTTAAAAAGTGCAGAAATACTTTTTGTTATATTTAATTTCTAGCACTTCGTGCAATTTTTGAAATTTATTATTACTGATATTAAATCTCAGATAATATCCCCCTTGAATTTCCCTGATTGATTAATCTGACGATAATTGAAGATCAAGTCTGATAATAACTTTTAAACGCGAGCAATATCATTTTGTTTTTCTAGTCTTGATATTTCTTTATATTGAATTCTTTAGAACAGTATCTAAATCAATACTGTACCAGCACGTGTTCATTTTATTTCGATGTGGCACTGTATATGTTCATACGAGATTTTTCTTTATTTTAATCTACAAAATATTCTGGTAACGTTTGGCTGGAAAAGAAACTAGAACTACTGTACAACATTCCTCTCTATTATGTGAAAATACCCTGTTGTTGTTGTTGTTTCTTTTTTTTTTTTTTAATTCGAATTAACGATGCATGCATCATCATCTAGGGAAAATTTATTTATCCTCGAAGTGTCTCATCACGTGTGGCACGCACGGTTATATCGAACGGATTAGCATCGACGTCATTAACAAAACGGAACTCTTATTGAAAATTATGATTATATAACATGGAAGAACTTCGTTCTTCAATATACTCGCGATTTTAATCTACACGCGTAGTTTATGTAAATTCTGCTTTTATTTTCGAAACGACGGTTCTAATTAAACTCTATTGATAATTTATAAAATACATAGCGATCTTATATTGAAAAGCTATCGCCTGTTGTATCGAACAATTTATGGAACATGCTACTTCTGGAAATGGCGGGCACGCCAACATTCGTTAAAGAAAACATTCGTAAAAACGACCAATGTTTATCAGTGAATTTCAAAATCGAAAATTTTTAAGTAGAAAGAATACATCGTTTAAGAAAAAACTTTATCACACCGAAAATTTTAAAGTGACCAGCTGACTTTATTATATCGGAAGATTTAAGATTCATCGTTTGACATCGTTTTTAAAAACCTGTGATTCATCAAAGTGAAAAACAAGGAGTCTATCAGTGTAAAATAAAAATGAACAATCAATTGTTTCTACTTTGAACAGAGTACTCGAGGATTTATTGCACGGGAGATTATGCGAGAATATCGAAAGGAGTAATCGTATACGAAGGACGCATGGATTCACAAATTAAAATTAGGGGGCATCGTGTAGACCTCATGGAAGTGGAGAAAGCAGTATCCAGGGGACCTGGTGTTAACGAAGTAGTCGTTCTTTGTTATAAACCCGGCGAATTGTCTCAGGTATCGTTAATTATTATATATATTACATTATTATTATATATTATCGATTGCTTAACTATAATGTATTAAGTAAAATTACATATTACAATTATTACATAAAGTTATATTAAATTTTGAATTAATAACAATATTCAATAATTACATTATAAAATTACATGTACATATACTTGGTACATTACTATATATATATATATATATATATATATATATATATATATATATATATATATATATATATATATATATATATAAAATGTATGTGTTTAAATCTATATAATTCATATAAATTTATACGTATGTACATAATTACATATAATAATAATTTATACGTATGTACTCAATTTATATATTATACGTGTACGTGCAATTTATTATGTATGTATATATTATATGTACTTGATACATTATTCTCAATTATTGTATCTTACATATTACTTATTATATTTTATACTTAATATACTTACTAACTATTATTATTAAGTAAAATTATATAACATAAAATTATTTGAACGAATGAATGAAATTTCAGGCACTGCTTGCTTTTGTAACTATAACGAACGATTCATCTACCTGCACATTGGATATCGAGACGTTCCTTCAAGCTACTCTACCCGTATATATGTTACCACGAATTATCATCGTGGACAATATACCTCTTTTAACAAACGGGAAGACCGATCGCCAAGCACTGCTAAAACAGTACGAATCTTCGAATCTCAACAATGGTAACAATACATGTGCCTTCTCAGTTATTTTCACTCATCACTTTACATTATGAAAATCTCAACAACTCGATAACGTTAACAAAATTATTGACTGATCAAAACATAAGAACGAAATTGGTCGACAGACTGCGAGAAATCTCAGAACATCCAGTTCTTCGTTTACAGTAATCTGTACTGTGGTGTTTCACGCATTTTTGAACGCAAAATTTTGAAAAAATAAGAATGCCCGTGTAAAACATCTAAAGTATATTAGAAGATTTCTATTTTTCCACCTTTTTAATTAGATTCTCAAAAAAATTTGCATTTATCGTAAATTTCTATTTTTATTACAAATTTATATTTATTATTAATATTTATTACAAGTTTCTACTTTTCCACCCTTTTTGATTACACTCTCAAAAACATTTTATTTATATTTAGAAAAATATAGAGTTAATCGTCCACCACAAATCTAAAATTTTCGCATTTATCCTCTAGAGAACGAGCAATGCATGAACTGCGACTACACCGACATACCTGAAAAGGACCTCGCGAAGGCGAAAGTTCTGTTTCCGACCGTGGCCTCCGTGATTGGTGCAGGAGGTCGCGCGGACGTCACTATCAGCGCGAATTTCTACGAGCTGGGCGGAAATTCCTTGAACTCGATTTACACGGTGACGAAGTTACGGGATCAAGGTTACGAGATAGGGATCACAGAGTTTATCACGGCGAAGTGTTTGGGCGAGGTGCTTGATCGAATGAAAATCAGCACGGACGACGAGCCCCTTGAGAATGGTCTTAACGAAGAAGAACACATCTTTGAGATGCTGAACGATTCTCATAAAGAGGATGTGATAGAGTACGTAGACTGCAATAAATTTATATCTGAACTTTCCTGATGGGGAATATTAAAATCGGAGAGTTAGGATAGGCGAGAATATTAAAACTGAAGAGTGAATATAAAATGTGATACTTGTGGAGCAGAAATTTGCAATTTGAAGGATTGATCAATGCAAGTCACTTTTCATTTAAAAACGACTTGCACCATGCAAATATCTTTTTGTTGACAAAATCATTAATAAAGTTGACAAAACAGTTTATTATATGCAATTATTATGTATTGATATGATACAGCAATATACAGTTAGTATATTATAATGTATTGATCACGTAGTATGACAGAACAATTTAGTTTTTACGTCGTAATTATATGTACGATATAATAATATATAGTTAGTATATTATAATATATAGTTATATTATATTGATCACATTATAATGACCAAACCATCCTGTCGATAGACAGTTTCATCATCGAAAAAAGGTATCTGCATGGCACAAATCAATTTTAATAAACAGTGACTTACACTAATTACCTTCTGAATCATCTGTTCAAATAAAATTATAGAAATCAAATTTATTCGTGATACACGCTTATAGAATGGGAAAGATAATTTCGAATAGTTATCAATTCTAGCCACTGTAATATAAAAATAGTACTGCCATCTGTACGCGAGATTAATAAGTTACAATAACTGACGATGATATTTTTCTGATCCGCAGAATTATCACAGAAAGTTTCTACAGTAAAGCAGATTTAGAGCAGTGGCTGATGCCGGATATAACAAAGGAAGACTACAACACAATGATGGAAATACTTTGGAACCCGTTGGTAGAAAAGGACTTGAGTTTCGTAGTGAAATCGGCCAAAGATGGCAGAACGATCGGCGTTGGTCTGAACTTTGATCTTTGGGACGAGCCTGAGTTAATCCTCGACTCCAAATTGATGGTCGTCTTCGAATTTCTGGAATACTTGGAGGCACCGATTAGAGAACGAAAGTTGCCAAAAGGAAAGGGCCAAATTATTCACAACTTCATGATGACGACGAGCAGTGACCTAAATCCGGCTGAGAACGTAATCATGATGAGAGAGATGGAAGAATATTGTTTGCAACTGGCTAAGAGGAAGGAGTTCGCTGGAATTTTTACCACAAACACGAGCCCACTGACACAGGTAATAGTAACAACGCGAAACGTATGATTCGTTTGTTTTAGAAAATGCTATATTCAGCGAAATTTTAACGAAAGAGACTCGCTATGAGAATAGCGCACGGAAATTGGATTATTCAAAGAACTCATGCTCAACTTCCGTTGCTTTATCGTTAATATCATATTGAACATCTACGAACATCCCAATCTCCTCCTTTTCATTTCCAAAGCAACATCTCGAAAATCGGTTTCGTCAAAGCGATCTAACTTTTAAACTTCCACTAGAAATAATTAATCGCGTCACATTTCCCCCTTTTCCTTTCCTATTGACTCGTACTATTGTATCATACGCGAATAAATGACACGTAATATTAATAATATTAATTTCATTGTTACTTTAAACTGTTATATTGTTTTCATAATGCAACTTTTGAAATTTCCGCCAAGAACGCCACTCTCACACTCCCTCTCGTTTCTTTTTCGTTAACTATTTTCAATTTCACTAATTGCAAGATTAATTTCATACGTATCTTATTCGTATCGATTTCGTAGCAAATAGTAAGAAAAAAAAGGATGTTAATTTTATTATTGTAATTTTATATATTACAGCAACTCGGAACAGATGTGTTTGAGTATGAAACAATGCTGACTTACCAAGTGAACAGGTATACTGCCCCGGACGGTGCGAAGCCCTTTGAAAAAGCACCAGACAGTCAACTGGCAATTTGCTCGTTGAAAATGATCGCTTAACGTCCCCTAAAAACCAATCAGAAATATAAACAACTCGAATTGCACGAGAATACAACTTGTCGTTAATAGAATTAATAAGCATGTATTTATATTGATATATCATCGGATAAGCATTAATTTATTGTAATCGTACAAGCTACTCTATACTTCTTATTATTTACGAACTAATCAATCTGTGATTGTCTCGTATTTAGTATGCGATTATTATAATTATCTCAATTTTTAGTTTTTATAAGCAATATTGACACGTAATAAATACAGAATATGTATATATACAAAAACGTAAAAGTGATCGCATTATTTGCGAGAAATTGTAAATATTTTTGTACATAGAATAGAATATATGTATACACACATAGTGTGATATGGTTATTATAATTAGATGTACCTCTCTTCCAGTTACTCATTGAATTTTCTATACGAAGATCCTAATGCAATACAAATTCGAATATTTGGAAATATTTATATAGTATGTGTCAGTTGTTAACAAGTTTGGATATCAAAAATCGATAAGTTATATGAATCGTAATATGAATGATATAAGTAATTCAATAAAAGAAATTCATGTACCTTTTGATGTCTCTTCTTTGATTCTCCGTTTAGATACGTAATCACTCCGATTCGCTGATGAATGACCGTCTGTACAGCTCTTGTAACTGCATCAGGTGATCCAGAAGCAGGAACAGCTCTCCACGAATTCAATGAAAGAATGTGGGCATTTTGTAAACGCGATCATTCATTACCGCAACACTAATAGAAAATCGCGATGAAATAGTGTCGCAACACTAACTCTAAAACTAAATTGAGTGGAAATTACTATTAACAATATAAAAGCTACTGTGCGAACAAAACACTTCAACTATTCCAATACTCTAATTAAAATTAATTAAAATTAATCAAAGCAGCGTCTTTATAATCTAATTTAAAACAAAAGGAAACACGATAAATTTTACTATGTATAACTCCAAGATAACTTCAAAAACTCACAATCAAAAGTCGCGGTATCATAATTCGCAACTCTAAAACAAACACGATCATCATTTCTTCGCAACTCTAACTTAAACCGTAAATCATTTCTCGTTACAGTAATAAACAGGCACGAAACTACTTCGCAACTTTAATTCAACTCGTGATCAATTTGTCGCAACACTAACAAAAAAAATCGCGAAATGCCCAAAACGATGATGTACGATGATGCAGAGGAAAAAAGTACAACTACAAATACTAAAAGAGCATAGTGACAAAGTAGTAACGAGAATGATCTCCCATGCTCTGAAATCATTTAAACGATCCAGAGGATGAGAAGCCATTTGCTGTGACCCTCTTCGTGGCAGTTTGCCGGGCCTCTTCGGCTTTTAGCCTCTTCTTTCTTCGAGCGCAATGCCCGCTAAAACTTACATCTAGCTCGAGTCTTTCTAATGGCAAACTAAAAAATAAAGGTGAAGTAATAATATAAAACACGAAAGCTGACCTCAAAACACATGGACGATCATCGATCATAGTGATCGTTGTCCGTTCGCATGTGCGTGCTCGAGCAATACCTATATGAACGTTCGTTTCGGGTCCTACTCGCGACCTATCCGCGACCGCGACCGCGATGCTAAATTCGAAAAATCAAAGAGTAAAACCAGAAACAAGTGGCATGCTCCATTTGTACCAATTTCACCGTCGACTTTTCAAATTAGATTTCCTGAAACAGGTTGGACACGCGAAAGGGGAACACGCGACCAGAGACTGTGCCAACCTGCCCGGCCCTACCTACTTATAATTAAACACATTCATACCAGAAAGTAAGCTACCTATCCTATCCAGGGACCCTATATTTAAAAAATGGCAAAACAGGCACACCAACACACTCGCTCTACGGTTCTCACACATACCACCCGGGCGCAGACCTAAACTAGAGAGGACGTCCCGGGACGCCTCCGACACCCGAGCTTAACATACAACTTTCACACTCTAATTTACGTACCATTTTTCTGAAATCGACTGACAATGGCTAGCGACCATTGCGTAAAACGTGATCAAAACACGTTTATATTTACAGTTATATGTGAAATATTAATAACTGAGAAAAAATATATGTAATTTCTATAGAAATTACAAGTGCAAGTTAACTTGTAATTATTATATTGTATCATATTATATAATTCATAGTATATACAATTATAGTGTATTTAATAAGTATTATTATAATAAATTCGTATTTCAAATATTTTAAATATTTATAGTGAATGGAACAATAGAAACGACGCAATTCCACATTCTAACCACGCACACATGCGGAAAATACGTCGTGCACGATACGCTGACACACTGTCAGTCGCTGATGTGAGAAATTTTTTACAAGATTACAAACTATGGTCATCGTGCCCAATGTCTTTCACCCACTCAAGTAGCACCTGGGCACGTGAGTGAGATCCTGACAATGAACACGGAAGGGGTTAAACCTGAAAATCCTGAACTAAAAAAATGATTAGTTTGTGTAATTTGTATCTAACGGACTATTGCATTATTTTATTTCAAACTATAGTGAGTCTACTCTTTCAGAAATTATTGAAATTGCAAGAGAATAAAGACAATGAACAAGACTTGAATTTGTTAAAAAAAAATATTACGAACAATCTAACAATTGACTCAAACAATCAAAATCAAGCAATTGACTCCAAATTAAATATTAATAGAAATACTCTCAGGCGACTTCTTCATCAAATCACATTTTCGAAAAAGCAGTGTTCAAACTTGTTGCTTTGATTCAAAACTCAGCCTGTCGCGAAGTATCTTCTTGCACATAAAATTTCATTTTACATTTTCCGCGGAAAAAATTCTAATCTGTTATGTTTCAAATTTTGTTGAAGTTCGCAATTACAAAACTCGATTAATTTAATACTATCATAAAAGGGAAAATGAAATTGAAAATTATTAATTATTAATTATCATAACAAATCAGTATGAATAAATAATAATTGCATCTTTCATAGCAACGAAGTCAGGGAGTATCCATCTTCTTTACTATGAAATGCTTAAACGAAATCGTTTTAATAATAATTGTTTATAAACATTTATAATTTATCTATTCGTATGGATATTCATATGGATATTTTACTTTTGCAAACATTCATACTGAATATGTTTTGATTTTATAAGTAATTACTATACATGTATATTTTAATTGTTAAAATCTCGATGTGCAAGAAGCTCTATCCTGATCTAATACATAAAAAACTTGAAAAAATTGTTACTACTCACGAGTATAAAAAATACCCGCGGTCACTATGCTCATCAAAAATTCTACGTATACAACCAGTCACCCGTGCCGATTCGGACCTTTCGTTCTACGACATGATTGAGTGACCGGAGGAACATAAATGCATGCGACTCACGCGACAGATGTGAAGAACGTTATCATCGATGCTGCATTGGAGAAAGGAAAGTTATCTTGGGAGTGGAGGCTCTCATGGTGGAAGTGGACGCGTGAAAAATTTCTGAAAAAACATAAAACATTTTATTTACAAAGACTTGTGAAAATTTAAATCGTAATAATGTTAAAAATTGGGACTAATAATTTGAGGTGTTTTTATTTTATAATCATAATTTTACATTCGACTTTAATAGAAAGAAAATGATACAGAATAAAATTTATATAACATACTAAAATACTTACATTTTTAGCTTCTGAAGCCATAAGATTCTTACAATATTAGGGGAAGTGGAGATTGTAAAAGATCTGCAATAAGACATTAAACTTTAGAATTTGTACCTAAAAGCAAAACAAAATCTTAAATTCGAGATAATAAAAGATTCTTACATTCTTGGCTTTAAAGCCGCCGCTGGATTTTCCCCAATTTTCCCCAAAAAATACAAAAAAATTAATGCTGATATGAAGTGTCTGTAACAAAACGTCAAATATTATACTCTGTTATTAAATTTGAAAAATTGGTTAAACTGAAGTACAATATATAACTACTTACGATCTTGATTTCCTGGAGAGGCCTTATCCTCTTAAGCACTCACTCCAATACCGAAAACAAGTGTTGAAGAAGAAAAAATATGAGAAAAGAAAAATAATAAACTATCAACGCGCGCGTTTAAGTAACAGTCGGTGGACTCACTGACTCTAACTTCGCGAATTATAATTTAAATGAATTGTTTAATTAAACAAGAGCCATTTTGCTCAAAAAATACTGAAATATTTGCGCAACAAACACTGACTCTACCAACCGCATTGCGCGCGATCACAAACATTTTCTGAAAATAAAGCTGATTAGAAGGGAAAGGCTAAAGAGTACGTTTATTTGAAAATATTACTATTTTTCTAGAAAACGATTATAAACTTGAGTATGCATTAAAGATATTAGTTGGAAATTATAAAGTATTTTTCAATGTTTGCAGAAATATTTGTAAAAATTTTATTCTGAATGTTCGTTATTAATGTGAATGCATTAGCAATTAGTATGCATTAGTAATTTATATTCATTAATAATATATCACGTCGTGTATTATAAATAAAGTATGGAAACTTTGAATTTAATCTAATCTAATACAAGAACACAAATCCATTTGAAAGTATATACTATTCAGCTACTATGATCTCTATATTTGAAATAAAATATTAATTGATTTAATCTTTTCTATTTTCATCCTTCTATCCCATATAATTACGAAAGTACGTATTGTGAATTGTATTTCAAATATATATAAATTGTACAGCAAATATTACTTAGAATTAATTAGAATTAACCAACTTTCCGTGAACCGTTGCCAACTTTGCGTGAAAGTTCATCAGATTGTTCATTAATAATCGTGGTATCTATGTTATTTCAACGAATAACCTGCACAAAATGAAACCAAAAGTTAGAACAGATATGTCAAATGAAGGCAAATATTTAAAAGTGAAACCATAATGAACTTCAAATTTTATTTATTGATTTAAATTTCTACCTGAGAACTTTTGAATGACATCTCTCTCCCAATGACTTTTCTGAATAATATTCTAATCTGTACAGATGTGTGCTTCTCTCCGCCATTTTTAACCGCCACTTCTCGGTTAAGAATCGGTCGTGAGCAATATCGATTTCGAGTTCGAGAATCGCAGGTAGTGTATTCCATATTTCGCCGTTGTGGCGCTATGATCGTGCGTTTCACGTTTAATGATAAAATTAAAACTCAAGACTAAATTAAATAGACAAAATTCATGAGAAATTCTTAAAAGAGAACAAAAATATTCACACACTTGATGAAAAATCGTCGATACATTAAACTGAGACATGAGAAATTTTATTATATTTTATCATTATGGGTAGTACAATTATTTATTTTAACTATTGAATACGTGCATTCCTAATAAATTATTGTTGAATTTGGTATTTGAATTATTAAGAATTACGTAATATATGAAGTTAAAGAATCAACAAATGTTAAAAAATGTTACAATAGAAGTAAAATCATGTTATACATATATATATATAGTCATGTTACAAGGTCACAATATGTGTACTGTTAGAATTGAAATTTAATTTTCGTATAAAATTATAAATAACTTTTAGCACAGCATGTTCTGTTTAAATGTTTATATGATATTATTATTTCATTAATTGTTGAAAATGATGTGAGAATTATTTGGTTAAACCTTACCTTGAGCTGGAGTGGAAAACGTGTGTTTTATCTTAAAAATATACCACACAAACGCAAATCTAATAGTTATTGTTTAAATTTTTACCTGAGATGATACTTTTGAATGATAGTTCTTTCCGAATGATTTTTCTGGATAATATTTTCTTCTGTACAGATGAGGTGGTATGCTTCTTTCCGCCATTTTTAACCGCCACTTCTCGGTTAAAAATCGATCATGAGAAATATCGATTTCGAGTTTGAGAATCGTAGGAAGTGTATTCCGTATTTCGCCGTTGGCGCTGTAATCAGTTGATATGCGCGCATTTCGAACGAAATGTTAATTTGGAATAAAAAATAAGAAACTTTGATCTAAATCAAATACACAAAATTCATGAAAAATTCTTGAAAAAGAACAAAAATATTTATACACTAAATAAAAAATTGTCAATGCTTTAAACTGTTATAGTTTCCTGAAAAAAATTGTAGAATAATTTACTTGATTTTATTTGAAAAAAAAAATTCTTCACTATAATTTTTCTGAGTTTGTTTCGTTCAAAGATATTTATTTTTACACTATACAGCAAGCGTAAAACTAAGAATATATTTTTCTGCTTAAAAATTATAAAAATACAAACTTCTCACCGAAGAGAAGAAATTTTTCCATCACTGAAAAATTTGTTTCATAATCAGATCAATTTTGAAAAATACATTCTATACGAGATCTATTCATATATGTACTTTGTGGCATTACTAAACACCCCTCTTTGTGTAACATAACCTCAAATTTAACAAGATCAATTTTTCTATATGAACATAACATAAATACTTATATTTAATTGTAAATAATAGTATATTATTATTTTTCAATAAGGAGAACTTGTTGTTATTGTATATATATAATAACATTCGTCATATATATGTATATAAAGAGACCATCCATTTATTTTAATATGATTTAATAAAAAATTTTGAAATGGCACCTCTTACGGATTTGCTCTCATGCAGTATAATTGAGAAAGATTCCAATGGTGACATATTATGGACGTGGTCCTACCCAATCGTTTCAGAATTGCAAAAAGTGGTTGTTGCAAGAAAATGCAATTTAGAAGTAGAACACAATTCCCCTCAAGTGT
Source organism: Tetragonisca angustula (assembly GCA_036937485.2). Lineage (NCBI taxonomy): Eukaryota > Metazoa > Arthropoda > Insecta > Hymenoptera > Apidae > Tetragonisca > Tetragonisca angustula. Next base: position 342,317 of record JAWNGG020000100.1, on the reverse strand, counting down.
TTATATTCTCAAGGTACAAGTACAATTGGTTCTACATACACTGTAGTGAAGTATTTGATTCGGATAAGTTACCAAAAGTGAGTCACATGCTTTTTTCTAAGAAGAAACATTAATATCATTATGTAGGAATGTAATGAAAACATCCTAAAGTTTTGTTTGAAACAGGTGAAGCAGTTTGCATTGGTCTTGTTTGCCAAAGACTTTAATCCAAGAAAGTATGAGGTACTATCGAGAGTCCTTAGCAAAATGTACTGCAAAACTGGCAAGCCAACAGAGATATTGCAATTATATCTCTCTGTATTTACAAAAGGATCGTGTTCCACTCAGGAAAATGGAACATTTGTTTCTGATGACTTTAACAGTCATTGTTTTATAATCAGTACAAATGTCAGAGAAATGATTAAAACATTCGAGTTAGAAACAATCTTAATATACACTGCTCTTCTTCTAAAAAAAAGGATAATAGTCTATCATCATAGTCTGGAACAGCTTTTAAAATGGATTGGAATATTTCCTCTGTTGATGAAGCACCGTAAAGTCACTGATAATTTGTTTCCTTGGATTGATTTAATTGATGATGAATTGGCAGAATTAAAGGTATATTGATCATCTGTATTTTGTAATTGCCTGACAGGTATCATGTACCTCTGATAATTACATGTTTTCAGGGACTTTCACACTATATTGCTGGTTGCAGAAACAGCTCTATTTCGTCGAGAACAGATTTGTTTGACCTGCTTGTGAATATACCAGCCAGAGAAATCACAGTTGCGTCGCACGCAAAAGGTAAATAAAAGTGCAATTGAAAATATCGTTTGTTTATTAAGTAATTTATGTTAATTCCATCAATTTATTTAGAGAGCCTGACAATGACAAAAACGCACAAAGAAATAGCCCTATTTATGATTCAACTGAGTGAGAATCAGTCTTATATTGAGAGCCAAATAATTTCTGAGATAAATGACAAAACTCAAGACCTGTTGAATCAGTTGAAATCTCTAGCTGTAGTTCAAGGGCCGGATGGAAGAAAAATGGTATCAGCGCAAACATTGAAAGAAAAGAACTTACCACCAGCAGTGGAACATTTTCTAATCAATTTAGCTGTAGCTGAGAATTTGCTCTTACTGTAATTATAATTATATTTGCTTTTACTGTAAATATACTCGCCTGTTTACACGAATGTGATCAAATAAATAATTTCAATCTAATTGCGCGACTGACTGATTTTCAAATCAATCATTGATAAATAATTGGTCGGTTCGATTCAGGGTCAGCAACATTCAAAACGGATCTCTCGCGACATCTGGTGGCAAATCCGTAATGCGCGTATTATCGAAATTAATGTAAAAATAGCGAGGAAAGATCGCCAGTTACAACGGAAAAATACTAAACCAAGCAGTGCTTTTTTTTCGTAACATGTCAATTGCGTATACCGGTTGTTCGCAAAATGCAGGGTAACGTGGCCAGGTTGATTTGACTTGCATATTACGGGAAGCCATTTTTCCGTAGTGGCCGCCTTTCATCCGGTACACGCGGTCGAGGCCTCGTCGTGACAAACGTCGCGTACGAAGAGAAGCGAATTCTATTATTTTCTATAGAAATCTCGCAAAATTCTACGGCAGATTGTATGGTGTGAAATCGACTGTGCACGTGTGAGAAAATGGCGCGATACGGACAGAGACCCGAGAACGCTCTGAAAAGAGCAAACGGTACGTGTGACTATTCCGTAACGAGATATGACATGGCCGATAGCTATTTAATCTGGATTCCGAAAATTCTTCTGTCCCGTTTCACGCGAATATCTCACAATCCTCGGTTGCTTCATTTAACCGTATATTTCCATGATTTGCTGATCAATCGTCACAAGTGACGTCCCCCATTTGTCGCGGAACATTCAGCTCGGTGGGCACGTCCTCCTGACTTTTTAAAAACATCAATTTTACCTAACCATATGCATCTAGAACGGAACAACTGTGCAAGATTCTGAGAGGTCTGAATAGTTCTAAAAGATACGCTACGATTACAAGTGAAACGCAACGTTTTATTTTTGCATACAATCTTTTGTTCGAATTAATTTATATCGAATAAAATTATTCAGTATATACATTGTTTGTACGAACGAGCGAACATTTGTAGTGAATGCTTGTTGAATCTTGCGTGCAGTTTTATTTGAGATCCTTTTCGCAATATTAATATTGACCCTCTTTAACTTTGTATCTCTTTGTTCTGTTACATAAACACTAGCTATAACACATATTTTTAATACGGTTAATGTCAGAATGAATCATTACAGAGCAGTATGATCTATACACATTTATGTTATATTGTATTAAATATCTCTGAAAAAATTTTTAAACATGTGTTTCCCTTCTTTTTTTTTTATTTTTAACAGAGTTCATTGAAGTGGGAAAGCCAGCTAGAGCATTAGATACTCTACAAGAAGTCTTCCGCAATAAAAAATGGACGTACAATTGGTCAGAGTCGGTGTTAGAACCGATAATGTTCAAATACCTGGATCTATGTGTGGAGTTAAAGAAATCGCATATAGCAAAGGAGGGCCTATTTCAATATCGGAATATGTTTCAATCTGTGAATGTCGGAAGCTTGGAAAATGTCATACGTGGTTATCTACGTATGGCAGAGGAAAAAACAAACCAAGCACGGAAGCAGAGCCAACAGGCCGTTATAGACATAGATGATCTTGATAACCTGGCCACACCTGAAAGCATATTGTTGTCAGCAGTAAGTGGCGAGGATGCGCAAGACCGAAGCGACCGTACTATCCTGACACCATGGGTGAAATTTCTTTGGGAGTCTTATTGTCAGTGTTTAGAATTACTAAGAACGAACGCTCACGTTGAGACATTGTATCACGATATTGCACGTATGGCCTTCCAGTTTTGTCTTGAATATAATCGTAAGACTGAATTTCGTAAACTGTGCGAGAAACTGCGAAAACATTTAGAGGAGATTTGTAAATTACCGGCTCTTGTGTCGAATGTTTCCATGAACAGAGCGGAAACACAACAATTGAATCTGGAAACGCGACTGAATCAGCTTGATTCAGCAATACAAATGGAGCTGTGGCAAGAAGCGTTTAAATCCTCAGAAGATGTGCATGGTATGATGAATTTGTCCAAGAAACTTCCAGTGCCAAAAACTATGGCGAATTATTATCAGAAACTGGCTATGGTTTTCTGGAAGGCGGGGAACTATCTATTCCATGCTGCGGCATTGTTTAAATTGTTGCAGCTCTCCCGCGAAATGAAGAAGAACATGTCCTTAGAAGAACAGCAGAGAATGGCCAATCGTGTCTTACTAGCCACTTTATCTATTCCACTGCCATCGGCTCACCCAGAATTTGATCGTTTCATCGAAACGGACAAGAGTCCATTGGAGAAAGCTCAAAAGCTTGCCACGCTCCTGGGACTCACTCAGCCACCAACTAGAGTTTCCTTGCTTAAAGATATCGTTCGTTTGAATATCGTCAACTTAGCATCGCCGCAGTTGCAAGAATTGTACTCGTGGCTCGAGGTCGAATTTCACCCTCTGGAACTGTGTAGTCGAGTAGACTCTGTTATCCAGACGCTGCAGGCAGACGAAAATAGCCCTTTAATTCAGTATATCCCAGCCCTGCAAGACGTTACTCTTGTACGTCTGGTTCATCAAATATCGCAAGTTTATCAGACCATACAATTCGCTAGACTTTTGGAACTTGCCAAATTCACGACAGACTTTCACCTGGAACGTTTGCTGGTCGATTGCGTGAGATACAACGACATGCAGATAAGGATCAGTCATGGGAAGAAGTGCGTTCACTTTGGTGTTGATCTGTCGGAGGCTCAGAGGGAAGATCATCCCGACGGTCCCGTGTTGCAAGCAATGCCTTCTGAACAGATCCGCTGCCAGCTCGTAAATATGGCTACTGTGTTGCACAGAGCGATCAATATTATTAACCCGAATAAGAAGAAAATGGAGCGCGAGAAGTTGCGTTCCGCCATGGTGAACCATTATCACGAGACCAAGATGAAAGAACACCAAAGGATCCTCGGAAGACATAAGATCATCGAGGAAAGAAAGGAGTATATCGAACACATAAACACAGTCCGCGAGGAAGAGGAAATGCGAAGACAGGAGGAACTGCAGAGACAGCAAATGTTGGCAGAGCAAAAGAGGCTCGAGCAGGAGAGAGAGGAACGTGAGAGAAAACGGCAGCAGAGCGAGATTCAGCAGATCAAGGATAGGCATCTGAAAGAGAAGATGCAACAGATATCTCAAACTAGTCACGGTCAGAAGGTATTGAAAAAATTGGACGAGGACGAAATCAAGAAATTAGATGCGGAACAAATCGCAGCCCGGGAAGCCGAGGAATTGCAAAAAGAACGCAGAGAGATGCAACAGAAATTGAAATCTCAGGAGAAGAAGATAGATTACTTGGAACGTGCCAAACGTTTAGAGGAAATACCGTTGCTGGAGAAGGCAGTCGAAGAGAAGATGGAATTGGCTAAACAACGCTGGGAACAACAGGAAGCCGAACGAATCGCCGCGGCCATTGAGGAGAGACAGCAGGCTGTCGCCACCCGCGAACGCATGGCAAGAATGAAGGAGGATCATGATAGTTTCTTGGCGAAGATCTTAGCCGAGCGTAAGAGTGTTTATCTGGAAAAGCTAAAGGAATTTGAGAAGGTATTGAACGACGAAAGGGTGAGCAGATTACTGAAACGTAAGATGGAACGTAAGGCTGAAAGAAAAGCCAAGTGGGAGAAAGAGCGAGCTGAAGCTATCGAGAGAAGGCGTTTGGAAGAATTGCGTATTAAGCAAGAAGAGGAGAAACGGCGTTTGGAAGAGGAAAGGGCCAAGAGAGAAGAGGAAGAGAGACTAAGGCGTGCAGAGGAAGAGGCGAGAGAGGCTGAACGTCTGGCGAAAATTGAGAAACAAGCAGAGATCACCAGGGCTAGGGAAGCTGAGATAGAACGGAAATTAGAAGAGGAGAAACAGAGAGACAAAGAAATGGCGGATAGATGGAGACGTGGAGAACGTCACCGTATGCAGGATAAGCCAGGTACGTTTATTACTGTCGAAATTATTTTATTGATTGCACAATATACTTTATGTTACACTTGATTGCAGTCGAAATGTCCTGGCGTCGTCCTGTCGATGCGAAAGATGACGGTATCAAAGAAGAATCTACCCGTTGGAAAAGACGGGATCCAAGAGATGTGGATAATAAATGGCGAAAGGATGACGATAAACCGAAGAAAGAGACTATCGAGAGATGGAGAAAAGACGATTACGACAAGGATGATACAAGGGATAATAGAGATCGGATAGATAAGGATCGTGGAATGGATGGACGTTCAGTAAGTATATAATTGTGTAAGAACTTTTAACGAACCGTGAGAAAAATACGTTTCTAAATTACGCTTATTAATATTTTACAGATGCGTGACATTCCACGTGATCCGATATCTGATGGACCTCGTAATCGTGGCAGAATGTCCGATCGTCGTGGTGGAGGTGGAGGTGGAGGTGGTGGAAGTGGTGCTGGTGGCGGTAGCGGTGGTGGCGCCAGCACCGGTGGTGGCGGTGGCAGTGGCAGTGGTGGACATCGTCGTGAAGATACGATGCGGAACACAAGTAGTCAAAATTGGCGCGATAAGAGCGACACGATACAGAATTCGTCTCGAGATTTGCCGAGACGCGACGAAAAGTAACTACATACATTTCCATATTTGATTAGCTCATCTCGACTGCTTTGCACGTCGCTTCATTAATTTTAACTAAATTTAAATTTAAATTCAAATTACTAGGCGAGACGACACGAAAGATGATCGACTTCCATCGAAGCACGACGAGAGAAGACGACCACCGGAAGACGATGGATGGTCACAGGTGAACCGGCGTTAACATAAAAGTCGGCAACAATCTATAGAAGCAATGTTTATTATTCTTCAAGAACAGTGCATAATATGCAGTTAAACTTTCGCCTGAAATCGATAGGCCCAACTCTACTGTTTTGTGCACCGCTTCATTTATTTCCGAACATGCTCGTAACAGAGAGAAAAAGAAAAAAAAAGCACAAAGATCTATGGGTCGTAGCCAATTCACGTACGCATTACGAAAGGATACGAATTGTAATATTAATAGTCGACGATAAGATTGAGTTTTTATGATTTTTCTAAGCCGTGCAACAACAATTTTCTAAATCGATTATACTACGATATATGTATTAGACTTGTAAAAAGGAAACAAAAGCAAAGAAAGAAAAGAACGGAAAGCTCGGTGGACACAGTATACATATAAAATATGAATCAATGTACAGAGCAGAAGGGATGGCGAATTGTATAAGTGATGACGATATCGAATTTGCTGGGCTAAACCTTTTGGCAAAGGTAAAAGTCCAAAAAAAAAAAAAAACATTAATAAAGTTTTCTTGTATCCTAACTCTTACGTTGATGTTTTTATAAAACCAATATCGCATGATATCTTTACCTTGAAAAAAATACTAAAGAAACGAATTGTGTGACTGAAAGATCTAATACATATAATAGCAATCTTCCGCACACATTCGAGATAACGACTTCTAGCCTGTAAAATAATGAAACAAAACGTAAGAGCCAGACCTCTTTATTATGGTGAGAATGAAGATCTAAGCATCTTATCCATATTGTCTTTTTAATTGTTTTATTACATTTATGATATAATTAATAATTAAGATACTACGTAATAAATAAATCGCTACAGAGTATCAAACTCCGTTTCTATTTACAACCTATAAAACTTAAACAAAACATTCGTGAAGTCTTAAATTAAGTCGACGTTATTTTGTGTCAATCTTCGTTGACAAATGCATGAATAGAAAACATCAACGCGTTATATTTATTATCTATTTCTTTCATTTATCTAAACTGTAAGCTACTGTCCTTATTAAAAAACAGAGAAAGATTAATTTGAGAATAATTAATAAATGCGTGTGTAACACTGGATTATTTTAAACGTGTGGAAGATAAAGGAAACTACTAAAATTATTTAGATAACGTGTCGACCAACGTGAACCAACGACAACAGTTGAAATACACTATTATTGTAATAGAACAAATTGCGATGCTATCGATATATTTATATCTGTAATCGAGACACTTCTCGAAATTATTACATGAAAATATATAGTTCAACACCATATATAGTACACACTTTGTCACATGCATACTAAACTGTTCAAAACGTTCCGAATCACGCGATATTACGGTGCAAGCTCCATAACTCCGTGCAGAAACGATCAATTACACGGCCTGGTTTCCACTCTCGATAATTTCAGCGGTCTGAAAAGCCCGGGGTCATATTTTTCAAATAAAACGTTCAACCGGAAACTGCATTCTGATCAGATAGTTACAAAAATTGCGTTTCCACCTTTACACTCGATTTGGTCAAATTTTGCACGATGAAATTCACGTTTGATTTATTTTTATACGATCCAACAAATTCGTTTAAAGTTAAATGTTCTTTTTTTTTTTTTTTTTTTTTTACGTGTCAAAATTCCTCAAATTTTACGCTCAAGTTTTAACAAAATTTTAAACGATGATCCCATTTAATGTGCTTGCTCTTTTCGTTTGACGTCGCGACACTAAATACGCTAACGAATGTCTAGGAACTTGTCTCTTCTCGAATAGGAGAAACATCGTAGTCAGCTCTTTGCTTAATCGACTCCTGTTGTCTCAATGCACGCTAACAAATATGAGCAGCACATTACACTCTGTGTAATTTTTATAATGGACCTCTTTCTCTCTTTGAGTTCTCGCCGTCTCAAGAGCCACGGGGATTCAATACAGCATTATCGCCGCGGCAGTCTTTTCCTCTAGCGCCGGAATTGTCTCCAAGCGTTCAATCTTGTCTCGTCCTGAGCCCCAGCCTACCAACGCTATGCTGATTAAATGCACCACACCGGCGCACACAACCAGCCTGAAAGAAAACAAGCAACTTTAGAAGCGAAATCTCAGAGACACCTCTAAAAATCTACGTGGTTCTTCTTCTCTCCTATTTATGTTTTTTTTTCTACGCCTCGACTGTTGTAACTTTGAAGCAGAAAGCATTACCGTATCTAAAATCAGATGAATTCTCAAGGACATTTTCTTTGACGTATCAGTGCATGTAGGAATAATAATAAGTATGCAGATTGCGGACGCTTTATGCAAATTTATATTCAAACAGAAATTTGTTCGCATGTTATTAATACGTTTTCTAAATTTTCCACAAATGCGTGAACAACCTCTCCTTAATTTTTAAAGTAACGTTTCAACGTTTAAAAGACAAAATATTGGAAATTTTCACTTTACGTTAGCTTAAAGTGGCTAGTATTTTACCAAGCCGCAAGTTTTATAATTCGCATTCATCTCTCGCAATTTGAAAGGACTGGAAATGGAAAAACATTCACAATATCGAATATGGCCCGCAATAAAACTTGCCAGCAACTACAAAAATGCGAGATCATTGATGAAGCTTGGCAGAGGTATTCTATTGTGAATACGTCCACGCTGTATCGAGCAGAATGAAAAGTCTCTTACCAAAATGAATAACCAAGCTCAGCAGAACCTTCGCTGGTCCACATATTGTCAATGTCCTCCTTCGGAAGCACGTTGAAGTATAGCTTCGTGTAATACTGAGCTAGCCAAGTGCTCGTACTCGCCATGCACATTAGCACTGAATTAAATATCAATTAACATGAAACGTCTCGAAGTTACACGTAACGTTATACATAAAACAATTGACTTTTTTACAATATACTGTAATGTAACTAATCTCTAATAAATTTTATTTAATTTTATATACTCGATGAACTCCCTTTTCATTTTCTTTTTTTTTTGTGATTTCTTTAAACTGAATCGTTAAGTTAAAATTAAAGTTAAATACTCAACGTACGTGTTAAGATATTTATAAAATATACTCCAGGATCGGAAAGGATTTTAGATCTGGGGGAAGTGGCTGTGTTCAAAACGGCGAGCAAAGCAGCCAAGCCAGCGGTGACAAGTGCTGCCGAGGTTGTCGTTACGGTGCTGATCCAGAGTCCCCAAGACATCACAGTTGGGTCTTGTTTGATCATTTGAGGCACTGAAACGAAACAAACGATTATTTTTATGCGACAACTTCAATAATAGTATCCAGGACTTTTTAGTATCAGTAGTAAAAATCAATGACGCGAGCCTCACATTTATATGTCAGCCATTCACGTTCAGATATTTTAACACTTTCTATATTATTAAATTATGTTTAAAAATAGAAGGATAGAATTAAAAAGTTGGAGGATTTATATTCTTCGGAAAGGAGAAAACATTTAATTGAAGTTAAACAGTTAATAAATGAAAATAAACAGTTAATATCCAATATTTAAAATAATATCCAATTTACTAAGCAAATTATTACAATTATTATTAACAAAGTTACCGTCGATTAACGTTAGCGTATTATTAATCTATAGTGTTTGTCATTGTCGTTGAAAAAGTCTCATCAATTTGAACGTTCAGTTTTTCTGTGCAAACCGAATCTTACTCTGGGATTGGCGTGCAAACTGAAGTTATCGTAGCACGTAATGAATAATTAAGCGTGCAGTAAATACTCTTGCTTTAGCTAGTTCAAGTTATATTGCATCGCAAATAACGGACTATTTAATTAGCCGCGGGCGGGATTCTCAGTGAATCGCCAAGTTAACAACTTGCGTCCACGAAAGGACATCCGAGGAATTTCTCAAGAGCCGTGCCTTTCCTTGTGTTCGATGTTTACTCGAAGCAGCATTGAGTTTCAGCACACAGAACGACTATATTTTACATTAATAAAGAACCAGCGTATGCCTTTCAATTATAGAACGTTGTCTTAAAACTTATAACATTATTAATAATGTTAATGTATAAAATAATAAAATATCATAGAATATTATAGTAATAATTACTAATACCAATAATACTCTACATGGTTATTTTTAATGAAAGTTAGGTTGTTTGACGAAATCCAATAATGTCAAGAATATTGAAATAGCCTTATCTTTAGCCTCGCCTAAAGCGATTGTGATTGACATCAAAAATTAATCAAATCAAAATGTGTAAAGATAATTACAATTGGATGAAACGCGACTCGGTACTTTCATTGACCGTGAAAGTTTCCAAGGAAAAGAGATTTTAATATTTCCCGTGGTCAGCATCGGGACAGTCGATGATACGAGGTTGCTGGAGCACGTGAAAGTCGACCACGAGGCACGGTCGTGAATTTTTGCACACTCAGAAACCAGTTTCTGCTCCTATTGTTACAACCGTCGCGGTTGCTCTCTCGCGCACGGAATCTTTCCCTCGGGCTGCTTTTCTTTATTCAACCGCTTCTCCTGCGCGTGGGTGTCGCAAAAAACGATCTTGCCGCCGATGAAATCTCCAACGGGAACGGATTAGAACCGTGTCCGACATTTCCAAACTCTTACGGCTGTCTATTCCGCTATTAGGTACACTTTGAACAGCTGCTGAACTATTAATCATACAGCGACTATAGAAAGAATTCTTTCCTCGCTTCTCTTCCTTTTCTTCTTTTGAAAAATTTTCACTTGACAAATGGGGCTTTTTCGTTTTATGTTCTTCTATAATCTGTGAAAAGTCGTGAAATCAATATAAAATACGAGATTACTAATTAATACTGTAATTGCCAATCTCTATTATACCAATCTCTCTACAGTTAAATATAAATTAAAATGTAAATTACAGTACAACGTGAAATTTAATAGACAGATTAACTTGATGAAAGTTAATAAGTAAATTATTTAACGCAAAAGTTATGCATATATTCAAATATAAGTTAAAATAAAAAGCATTCAAATAAAAACTTTCAAATTCCAACTAAAAAGAGAAAGAAATCATCAATCTAAAATTCCTTCATTTTCAAGAATTTTTCAATATTTCTAAAATTTGTAGAAAATTTCAACAATTAACTAATAAATACAAATATTAATAAAATAAAAGACCTACAATTCACAGAGAAAGGAAGAACGTGGTATTCCACGATTCGCAAGAAAAGAATATAACAGAGGTAAATACCACTCGAAAAATAATCCAATTTGATCGGCTTTTGTTTATTAAACGCGCGACACGTTCAGGCAATGATCAAAGTTAATATGCTAGTCGCGTGCATCAGCGTGATTAATTCTTTTCTTCATTATCAATGAAATATATCAGCGAAGAGGGATTGGCGAGGGGATTAATAAACGATTACTATCGTATTCCACTGCGACACGCATACCAATATCTGCCCCGTTGTTGGTACAATAAAATAAAGAAGCTGTTATTGACCTCACGTTTCAGGCTAAGTAGTAACTAACATATACACGATGGTTAATCGTGCATGCCACGCGATTATCGGTACATACATACATACACGATCGAAACCGGTACGTGTTCCTCGCGTGTCCCTTTGGGACCATTCTGTAGCTCGATGAAAGAGAAACGTTTCTCATGACACGTGCCAACAATCCCATTGTTCTTATCGGGCGAGGCAGCTAGTTCGATCTGCTTTCCACGCGGAATCGGTCGTTAATGCTAGAGCTTCGTTTCGATTAACCAAGTTATTCGAAAATTCAGAATTATTCCAGCTACCTGACTTCAGATTACTTTAAGTTAGAGTCGAGATTCAAGCTACATATTTGAAAATTCATGGTAGTCAAATCGATCTCGAAGATCCAGATGATTTGAAGATTGTTCAAGTTATCTGAATACTCGAATTATTTAAAATTAATTTGAAAATTTGAATTACTTGAGTTTTTTTGAAAATTCAGATGGTCTAAGTCACTTAAGGATCCAAATTGTTCAAATTGTCTGAAGATTCAGATTAGTCTCTTGAAAATTCAAAACATTCAAGTTTTTCAAAGATTCAGATTGTTTAGTTACTTGCTGATCCGGGTGATTCAAGGTACTTGAGAATTCAAATCCGGATAATTTCTTGAGGATTTGGATTAAGCTGAATTCGAGATTTATAACTGACTTGGAGATGCCTAAATTGCCAATAAAGATAAAGATTCCTAGAATAATAATGAGTGAAATTAACTTTGAGAAAGAAGTTTTTATAGTTTCAATCTCCACTTCAAACTTCAAACGATATTTTAAATTATGGAAAATAACAAGTTCATACCTTCAAAGTAATTTCAAGTAATTTCAAGCTAATGAAAACGAACTCTAAAAGAAATTCCTCGTACAGACTTCGATGTAAGGATAAATCGAAGAGCTCGTCTAAGATAACATTGTCCTCCTGAGCCAGAAATTGCCCGCAATGTACAGGTTTAACGTGTCATTCGATACGCAACTAATCATATGTACCGAGTCGGAATACGAGAAAGCTGATAAAGAAAATATTGTATCTGTGGAGTGAGAATCGTCCGTAATAAGAATTGCAGTGTGGTTGATACTGTACACTTAGCCGCCACTGGGTCAAACTGCTTGGCCACGAGGGTCCAATTACTGTTCTGCTACATTCTCCAATTTCCATAGATACCGTGCTCTGTACATTGAACTTGTCGAACAGCTTAATGCAAGGCATTTCTAAAACCTTTACACTGTAAGAACTAAAAGAAGATACTAGAAAATTATCTATAATTAAAAATCTTAAACGAAAACGTTTTTTCTTTCTTTAAATTCTAGTATTCCTTAGATAACAATGATTCACTACATAAAATAGATCGGGATTTCCTAACAAGAACAAATTTCAGCCACAAATGATCAAAGCAAGTAATCTACAACATTATTGATCCAATTATTAATCTTCAGTCCTCTAACACCTCTCGCAATAAATTTTCTAACGTAAGACGCAAATGTATTTTTTACATCGCAATACAATTTAAGAAGATATATGTGTGTAAGCCATTTAATAAAAACCAATTTCGACCATAAATGGACGAGTAACGAGGATATATGCCATAGAATCATTTAACTGGTACAGAGCAGGTTTTTGCGTCCGGTCTCCCGCGAAAATTATGCCGCGACCGAAGTGCGTGCATGAGACGAACCGTTATACATGGTAAGCCCGTAAAATTGTTATTCAAATGTTTCAGCTGGCGAACAACGTACCCCGTGGATTACGTGTACACGGTTAAGTCCACCTTCGGGGTAAGATGCCAGGGGGGAACGGATGTTTTCGCTCGAGTGCCCGACCGGCATTGTACCGCCGTTTATGGCACGATAGCAGTTTCCTCCGGCAATAACGATCTCAGTATCGGGATGACAAGACACGCAAATGTTATGAACAGTCTTATTACTCGAGTTCAGCCGTGAATCTGGGCGAAATTCATGGGCAGATAACGAATCAAGGATTCTTTACATTTCTAGCAATCTTCTTGTGTTTATAGATGTTTTTGGATATGCAAATATGAATATGGATATAACACATTTGCTATCGTAGTGTGTTGCAAAATGTCCGAATTATGCCATCAATTCTTCGTATTTTTTGTTCCTTATTGATTGTCTCAAATTTTCTGTAAGGTTCATAGAAGTTGAATTAAAATATTGATTTGCTTATATACTCACGTCTTGAAAAACTTTAAAATTGTCAGTAAATATGGAAACATTAATATTTTGTGGAGAAGATTATTTATTGATCTTGTTAAACTTTTTGAATCTGCTATTGAACATCTTTTCAAACTAGGTGTGACTAGATCCTCTTTCTGATAAATTACATAATACGTATGTTATTTGGGTCATGTAAAATTCATCACAACTCGTCAGAATTCAGTTATTAATATCTGTAACACTTAAAAAGAATCCAACCACTGAAAAGAGTCTAGAGAATATTGTATAATAATAGAGTATTGTAAAAATTGCACAAATGATTATAAAAAGTAAACAAAATCCTCAAAAAATTATAGAGTCACAGAATCCATTAGAACAATCAAAGTGGTCAAAATGACCAATTTCTAATTTTTCACAGAAATTTTAGATCTGCAAAGTAATGATGCATTTTTGCAAAACGATTCTTCGTAAAATATGCAGTCCTTATTTAACAACAAATTTTTTCGCATTCCTCGCACTTTCAAGTTTCAAGCTTTGGTAATTTCAGTGATCTGATCATCAATTATTGCCAGCACAATTCTCTCCATGATTCAGATCAAAAACAATCTTAATACGACTCTGTAACTATTAACGAATCGAGACCTCGACAATTGAGCAGCACGCTGATTACCAAATAGCAGATTTATGAGAGATACACGCGCAACTCTGCCGCCGCCGCCGTTCACCATCACATAGAAATCACATGCAGGTACAGTTATGCCGAATGAGATTCTCCAGTTTGGCCAACTATCCACCAGAATTTATGACTTCAGTATCACATTCGGTACACGAAGTACTAGAGAATCTTCCTCAGTGCGATCTTCCGTAACGATAACTCGTTTACTGATATTATTTCAGGTTATACACATAGATCGAGCCGGGAAAATCCAAATTTGATGTACTCCTTAGAAAATGAACTGTTCACAGCAAACGATAACATGTACCATGTACCTACAGCGACAGTAATTATAGTTAGTGGTTAATGTAATTTGCAAGTGTAATTTCTGGATTAGTAGGAGAATATTATAAGAAGAATATGAATACCTTTTTGAATCTATAAATGTTAATAAATCAAAGAAAAATTAATTAATACATCTCTTTTGGTATTTCTTTTGAAAATTTAACCCTCTATAACATTGTTATACACATACATTTTGAAAATTTTATTTCGTTGCTTCATTAGCAACGTATTTTATCAATCAGCATCACAAGGATGTCAAATAATTTGTTTATAACAATTATAAATAGCTGCAATTAATTAACTCTCAGATAGCTATGACTTAACTTGGGCAGTCATAGATAATTTATGTTAGATTACTGAAATTTAGGATATCTGACTTTATTATGTATTTCACATCTTTCGTGATAAAGATCAGTAACAAGATTCAATTAAATAAGAAATTCTAAATAATTTAATGATCTAGTCTTAAATTATGGTTTTCAATGGCTCAATGATATTAGTTGAGAATTAATAATCTTTTTCTACTGCAATAAAGCGAAATTCTGATTATACAGAGGATTAAAAATGGAAAGAAAAATAGATTAGAATGGAAGTTCGTTAAATACAAGAAGTGCAACTATTTTAACATTGTCTGACGTTTAACCGATTAGTATTTGTAGATTGAAATTGGTTACACTGTCTCTCAATAAGTCACTAAATACTCAGTGTTCTCATTGTCACAGATTAATTTCAATAAATATTAGATTTAAAATTGTGTGCCAATTACTTATGAATGTATGTACCAAAACACTGTATCATCAGGATCAAGAAATAAGGATAATGATTTTTAAACATGAGTTGAACATAGCTTGGGACAGAACCTCTTATTGTCAGAGTCTAGACTATCATCAACAATCAGGAAACAAGGATGGTAGATCCAGGATATGAGTTGAGCACAGAATTCTTCAACCTTCTCAGGGCAATTATCTGAAAGAAGCGATTGGGTAATGAAGTCATAATGAATAAGATAAAGCTAGATATATACAATAGATAAATTACGGTTGATCATCCATTATAGGCAGATAGCAGAGAGAGGCTGTCCTACTCGGTTGTTCCTTCGATGATAACATCACCCTCGCATCGTAGGAAAGTTATGTAAAACGCGTTGTTGGTGAGAAACTCGTCAGAAACTCGGATTAGCCAACAGCGAACAGATTGAATAATTTAACAGATCGGTGTCCGTGTCCAATACACGATCGTGGTGAAAAACTACGTGGCCAGTGTTTCAACTCATAAACTTTATCGTAAATTGAATTGTGCAAACAGTGCCGACGCTTCCTGGTAATCTTTGTGACTAGCAATCACGTGCACCGGATACCAGCCAGCATACTAGATGCTTAAAAAATCTTTCGAGTCTTCATTTACCAAAAAAGTAAGCAAAGACCATGGGAAAAAATATGATGCAGCTTTTGTTAATTTTTTTACTTTTTTTGTTTCGATGGCTAAAAAAGGATTCTAAAATTTAGGATCCATTTATCGTTCGGTTCAATACTGGACATATACCTTTCCTGAACTATATTTGAATATTTAAATAATAGATAATAGATATTAGTTACAATATAGTTATAATTATTTGTAACTACATTTATTATTATTATTGTTATAATTATTCAGCATTTTTATATCAATAATTATATAGCAACACCTATTCTGTAAATTAATATTTCTATAAAAATCTGGAAATGAACAAATAATAGATTTTCATGTAATCTTTGGAAAACAAATAATATTAATTCACATAACTAACATCATAACACTTTTTAAACATTCAAGAGAAGTATATTTAATCTTGAAGAGATGGTAATATTGTTAAATGTAATAGACTTAATTGACACATTAAATTTTCAAATTACTCTTCTGTAAGAAACAGAATAATGTGACTTATCACTAGATCAATCCTTATGTATTCATAGAAAATTTAAAATTACAGAAATCTACAAATACACATGATATGCAAAAGTATACCAAATATTGTAATATTATAAAATGAAATAATGTTTTACTTAGATTTATAAAACTACAAATTCACGTAAAAATCTACTTATCGCTTTCTTCACTTCTGACTTTCAAATGCACTGAACATTTTTTAGAACGATAACGGCTATTAAGGTAATTATCAATACCGAAACATAACTATCCATTAGTGGGATGCAACTGTAAACGGTTTAATGATTACGAAAACTGTGAAGTATATAATAGCCTTTGTATCCAGAAGCTCCGTTTTAAATTACAATGTACGAAAGGCTGCAGAAACCACTAAATGCACAGAAAGCAGTTCAAGCGTTTAATTACCACTCGGTAATGCATTTGCTGTCATATAAGCAACATAACAGCCATGCTTAATGGAGCAAATATCACGTGGTTTGGAAAAAAAAAAATATGATATGATATGTAGTAGGAAGAGAAAACGATGGTATCCTTAAATGAAGAATATAAACAGTTCACAGATTCATTAACCATGATGTTTCATCCAACAGAAAATTATTCTGATGGTTAGAAACACATTTGGTGATTATTGGGTAAAGCCGGATAATTTAATGAACCGTCAATCTTGGAGTGTTTCCTAGATACTTGTTGCGGTTATTACTACATATGTATATATATATATATATATATATATATATATATATATATATATACACACACATATATAATGCTTAACAACACCGTATTATCCGTGTCTAATTAATTACACAGAATCAAATAGTTTCGCTGAGTATATAGATGAATATACGTAGAATTTATGTTGGAGATTAATCAATCAAATTAAATTGAAAATTCCAGTATTGTAGTAACTTCCAGGAGTTAATAGTGTAATATGCAATATAATGTGTAATATACGTTCTTATAATAATATATAGATATTAATTAATATTGGTTTTCAATAGAATATTAATTAGAATTATAATTGTATTCCTATTGTTTTCCTAAAAAATTTCATCATATAAATTTTTGTTAAAGTATCCATTGTAATTTTCATTGTAATCCATCGTAAGATTCTATTAATAATTATAACACTGATTTTTCATAAGTGTATATAAAAAGCTTATTGTTAACACACTAGAGAAATATTGTCGAAATGTGATGGTTCTTATTCCAAAAAAATTAGAGAATTACTTTGGAACACCAATACTACAGTCCTTTTCATATATGTACACTGTATTTAGTATTAAAAAAAATTTAATTTGTTAGAGCATGCAATTTATGGCCTACAAGTCTATATAGGCAAGGATTAATTGAATATTCAATCATTTCCAAGTAGGCTGCTATTTTCATGCATTTGTTTGTGAATGTCAAAGTTGTACATAACGCATAAAACATAAAAAATATTCAATAGTCTAGATTTTAGTTATGTCTATAAAAGTATAAAAAACCATTATCCATTAGTACAAATTTAATTTTTCATTTTCTTAACTTTCCATTTTCAAAACTATAAAAATGTATAAATTATTAATTCATTTGATTAATCATCCATTTCATAAAACTAGTTATGCACATAAAAATTTAAGTTCCTATGAATTTAAGGTTATGAATAATCATAAATTAGATTTTATCATTTTTACACAAAAATGTTCTCTATTTCTTCGTTTATGTTAAAAAATATAAAAATGCATAAAAATCCGCCTACAATTACATTACAGAGTACTAAAGTATTATTAAAAGAACTTACCACAGATATGATAGGTTCTCCAGCCATAGGCGACGTTCAGCTCCTTCTTTCCTTGAAGAAGACCGAAGTGAACTCGACCGGCGCTTTCTTGAGGGTTTGGGGTTCTCAACGGTCGCGCCTCGACCCAGTGTTGCGTCACCAAAGCGGCGCAAACTAATCCACCGCCCAATAACGACAGGAAGAACGTAGCAAAAATCGTGCCCCGTCGGAACATCGACGTCATCCTCGGATCACGGGGCAAGCCAGTCTTCGGATAGTTCGAGATCACTGGACAGACGAGAGGAACGAAAGAAGTGGCAAGTCATACCGGATGCGCAGCTCGCATACCTTTCATTCTGAGAGCGACCAGCCCATGAAACTTCAATGAAGTTTATATACTGTGACAGGAAGCAAGTTTGTGTACGGCGCATTCCGCCGTGTAATTAAACTACGGTACATGAAGCTTCGTACATGATAAGTATGCGTTGTGTTAACTATAAAATCATTGCAGTTCAACGGTGTTTGGGGAACAGAGATTTACAAAGGGAACGACAATTACACTCACGCGTAATAAGTCACTGTACGCTTGCTCATTTTGAATAAAGTGATCATTGCAACGGTTAATGCAATTGGACTAACAATAAGTTATATGGATACCTACCACACAATGACAAAAGACTGAACACAATTACGAATTCCGTAATTTTGTGGTCTTTATTTTGCAAAAACTTATGGAATACATTATGCAATTGTATCAAACTGTTTGTACCAAGTCGTAGTTCCATTCTAGACTTGTTTACTCAGTATTCTTCTATAATCTATACTATTCGATCTAAAGATACAAACTGGTAATATAGATCTTTTTTGAGTTTAATATTTTCTGAACTTTTGAAACCTTCTGGAACATCCAGTTATTTTATAAAATCTTCTGAAAGCCTTTATATCCTTGAAACCTTCTAAACTCTCACTCTCACTCTCTCTCTCTCTCTCTCTCTCTCTCTCTCTAAAACTTTTGAAACGTTTTAGAACTGTGGAGACTCTTGAACCTCTAGAACTTTCTCTAAAACGCATAGTATGTATTCTCTTTAGAAGTATCTAAAATCACTGATACTCCTGAAATTGTTTGGTATTCTGGATATATACCTCAGAATATTTAGAACTCTCTCAACTCCCCTATATCACCGAGACTTCTAAAACTCCATATATCACTCAAAAATTTAAAATCTTGGAACTTTTTAAATTACCAAAGAATCTCCAAGTGAAAGAGAAAATACCTTTAAAGAACTCAATCTTTCTTTAATCATCTACTTTTTGAAACATTTGATTTATTTTTAAAGAATTAATGGAATCTTTTCAATTTTTCTAATCAAATGTCAAATATCATTGACATAGTTTAGAACTTAGAACAATCATGAAAACCTTCAGTCTTTAAATACAGATTGTTTGCATTAATGAAACTCTCTGATTGCAAACATTTATGTAATTTTGAATTTTCTATGAATATAGCCAAAGAAATTTACTAAATATTAGAACCATGTTACAATGCAATAATCTACCAAAAGTATGATCATCTTAAACCTTAGTCTATATTATACAGTATTTTAATGTTCAAACTCTGCCAGGTAAAAATAAGACCAAAATGCAGTGCAGCAGAAAGTTCACAATGTTTCATTAAGAAGCTATAACAAAAATATGAAATGTGGAAAATATGTAGGTCAGTACTTTTTCTCTCAGTTTAATACGGGATAAGACAAAATACATATTTCATAATTCACCAGATCTTACTCCTCTAGATTTCTACTCACGAGGGAGTCTGGAAAGAAAAATTTACAACCCAGCAACTCTACGCGAGATGAATTGATTAAAAGAATTGAACGGTGGCCTCGAATACGTTTTGTAATTGAAATTGAATAAAAACAATAAACAATAATATGATTGTACATCTCTGCAGATTGTTCCAGTGTACACAGTTGCAAATATTCCATCAAGAGAAAACACAACACAGCGAATGTATAAAATAAAAAAAGAAAAAGAGCACTTTAGGTGTTTGAAACTTACATGGTAACATATTAACATAGATCCTTATTCCAGGTCACCAATCAATTAAAACTGAGTGTAAAGAAATTCAACAAAGTCAACATGAAACTCGATCTACAATAAATTCAACAGCACTATTAATTTTAATGGATGATTTGATGAATGATATATCAATTCGTTATATCGTTTTGTACCTTTCTAAATAATTTTTTAATGAAGCATTTATAGACCTTTCGCTCTACTTTGGACACCCTGTATATTTGTAAGTTTCAAAGTGTCTTTACGTTTTCTTTTGAGGTGCGTGACAAAATGTCACTCTACCTAATGTCTCTGGTAACTCGTTTCAGTAAGCAAATACCTGCATAAAACATGTTTCCTTTTACGCACAAATACGAAAACTGTTCAGAGACAGTGGGTATCTCTCATCCAAATACGATGTCCCGCTGTCTCTGTCTTCGATTGGAATGGTGTCTTATATTTGGAGAATGTTCCTTTCTCCCCAAGAAGTTTCTCTTTTCAGCAAAAGAAGCATGTGCACGCTTCAGACGTGAACAAGACGCTCTCCGCGTGGGCATCGATAGTTTACTTGACGACAGCAACTATTTAAATTATGCCACAGAAACTATGCCCCGCTTTCGCAACAATTATCCGGCCTGCAAGAAAAATACGCTGGTGTGAAAGCCAAAGCCTAAGCCAAACAATACTTCTTCACCAACATTTTCCATCCCTCTGGTGCTTTATCGAAATTCAGTGAACAATAGAGTTTTGTGAAGCGATGTTGAAGAGTATTTAAAAACAAAATATAGGATCAAACAAGATGTGAATCCCTTTAACTTCAGAAACAGAGTATTTCATCTAACTTGGATCTTAAACATCTTGTTTATTTTTTTTTTTTTTTTTTTGAAATATGTTTTTTTTGAAAATAGTTTATTAAAGAAAGTCACTTGGTGCAGAGAGGATTACAAACATGGTATAATTTTTCGAAGTACACCAGCAGAGGTATCAATATTTTCATGTAATATCAAGTGGATATTGATTCGATTTTGGACTTGATAGCGATTCGAAACGAATGTGTCAGTATCAAAAATTGATAACGAAAATTTCAACGCATTGAGTATCTTGGTATTGAATATCGGTATAGATCCCATCGCTACTGTCAAACTATAAATTTCTAACAGGCAAGAGAACAAAACCCTTTCAATTTTCAACTTTCAAAAATACTACAATATAAATTTCTATGATACATATTCTTTAATTTTCACCTTTCTAAACAAACGAGTGTGAGAAGAATCCGAGTAAATAACTACAAATTCATACAGCGTATCCGACAGCTTATTAAACGACAACATCAACGTAGCAATTATTTTAATCCCCCAATTATTTCGGGCATTAGAGTCCATCCCCCTTTTGCTTTCCTTTCGCTCAACTACCCGATTATTTTATCAAGGCTCTCTCGAAACGAATTTTGTGACACGTACGTATGTAAATTAATAACTTCAAAGAGTTTTATTACATTTAGAAATATCATACATCCCACGTCGTTCTGAGCTCGATGTTATTAAATAGTTGATTAGTCTACGTCAAAAGTGAATTTAATGTAAATACATTAATAAAATAGACACGTTATTAAACTTAGTTGCTGAGAAATTTATAAACGAGAAATTTTGGAATTATAATTAAACTATGAACAACTTTTCGATTTAACTTAACCAGTTACATTAAAATGTAACGACAAACGTTTATTTCTATTTGTCTTCAAATTCTAAAATTAAATTCCATTTTTTAATGTCTGGAGCTAAGAGAAAATTTCAAAAATTCGCTTAATATAGTAATAGTAAGACAGATAATACTACAGTGTTTATAACGCTGTAATAGTAAATTATTGTCTGATACTGAATGGATCAATGATTAATATATTATATTCGTACATATATTGTATTTGAAAAATTAGATAACTTGAAGTTTTCTAGGAAAAGCGAAAAATTCACAGAAATATGATTTAATATTGAGAATTTAGTAATAATTTAAATCATAAAGCCTCCATTTCTTTAAACTTTGTAAAATTGTAGTATTGATGACAAACATAACGATAAGAAAATATCAAGCAAATCCTTGGAATTCCCTTCCACGGTCTCAATATCAAAAAATAAAATTTGACGACATAAATTGATAGGAAAAAATTATTGTCATGCATTTGAATGGAACAATTCTGAACAAGTAAAAGAATGTAAGTGACAATGGTAGCAGAAAAGTACTTGTACCTATTATTATATTATTTAAACTGCAAGAACAAATGTTAAATTTTGAATATGAAAATGTATAATACGTATCTCGTTCAGGTATGGGCATTATTTGAATAAAATATTTGAGAAATGATTATTTAAATAACATATCATCTTATTTGATTCAATTATTTTGAAATAATCTTACATTAATTCATTGGAATTAAGCAAATAATTTTTCATTAATTTATTTGACTTTTTGCATTATCAAATAAAATAATTTTCACTTTGTATTATGTATTTGTATCTGCAAATGATTTCTCAAACAGTTTCTGATTCTATCGTGTAAACGTCACCTTTTTACTTCAATGAATCAACTCAAATCAAAATCATTTGATTTGACAAGGAGATAAGTTACTTTTCCCGAATAATTTTTCAAATAAAACTGATACATTATTCACATAATAAATGATTCGTTATTTCAAATTGTTATTTCTCATCTTTATTTTGAACAAAATTTGTCCAAACCTGTTGAATTTACAAAATATACATTACAAAATATACATTACATCCGGTTTTAAAAAGCCTTCTCCTTTCTCTGGAAACTGGATAATTTATATTATTCTGACCAAAATTACTTGTCTGCTATTTATTAATTTGCGTTATTGCGACTTATACCCTTAGCGAAGAAATAATGTCAGTGTAAATACCTTGCCCCTGGCTCTCGACGAAATGCACCTGGCTGAGGCTTCTCGAGAACTCGCCCTGCTTAACCTTCTGCGAGAAGTCGCCGTTGCCGAGCCTCTTGGAAAACTTGACGCGACAGTTGCCCCGAGGTTTGCCCGGCCTCAGCAGCGACGACGGCCTCGGCCTTTTCGCGAACGTGTACGGGATAGTGTAGGGCTGCGCTACGTAAAAGTAAATCGGCCGGTAGTCTTCATGGAGATGAGACTGCACGAACCCGCCGTTCGCCGGGTAGTTGCTGTACACGCTCGGTGCTCCGTTGCTGTACGCGTACGAGCCCGTGTAGTGGATACCGTAGTGGTTCGCCGTGTTTCGTGACTTCCTTTTCACCGTTGTGGAAAAAAAACAAAAGTACGTCCGTCCGTCTCGTTGGACACGGTCGTACTCAGCTTATTAGCATCTGTCCACGAGCGTCGCAGATCTTGTGCAATTTAATTTTTCCATTGAATATCGTGTCGATTGAGAATTAATGAAACGCTCCGTTATATGTTGTGTAGTACTTCTTTGCTACTGGCTCTTTTTTTTTATTAGGGGAAATCTCCTTTCCCTTCTTTCTTTCCTTGTAAGATTATGTTGGCAGAATAGCAGCTGTTAGTTTTGTAATGGAATTTTTACGTTATTAAAAGTATTCAACTAAGTTATTGGTACTTATTGATTTTGAATTTCTTACTCTAACAGTGTGCTCATAATACTGTTTTGTCTATTATTTTTTTATCTCTAGTACTTTTATATGATAATAAAATACTTACACTCTTATACTTTTTGTATTATTTGTATATTACTCGTTCTATCATCAACATAAGTCTCTTTTCCTTGTAGCATCAACGTCTGGTTATCGAAATCTCGTTATTTTTCCTTTCTGTTTCTCGTGAGCTTTTCTAACACCGCAGTTATGAAGCCCTTTCGACGAACCGCGTAACAAATGTCTGAATGATTGATTCCTCTCTTGGTCTCTGTAAGAGATCGAGATTACTTTCCTCTCGAGCAAAGAGGTATTCGACGGTTTATCAATTATAAATTTCAGATGAAACGTTTCATCGGCTGGAGGAAGCTGAGGTTGGTTTACTCTTTCAGTAGCCGAAGAAAGAGACAGCGGACAAGAGAAAGATAAAGAGGAATCCCTTCTGGCTCCCGAACGGAAATTCCTTTCCGGCGATTCTTTATCAAGGGACGTGATTCAAGTCAGCAATTGAATTTTTCACCGGGACCGTCCGTTCCGCATGCAGGAGAGATTGTTTTCCCGTAAGACCGTCTGCTCCGTCTGCGGCTATTTTAAATGAGAAAATCGCCCGCTATCCGCTTCTTTCCCGCTTAATTGTCAATTAAGTGTGCGCGCATATACATGCCTGAAAGTTTTTAGCCCTGTGTTAACCACCACTAGTTTCCAGTTAATTCAGCAACGTTGTAATTTGCATGTAAGAGCGAAATGCGTCGTTGTCGTTGTTTTCCCGCGTGTGTTACCTTCCTAGCTGCTTTGAATGGTAAAGGAAGATCCTGCTGAAGTTAACCTTCCCTCGGTGTTCTTTTTTTTCATGAATATTCTCGCACTGCTTTTCATGCCGGTACCCTTCAATCGTACACACTCTCCTTTCCCTCGAATCTCTTTCTTTCCTCTCCTCTTCTCTTTCACCTTCCTTTATTTTAGTAACTTTTAACGACCACTTGGGTACACAGAACGGTTGAAATCCCAAACAGCTATCAAGATTCCCTTTACGAATTAAAATTTCGAAGCGAGGCTTCGTGGGTGTAGTAATCGCATTGATTGAGCAACGTTTGTTTATCCGATACTATCCTTGCATCGGACAAATACCACGAGTGACAAGTACAAAGTTGACGATTGAAACTGACCACTATTCCTAGAAGCTAGAAATGAATGAGAAACACTCCGAGACTTCGGACATTCATCGATCTCGCAATAAATCGCAGAATCTGCTACGCACTGTACCAGTCCGAAACTGTGAGGTTAAACCATGTATCGTGTTACCTCTATTATTTCCTTTTCTTTATCTCTTTCTTTCTTTATTTACCGAAGGCTATTGTGTAGGACGTGATTTTGTAACCACGATGCCTCGGGATTCTGCTCAAGTATCGCTCGGAGTCCAGATTTCTCGACGGCGGCGACGTGCAGCGTGATCTTTTCTTCCTCTCACCGTTTCACGTTGCGTCAACTGTAAACAATGCAGTTCACATAAGTCGCGCGCTCGAAAATAACGTGCATATACATGTACAATGGAAATGGACAAAGAGAAAAATTGTCGTCCCACCCTAAATTCCTTTATGCCGAATTCTTAGTAAAGAATAGTCCAGATATTAGAATAAAAAAAAAATTTCATGCGGATACTTTTTAATCTTGCTCTTCTTTCCGGATAATTTAAGGTAAACTTTCGCAAAGGAATTCTTTTTAATTCCCATTATCTCAAATCTCGAATCAAATTGAATTAGCATTTAATCGGAAATTAGCAAATCTTAAACATTCATTTAAATTCGTTAAAATTAGAAATTTAGTACGAACACTTTTTGTTGCGTTCCGAACTTGGTCCTTTTTTCTAACCTAAAAGATCTATACATGTACATATGTATGTATACAATGCAAACGGACGAAAGTTCCAGAGGGAGACTTTTACTTCCAAATTCCGTTATCTTGAATCTTTAATAATACTAAATTAGAATTTTTTTCACTTTAATCTTTTAATCTATTTTCCGTTGTACTCCAATTTCGTTTCTTTTTCTTTTTGTGACCTAAAAGAGAAAATAATTTAAAGTAGCTTGATTCTCTGCATAAATTTTCCCGTGTTGTGTAATTTACCAAGTTTTTCCGTATTTTCATATTCTTCGGATATTTTTGTTTTTACTTTCACTCTCGCCAAAATACTGAATCATCCATCCCTGTTTCATTTTACAACTTATATATCTCATCCTGACCAGCAACATAAGCCATCCATTACGCTACAATGATCTTTTCGTTGAAGATTTTAAAAATAGTTTGTAAGTAAATTTGTTAGTTCATTATAAAAAAAAAAGAAACAAAAAATTCGTAAGTGTTAATCATCTCGTTTTTCCCCACTCTTGTCATTTCCAGTTATTTTTCAATGTTCTCAAAATGAGTTTACGTTGGCATTCATGAACAACGCCGTCGGGTAGCATTCTTGACGTAACTGGAGCAGCAATTGCACGAACGTAATATATTGCATTCACATGTCCGCGCATTGCGAGAGTGCATCGCTTTTTATAAATTGTTTAAGAGTTTTTCCATTACTGTCCTGACAAAAATTACGTATCTATAAACTGGTCGAAAATATCTCGGATCAATTCGCGTACAACTATGTGAAAATCGTCACCAAAAAGAAATTTAAGATCCAACACACAATGACGTGATGTCACATGGGATCGTTTGTCGTTTGCAACAGTCACGCCGTGAATGAAATATACGAAAATTGAAATCTCGTGAAATTTCATCGTACATGTTCTGAAATACTGATTGTGGAAAAAATTACAGATTTTGTTGTGTTATTATACAAACGAAATACGCGCGTATTGAGTTTAAATTACACAGTTACAGATTGCAGCGCCAACGGCAAAATATGGAATGCACTTCCTACGATTCTCGAACTCGAAATCGATATTGCTCATGATTTTTAACCAAGAAGTGGCGGTTAAAAATGGCGGAGAGATGCACACCACCTCATCTGTACAGAAGAAAATATTACCCAGAAAAATCATTCGGAAAGAACTATCATCCAAAAGTATCATTTCAGGTAAAAATTTAAACAACAACTATTAGATTTACGTTTGTGTAGTATATTTTTAAGATAAAAACACACGTTTTCCACTCCAGCTCAGGGTAAGGTTTAACCAAATAATTCTCACATCATTTTCAACAATTAATGAAATAATAATATTATATAAACATTTAAACAGAACATGCTGTGCTAAAAGTTATTTATAATTTTATACGAAAATTAAATTTCAATTCTAACAGTACACATATCGTGACCTTGTAACATGACTATATATATATATATATATATATATATATATATATATATATATATGTATAACATGCTTTTATTTCTATTGTAACATTTTTTAACATTTGTTGATTCTTTAACTTCATATATTACGTAATTCTTAATAATTCAAATATCAAATTCAACAATAATTTATTACGAAATCACGT
Organism: Tetragonisca angustula; assembly: GCA_036937485.2. NCBI lineage: Eukaryota > Metazoa > Arthropoda > Insecta > Hymenoptera > Apidae > Tetragonisca > Tetragonisca angustula. The sequence goes on along the minus strand of JAWNGG020000100.1, from coordinate 314,926 downwards.
ATTCAATAGTTAAAATAGATATTTTTACTACGCATAATGATAAAATATAATAAAATTTTTCATTTCTCAGTTTAATGTATCGACAATTCTTCATTAAATGTGTGTATATTTTCGTTCTCTTTTAAGAATTCCTCATGAATTTTGTCTATTTGATTTAGTCTTGATTTTTTTTTATGTTTTATTTTATCATTAAACGTGAAACGCACGATCATAGCGCCACAACGGCGAAATATGGAATACACTACCTGCGATTCTCGAACTCGAAATCGATATTGCTCATGACCGATTCTTAACCGAAAAGTGGCGGTTAAAAATGGCGGAAAGAAGCATACCACCTCATCTGTACAGAAGATAATATTATCCAGAAAAATCATTCGGAAAGAACTATCATTCGAAAGTATCATCTCAGGTAAAAATTTAAACAATAACTATTAGATTTGCGTTTGTGTGGTATATTTTTAAGATAAAACATACGTTTTCCACTCCAACTCAAGGTAAAGTTTAACCAAATAATTCTCACATCATTTTCAACAATTAAAGAAATAATAATAGCATATAAACATTTAAACAGAACATACTGTGCTAAAAGTTATTTATAATTTTATACGAAAATTAAATTTCAATTCTAACAGTACACATATTGTGACCTTGTAATATGACTATATATATATATATATATATATATATATATATATATGTATAACATGCTTTTACTTCTATTGTAACATTTTTTAACATTTGTTGATTCTTTAACTTCATATAATACGTAATTCTTAATAATCCAGCCAAATACAATAATTTATTAGGAATGTACATATTTAATAGCTAAAATGATTTTACTGTATAATATAATAAAATTTTTCATTTCTCAAAGAAAGTAAAGGCCCCAGAAAGCCTTGAAGCCCGAAATTCAAAACAGCAACACGAACACACACAATGTTTATATTCGTCTCGACCGTGCTTGTTCGGACCCCATAACCTACTACTTTCTCAGTTGCAGGACGAGACGTGTTACGAAGTCATTCGGCTATCGAATTTCGTGACAACAACACGCTTTACGTCGCATTACAGTTTGTAACTTTTTCTAACCTATCGGTGGCGTCTCTTCGATAGCGTCGCTTTTTCGACACTTTTTCACATCTTTTATAACTTATTAATGGTACGATTTAATTAATACGCGTGTGTTTAACGATTAATTGAGCATTACGGTAACGAAATCGTGTAATGTTTTGAAACATTTTGCAGCAATTTTTCTTCGGTTGTTGATTTTACTCCTACGGTTACCGGTAGCTTATCTCATATGTTTTTTTCAATAGAATTTACAGTTGATTATCGTTTTATTTTTACACATTTGCCTTCGTTTGGAACATTTATTCTGACTATTAATTTCTCTTTGTGCAGGTTGATCTCCTTGATTGCACAGACAGCATAGAATGCATCGATACCACAATCATTAATGGATCATTAATTTGATGAACTTCTACGGAAATTTGGCAACATTTTATACATTTTGAGTAACATTTGGTATACAATTCATATATATTTGAGATACAATTCACAGTATATAATTTCATAATTATTTAGAATACAAAGATGAAAAACAACTCAAAGTAAGATTTCACATGCGTTTTTCGTAGTATTGTTTATGTATATTCTTAAATATATTTAGTTGTGAAATTTTGATTCATGCAAACATTTTCAAATATTTATAACATTTGACGTGATATATTACTAATGTGCATACTTCCTATTCTAATAACAAACATTCAGAATATAATAATTGTCTTTCATTTACAATACTCAGTATTGAGAAATACTTTATACTTTACAACTAATATTTTTAATATATATTCAAATTTCTTTGCAATAATGTTCTAGAAAGATAGAAGTATTTTCTAAATAAACGTATCCTTCTCCCTCCTTTTATTAATCAACTTTATTTTCAGAAAATTTTTGTGATCGCGCACAATGCGGTCGATAGAGTCAGTGTTTGTAGCGAAATATTTTCATATTTTTCTGAGCAAAATGGCTCTTGTTAATTTAAATTATAATTCGCGAAGTTAGAGTCAGTGAATCCGCCGATTGTTACTTAAACGCGCTAATAGTTTTTTTATTTTTCTTTTCTCATATTTTTTTTTCTTCAACACTCGTTTTCGGTGTTAGAGTGAGTGCTCAAGAAGATAAGGCCTCTCCAGGAGATCAAGATCGTAAGTAGTTATATATTATACTTCAGTTTACTCAATTTTTCAAATTTAACAACAGAGTATAATATTTGATGTTTTGTTACAGACGCTTCACATCAGCATTAATTTTTTTGTATTTTTTGGAGGAAATCCAGCGGCGGCTTTAAAGCTAAGAATGTAAGAATCTTTCATTATTTCCAACTTAAGATTTTTGCTTTTAAATACAAATTCTAAAGTTTAACGTCTTGTTGCAGATTTACAATCTCCACTTCCCCCAATACTCTAAAAATCTTATGGCTTCAGAAGCTAAAAATGTAAGTACTTTAGTATGTTGTATTTAAATTTTATTCTCTATAATTTTCTTTCTATTGAAGTCGAATGTAAAATTATAATTATAAAATAAAAACACCTTAAATTATTAGTCCTAATTTTTAACATTATTATGATTTAAATTTTCACAAATAACAAGAGTCTTTAGAAATAAATTGTCTTATGTCTTTTCAGAAATTTTTCACGCGTTCACTTCCACCATGGGATTCTCAGCGGTATCTACTTGATGAGAGCCTCCACTCCCAAGATAATGCAGCATCGATGATAACGTTCTTCACATCTATCGCGTGAGTCGCATGCATTTATGTTCCTCCGGTCACTCAATCATGTCGTAGGACGAAAGGTCCAAATCGGCACGGGTGACTGGTTGTATACGTAGAATTTTTGATGAGCATAGTGACCGCGGGTATTTTTATACTCATGAGTAGTAACAATTTTTTCAAGTTTCTTATGTATTAGATCAGGATAGGGCTTCTTGCACATTTTAACAATTAAAATATACATGTATAGTAATTATAAAATCAAAATATATTCAGTATGAATGTTTGCAAAAGTAAAATATCCATATGAATAGATAAATTATGTTTATAAACAATTATTATTAAAACGATTTCGTTTGAGCATTTCATAGTAGAGAAGATGGATACCCTCCGACTTCGTTGCTATGAAAGATGCAATTATTATTTATTCATACTGATGATATATTTTGTTATGATAATTAATAATTAATAATTTTCAGTTTTCAATTTTATAATCGAGTTTTGCAATTGCAAACTTCAATAAAATTTGAAATATAACAGATTAGAATTTTTTCCGCGGAAAATGTATGAAATTTTATGTGCAAGAAGATACTTCACGACAGGCTGAGTTTTGAATCAAAGCAACAAATTTGAACACTGTTTTCGCATTTTCGAAAACGTGCTTTGATGAAGAAGTCGCCTGAGAGTATTTCTATTAATATTTAATTTGGAGTTTGATTTTGATTGTTTGAGTCAATTGTTAGATTGTTCGTAATATTTTTTTTTAACAAATTCAAGTCTTGTTCATTGTCTTTATTCTCTTGCAATTTCAATAATTTCTGAAAGGGTAGAGTCATTATAGTTTGAAATAAAATAATGCAATAGTCTGGTAGATACATAAACTAATATTACATAATTACATAAACTAATCATTTTTTTTAGTTCAGGATTTTCAGGTTTAATCCCTTCTGTGTTCATTGTCAGGATCTCACTCACGTGCCCAGGTGCTACTTGAGTGGGTGAAAGACATTGGGCACGATGACCATAGTTTGTAATCTTGTAAAAAATTTCTCACATCAGCGACTGACAGTGTGTCAGCGTATCGTGCACGACGTATTTTCCGCATGTGTGTGTGGTTAGAATGTGGAATTGCGTCGTTTCTATTCCATTCACTATAAATATTTAAAATATTTGAAATACGAATTTATTATAGTAATACTTATTAAATACACTGTAATTGTATTATTAATTATACTATGAATTATATAATATGATACAATATAATAATTACAAGTTAACTTGCGCTTGTAATTTCTATAGAAATTACATATATTTTTTCTCAGTTATTAATATTTCACATATAACTGTAAATATAAACGTGTTTTAATCACGTTTTACGCAATGGTCGCTAGCCATTGTCAGTCGATTTCAGAAAAATGGTACGTAAATTAGAGTGTGAAAGTTGTATGTTAAGCTCGGGTGTCGGAGGCGTCCCGGGACGTCCTCTCTAGTTTAGGTCTGCGCCCGGGTGGTATGTGTGAGAACCGTAGAGCGAGTGTGTTGGTGTGCCTGTTTTGCCATTTTTTAAATATAGGGTCCCTGGATAGGATAGGTAGCTTACTTTCTGGTATGAATGTGTTTAATTATAAGTAGGTAGGGCCGGGCAGGTTGGCACAGTCTCTGGTCGCGTGTTCCCCTTTCGCGTGTCCAACCTGTTTCAGGAAATCTAATTTGAAAAATCGACGGTGAAATTGGTACAAATGGAGCATGCCACTTGTTTCTGGTCTTACTCTTCGATTTTTCGAATTTAGCATCGCGGTCGCGGATAGGTCGCGAGTAGGTTCCGAAACGAACGTTCATATAGGTATTGCTCGAGCACGCACATGCGAACGGACAACGATCACTTTGATCGATGGTCGTCCATGTGTATTGGGGGTTAGCTTTCGCGATTTATATTATTATTTCACCTTTGTAAGTTATTTTTTAGTTTGCGATTAGAAAGACTCGAGCTAGACGTAAGTTTCAGCGGGCATTGCGCTCGAAGAAAGAAGAGGCTAAAAGCCGAAGAGGCCCGGCAAACTGCCACGAAGAGGGTCACAACAAATGATTTCTCATCCTCTGGATCATTTAAATGATTTCAGAGCATGGGAGATCATTCTCGTTACTATTTTGTCACTATGCTCTTTTAATATTTGTAGTTGTACTTTTTTTCCTCTTCATCATCGTTTTGGGCATATCGCGATTTTTTTTTTGTTAATGTTACGACAATTGATTACGGATTAAATTAGAGTTGCGAAGTAGCTTCACGCCTGTTTATTAGTGTTACGAGAAATGATTTACGGTTTAAGTTAGAGTTGCGAAGAAATGATTATCGCGTTTGCTTTAGAGTTGCGAATTATGATACCGCGACTTTTGATTGTGAGTTTTTGAAGTTTTCTTGGAGTTATACATAGTAAAATTTATCGTGTTTCCTTTTGTTTTAAATTAGATTATAGAGTCGCTGATTTTGATTAATTTTAATTAATTAGAGTGTTAGAATATTTGAAATTTTTTGTTCATACAATAGCTTTTGTATTGTTAATAATAACTTTCATTCAATTTAGTTTTAGAGTTAGTGTTGCGACATTATTTCATCGCGATTTCCTATGCTTGCGTTTATAAAATGCCCAAATTTTTCCACTGAATTCGTGGAAGGTTGTTCCTGCTCACTGGATCACCGGATGCAGCTATAAAAGCTGTACAGAAGTGGTCATTCATCAGCAACCTCCAGCATGGTTGCACTGGACGCATAGGAATTAGTATTGCGCATTTTTAAACATGAGTGCATAGATTAATAGCATTGCGTACTTATTTTCGGGAGTTTTAAACATGACGGAGCACTCTTCGCGTTTGATTTTGAAAATTTCCTATTTCATAATTAGTAGTATACTAGTGAATTAGTGTTGCGAAACAAGATACGGTTTGTTACTCGGTTGTAGATTTGACAATAGCTCTTCTGTTATTGTATTTAGTAGAAAGTGTTCTTTTAATAGCTCTTTTGGCTAGTAGCCCTCTTCTCTTCATTCATCTTTGTATCAAGGATAAATGTTCAATTTTTCATTTATTCAGTCTAATTTAAATTCAATCACTAGAGTTCCTTGCTTTCAATTTTTATAATTTTGATTAAAAATTGAATTCAGTTTATTAGTCTTAATAAATTTAGAATAATTTAATTCTGTTAATAAAATATAATTATAAACTATTATCTTGGTAGTAACCCGATTTTTTTTTGTATATGTAATGTGTCTTCATTACAGATCTTTTTATTTAAATTATAATACTAATCCAATATAATATAAGTTTGTTTCAGATACATTAACTCGCAGACAGATTGTGATATCATCGGAAGAAGATTTCATGCAACGTTCACTTCATTTTTTGTTTTAAATTATATTTATATATTTAGACAAATAGAAATAGAATAGAAATTATTAAATTTTTTTGTAAAGACACTAGACTATATTAGATTTAGAATTAGGGTACAGATGGTCTCAAGTTGGATATTGCGTTTGATAAAATTTTATTTGTGCTGACAGGTTCTTTAATATTTTATTAATAACTTTAAAATTTTAATTTACTGCATGAAAAAAATTAACCATCGTAATACGGTAAAACGTGGATATATAGCAAATGATTTTCGGGTAGTCACATAGCTTCACATTTCGGTATTGAAAATTTAATAACGCTGTAATGGATTTCAAAAATCATGTTTTTCACTGCTTGATCCACTTTCAATCGTTTTACTTGATGTAGTTTCCCAATTCACCGTTGTTTAAGCATAGAGTGCGCTAAAAAAACACTGTTTTAGTGTATCGGTATTTCAAAGCTTGGGATACGAAATCCCATGAGATGTTTGGTCTATTCATATACATCTCTACGATTATGCCTTTTACGACACAATAAACTCTGTCTGACATAACAGGGTAGAGTAGGATAAATTGAAATTGAATCGATGTCAAATTTAATTTTCAAATTATCAAATTCAATTACGAAGAATACAATTGCGATGAGAAATTTCTAGAATATTTCAGTATTCTGAGAGATTTTAAAACATCGTGGAACATGAACAATGAAGAGTTAGAAGATTATACTTATTTTAAATTTTAAAAAATTTCTCTTCAGTGCTTCAATTCACACTAGAGATACCAGTTCTGTTTCAATGGAAAACAAAATACTATCCTTCTCCCTCGTAGTTTTGTATTTTTGTCGTTGCATAATACAATCGACAATTGTCTATCAAACCAGTCGACCACACAATCAGACAACAGTTTAGTTAACTTTGTACTCATAAATAGCAAGAATTCAGCAGAAACGTTTTCCTTTTTTTTTTTTTTTTTTTTTTTTAATTTTTCTGTCAATAAAAACTGTAAAGTTCTAAAGCAAAAGTTTGTAATAACAAAAAGAGCCACACTATTTATAACATTTACAATAATGTAGCCACGCCATTGTAAACGAAAAAAAACGCGGACGAAATTTCTGTAAGAAGCGTGAATAACCGAACGGTGTCTCCACGGCTGAAAAGGAGAACGAGTTACGTAGGAACTGGTCTCGATGATCGTTGGCAACGGTGATTTTCGTAATCGGAACCTTGACGCGACATCGCTGACATTAATACCTGTTATGTTAATGAGAAACGATAACGGCCTGCAGGGTCTATCTTAAGAGCTGTTAATGAGAGATACTAGCAAGGATAAATGGATAGTTCGGCAGAGATTTTCCTTTTCATCGATATAATTAATCCATCCTTTTAATAAGTTTCATCCCAATATGTTACCAACTCTAATTCCAAGATGCACGCACAATTTAGAACCAATAGTAGAACTATCGACGATTAAGGAAGCAGGACAGTTTGACGGGCTTAAAAGTTACGAATACTTTGGAGGGCTAGTAAGAAAGAGTACATAAGCTTTTGTGGTTTTAACACATTATGAACTATAAAAAGCAGCATTAAAAGAGAAAAGAAGAGGGCTCTTATTTCACTTTTTAACGGCATCCATTTTACATAACTTTTTTTTACATTGCCTATCGGTGTGCATGATTCTAGCCAAACAGGATTAGTTGCAATAAAAAGGTAAAGAAAGTTCAAAAGTAAACAATATTCTCTAGAGATTGACGATCCAACATTTTCATTTTTGTGAAAATTATAAAAATAGCAGCCATTTGCTTTTGATGTATCGAATTTATGCCGAAAATTTCTACGTTTTTCGTTTATATTTTTCGAAATTATTAAAAATTAAGAAATGTTCGATCGTCAATCCCTAGTAAATGTTACACTAAAGATACGCATCGAGTTTCACAGTGATCGGTTGGTTAGATTCCGAGATATCTTGCACACCGTTTCTAAAAGCTTAGTTTCGAGAAAAACGCGTTTAAAGTTTCAGAACGTCATTTTTCATACGTATCCTTTATTTACTTTTTCTATTCATATATCGAGGCTCACAGTTCTTACAATTCGCAACTAAATTGAATCCAAATCCCCTAATATTCGATTCACCAAAAGTAACATTTGAGTCACACGATTTACACTTTATAATGCTGCCTTGATACAAATTCAATTGTACAATACAATCGAGTTCATTTGTACATACTTTACGAAAGATTATACAAATCTTTGCCTTTTTAAAAACACGCGTCTATAAAATGTCTAATAAAAATTATAAATTGGTCGTTTTCGACGACTACTACAAGTCGCGGGGAAACATTGATATGTATATTAGTATGTAGTGTCGACGGACACTCGTGCCAATTAGACAACAAGTTCGATACATCGTTGAAAAGACATTGTAGGAGAAATCAGCCACGTGACCGAGAAAATGAAACAATCGGGATAATTTCTCCATTATTTGAACGAGTATTCAAGTTTAATGGGCGTCCTTAGTTTCTGTCGCGGACAGAAATATGAAAGAATCAGACGCGCAAAGGGAAAATAGACCAAGGGGGAATGATCGCGGACGTGAGAGGGAGAATAGCGAACGTCGGGAGAAAAAGCGAGGGTGAAGATGATCGGGTGAAGAGCTGACAGGGAAGACGAGTGAAAAGTAGCGAAAGAAAAAAAAAAAAGAAAAAGAAACGAGAGAAAAGGCGAGAGAACAAAGGAAACGAGAGAGAAGAAGTGGGAAATTGATAAAAGTAATAATAAGAGCAAGAAGAGATGCAAGAATGTGTGCGGCTGAGAATGTAGAGAAGCGGGATGATGAGGTCGACTGAATGCCGTTAGCCGTGTCGTTGATGCAGCTACATACATATACGAGCATAGAGACTCGTGTGAAATATCATCGCTTGCAAGAAAAGAACAAACGAAAAGCAGAGGAAAATAAAGATGGAGAGGGATAGAGATTTAACAGAGAGAGAGAGAGAGAGAGAGAGAGAGAGAGAGAGAGAGAGAGAGAGAGAGAGAGTGTCACCAACGATCCGAATCTGTCTGCTCGTGACAGTCCTCCATGGGCTGGAACTTGAAATCGCAGTGTAATTCTATTGTGATACTGATTCCTCGTGTCTCCTCGTGTATATTGAAACATTGTCTCGCTCTTTTCGATCATTCCTTTGCAAGCAAACAAACCATAAACTAGAAGAGGAAGAGAGAACGAAATAAAAAGTAACTAAAAGCAAAATTGGCCGAGAAAAACACCGCCTTGATATTTTCATTCTGTTTTCTCTCGTTCCCTTTTTTATTTCATTGAACGAACTGCGTCGAGGTATAGAGAGACGACTCTAGAGAGGAGTAAATGAAACATGTTATTCTCTCGAATAACTTAACTATATTTACTATATTTTTAAACAAAATAATGAGAGCAAAGGAGAAAGTACGGAGATGCCATTTTGAAAGACATTTTGTTCGACTATGACAAAAGAGGGCACGACGATTGCAATAAATTGTAACAAATCGAATCGCGCTCGATGTTAGAAATACACGGATTAAAACGGGGAAAGGGGGGGGGCAGGGGGGAATGAAAAATCTTTCGATTATCGTTCGTCGAATTTCACGCGCGCGTAATTGCGCACGTGTACGTACGGTATCCTCTCGGTAACCCGTTCTTTCTGCCCGAAGAGTTTCTCTTTTTACCAGCGTACGTCGACACAGAGACTCCGAGATAGCTATCTTCGGTATGTCTCTCCGAACGTAACACGATTCTATCTCGCGCACGATATCTCGGAATTTTTTTCCTCTCCAACAGATTGACTCGTCGTTACAACCGGTCCGGCTCGCGCGTATTTTTCTTTCCCGCCTGACGCAACTCTTTCGACATACACCGGCCATTTGCTTCGGGGTATCGGACAAAGATGCATCGTGGTCCACCGTAGTCCGCGAAACTAGGACACGTAACCATCCCCACCTCACCCCTCCCCCCCCATCAGCCAGTGTTTCTTGTCCTGTTCACTAGCAAGTCGCGTAACTCGACTATGTGGATAATGAAATTACGGCCATCGACTGCGATTCACATCCGCCATCCGTTTGTTTTTATTCTCAATTGATATTCGTGTTTGAGAAATGTTCACGATAATCTGGACCAATTCTTCCCGAATGAATTATGCAAAATTTGCACGTACGAATTCACATCGAGATATTGCAGGAAGGATGCCCAAGTCCACTTTATCCTTGAGCGATAAACGCGTGTATTTAATCATGGTTGTACGTACGTATGCAGAAATAGAGATAATGTACTTGATTTTATCCAGAACGTCGATCCTTCACTCTATTGAACGGAGACGAGTAATTAATAAGTGGTTTGAGCTTTTTCTCTTATCGTGCGATTCAATGAGATTAACCATCTTTACGAGGATGAGAAAAAAATGGCAAAGGGGAGAGGGAAACGATGAGAGAAAGAGTAGTTATGAATATATACATGTAATTTCCTCGCGGTTTTTCCAAGACATAATTCCATTGCAAAATTCTTCTTACGAGACGCTTCTGTTTTCCGCATGAAACGATTTTGAATTTCGGTATAATCGATTGTTTCTTTCCTTTCTTTTTCTTTCCGCGAGACCGAGTGAATAAAATTTATTCACCGTGATAAAATTTAGTGGCAATTTCAATCGAATTTCGTCGAGTCAAACGCAAGCGGTTTCATCACACCTCAAATTGCTCGACGTTTGAATCTGCGTTACGATGCAACAATGACCTCATGAATAATTTAACACGCGCCATTGTCTCATCGGTATGTACTAATAACATCACGTCAGTTGTAGCGTATCTGACACTGATTCACTTCGTGAATGCGTTTTTCCTTTATTTTTCATTCGTTCACCCGTGGCGCGTTGTTTTTAAAGATTGTAAAACCCGGACGCACGCGATTTTTATCGACATCAGCGCGATGCGACATTCACCATTTCTATGCAACTGCAATACCACATTAGATCGAAAATTAAAACGAATCTGCGTATGAAGTTACAAAATCTCTCTCTCTCTCTCTCCATTATAATTATAGTAATAAAAGCTCGCGAATTTTCCGCGGAATTTTGTCTAAAAACGAGATTAATCTTGCCAGCGTAAAAAAGTTACGTTACTTGCAAAAATTATACACGTTTTTAACCATGAAAACTGAAACCGCAGATCCACCTAATTAGTGACGAACCTCAATTTTGTTCTGCGAACGTTAAATTCAATTTTTTTTTTTCTTCTTCGAGAAAAATTCGAGTATTTTTCATTTTATAAAGTATCAAAGATGATAAAATAAAATACAGAGATAATAGAATAAAAATATTCATTGTCAGTAAATGTACTGACGACCGATCGCGATAAAAAGATCCATTGAAAAAAAAAAAAAAAAAAAAGAGAAATATGAAGAAGTACAAAATTTTGCCTGCATTGCTTTAGCATCGTTTACGTCCCGTTCCGCTTCTCTCCCACGCTGCAAACGTCCTCTTGTTTCACGATTCAAACTTGAATTGAATGACCTTCAGCATCCACTCATAAAGAGTCGATTTCCGATCGTATCTCTAACACAACACTTTTTTCGTCACTGTATTAACACAATTTAGTCGCAACAATTAAAAAAGCAACCGCTTTGGGACCACCTGTACACGTTATAGAGCGTCTCTTGAACTGAATTTCTGACTGAGGCCCTGACTCTTTATGCCCATCTGGCTCTGGCAGGTGTTACAGGTGGCACCACTGCCCGGATCGATGATCTTATACCGATCCCTTCTTCCATGGTTAGCATGAAATGGGACTTACGTGTGCCACTTAATTTTTGGTAGAAACAAGGGTATAAAAACATTTTTCGAAATAGTCAGCAGAGATACATAAAAATATTTGTAAAAGATGCTTTTCTTCAAACTTGACTCAATAAATAGGAGACATTGATAATTGTTACCAGACTGCGGTGTTTTAATAGATTTATATAACGTACAAAAATATATAAAGTATTCAAAACAATTGAAATAGATTTCTAACTAAATTCCATTGTTTTAATTGTGTTAACAAATATATGAATCTATGTAAACATTCGTAATCTAATTATTAACTATTAACAGGTATGTTGATTTTTTAGAAATACATTTACAGACAGTGTATTCAATAATTAGCTAAAAATCGCTTTTCTGCTTCGCTGGAGTTAACAAATACTAAAAATGCCGGCGTTCCTCCGCGCACTATAAACCTGAAATTTTTTATTCCATAGTCGCTTGAGTTTTTTTAATTTTCTTTATCCTAATTTTCAAACTTACCGCTTGTCCTGCAATATTTTCCCTAAAGATTGGCAGATGTTCACCTTGTGCAAAGAACATTTATCTTTCGCCTCAAAATAAACGTTTATGTTTTCAATGGTATAACGTTCCTCTGAATCCCATTCAGGTGGTACGTTAAACATTTGTTCCAATTGTTCTAACAACCTAAACAAACAAATTTATTGCAAGTGGTAAAATTATTCATTTTTTATAAGTTAAATTTTATATATAAAATAAAAGCATACAATGCGTCTTCATGAAAATTTTGTATAAAATCTGTTTGCTGCATTTCTGGATATAAAATCATGACTGGCCAAATCAGTTTATTTTGTGCATCCAGATGAACCCTACTCTGTGCTATCTGTGGCACTTGAGGCTCTAAATCCTTTAAATCTGGATTTCTTTTTCCTTCGATCAATTCTAAATTAACACCCCTGCTTCTTATTATATCTAATAATTCTTCTTCTTCTTTATCTAATTTCTTTTCTAATCTATCTTGTTTTCTTTTATCTCTTTTCAAACGTTCCTACAAATATTCAAATGTAAGTTTCACATAATAAATGGAACTAATAATAAGTTTTTCAAATTTATACGCAAATATATCTTACTCCTGCAGCTATTGCTTGTGATTTTAAGTGTAATATTATCTTGTCGGTGGGAGATTCGTCTAGTATCTCATTGCAAAAGTCAATACATTGCTCATAATCTTTTACATGAAAGCAACAAGTGGCAGCTCTATTTAAAACTTTTACATAATTTGGTTTTAATTTCAGTGCAAACTTGCAATCATTTAAGCTTGATCTGTAATTTATATAAAATAAAAACAACTTCATAAAATTAAAACAAAACAAGTCATCAAGTATGTATGTATTATAACAGCAAATATACCTATAATTTTTTAGCATAAAATGTGCAGCAGCTCTATTATTATAAAGCTGAGCCATTAAATTAGTATCTTTGCATTTAGTTCTTATTCCTTCTGTGTAACTCATAATAGCTAATCTATACTTTTTATATTTAAAATTGAAATTTCCATCTTCTTTATAATTGTTCGCAAGTTCTATAAAACACATGTAAATGTAATAGTACCAATATCTACGTAAACATTTTTTATAAATTTAACCCTGCAATGCTAAAAATACATGCAATCTCAGTAATGCTAAAACCATATATTCTAATCTCAAAAATAAATGAAAACAGAGATCAAATGATTGAAAAATATATTTTTATTGAGACAACAATCACTTCAAATTCAAATGCTATTGAATAGTCTGAAACCTTTTATGTCAGAAAACTATCAAAAAATATAAATAAGAATAAGTCACGGCCTTTCTAAGAAATAATGAAAAGAAACATTTCTGACAAAGATATTACTTCGTTGTGCTATTCCAAGACTAAATAACAAGGTAATTGAACCAAATAAGAAAAAATTAATTCAAACCCTCAGGTGTATTCTCATCTTCTCCATATTTGAGCTGTTGTAAACCCTCCATCAATGGAGAAAGTTCTTCTCCAGGTTCTGGTGCCTTTTTCATGAAAAATGGATGTTTTTCCATTTCCTCGTCCCACCGATCTTCTGGCCATCCTTCAGTATAACTTTTCTTTTCCAAATTACTTATATATTCGTCAAGCTCTGCATCTAATTTCGAAGCAAGTTCTAATCGCTCTTCGTGAGTCCATACTTTATTCTTGTTTTCACTCGTTCCTTCCATTATTTAACTTTTTATTTATCAGTAATAAACAGAAATACGTAAATGTAAATATCAATGAGGCAATTATAACGTAAAACTATTCAACAGCGGTACAAAACCAGTCGCCAAATGATCACAATCTTTATTGAAAATGAAAACAAAACTAATTTGACCTTGTAGACCATAACCTCCAAAGTTTCACGTGTATATGTATTATTTTTCAATGTCATAACATTACCGACCGAGTAGATTGTCTAATTTCTCTCAATGATGGCGCTACTAGTATTTTCATAACTATTTAAAAAAAAGCAACCTGATTACATTTTCATCTTCGTCTTTTTGACATCTTTCATTTTAAATATTTTACACGACCTCGAAATCAAATTTCATTGAAAGGCCTACTGATAAAAAAAGATTACGTATTGGATCAAAAAATTGTTCACAATGCATTTAAAGGTTATAAGATTCAAGCGAGATATTCAGTAACGTTGAAACGTTTCGCTGTGAAAAGAGAGTATCTAAAATACTTTGAGAAGCTAAACTAGCTGAAAGGAAGAAACATCCAAGAATGTTTTAATTGTTTTAATTAACACTGAAACAATTAAACGTGTTCGTTTAATGCTACCAACTTCTTTCAAAGAGACTGATAAATAACGCAATGACATCTTCTCTCGCAAGAGAAAATACGAGACTCTCAGTCTCGAGTTGGTTGATACGAAAAGTGGAAAAAGGAAGAAAGGGGCGGCTGATCCTAACAATAAAATCCGTATTGAAAGTTAGGGATGAGAAAAGCCAGAGGAGATACGTCGATCGGGTAGGTAGGGGTGGTTAAGGTTCGGACGTTTACGCAAACATTCGGGTTTTGGCCCCTTAGCGTTCGGCTAAGCAAGATGGCGCTCGGTGAAAGCTGGTCTACGATTGGTCGATGAGACCGCACCGCGAATCTCCCGAGGACAGTCGGTTCCACGGTCTCGGAGCGGGCGAGTTGTTGGTCCCTTTGGAAAAAAGCAAAACACGCTCTCTCGTTGCGGCGACGAGTGTAATGGCCACCGTGGGCCTGGGATAGCAGGGACGAGAGGCGGTTCGCGAATTTCTTTCATCGAAACGCTGTGACTGGCCAACGAATGGCTCATTAAAACCCGGTTCGACGGTCAGTGAATGTAATAATAATACGCGTGTGTACGGACTTTGCCGTTCTTTCGTCTCGATCGGGTGGCTGTTGTTCGGTGAAGAGTGCGTGTACATCAAGCAGTGCATCTCACAGTGTACTTAATATGTGCCAGCCATTGTCGAGCGTGCATCACAGTGCCGGTCACCTAACAATCGTCAACCAAACTGGATAATATTGCTTGTTCGTCGTCTCGTCCGTTGGATTCTACCCTACTGGCACGCGGCGCAGCATCGAGTGAGTGCCTATAGCATAGCTAAATGAAACCGTATTGCACGATGTCGACGACCGTGCGTCGTATGTATGTCGAGTGAGGGGGCTTAACTGAAGTACCCGCGACTAACATGCAAAACTTACAATTAGGAGATTAATACGAAAGTACGTATGGGGAGTACCGATATACAGGGAAGTAAGAACAAGTCCTCTGTCTTTGCATTCAACCGAAAGTCACGAATAGAAAACATCGTATCAACGTTGTAGTCTGTCGAACTTGGATGAGACGATAATGGGGGTGATCCTGATCAATCTAACGATACTAATAGCGTTAATCCCCGGTATAAATTCCAGTATCGTGGATTCAGTAATCATTTTCTCGTTCGAGCTTGTCCATCAGATAGATACACTTTGGTCAAAGGCCAGACGCACCCCTTAACTCTCAGCCTTTCTCACCGAGTGAAAACAATCTTCTCGAGGTTGTCATCGCCGGCGTTCGATGATTTTTCCCTCAGAAGAGACTCATGCTCGTCCTGTAACATTCGTACGTTTATGTGAGCCCACGATCGTTGCCACATGTACAATCTTATACCTCCCATGGGGGAAAAGTCCATTTATTGTCATATGCAAGTAGTAATGAGAGTATGCGCGTTGCGAAGCACGATCAATTTCGGAAGATCTACCATCGTGCTGCAAAAGATGTCGCGCCACCCTTTCCGCGCTGGTTTATTGTTGCTAAAACTGTTTTCGAGCATTCTCCTGCGCACCGAGTCAAAAGGGTGTAACCTCTTTTCGTTTTTCATCGATGAAAGCCCCCGTAAAACGACGTTGCACGCTAGATTATCTCGATGGAAATCGAGTTTACTCGATACGACACGAATTAACCGTTAATGTTAATGCCGACGTTTTTCTCGATCGATCCCGCAGTTGATGCGACATTGAGCAACAAATAAAGAAGAGAGAAAGAAACGTTCGTCGATGCATCTCCGTCTTGTTAGTTGTTATTGAGGTCGCTGTTGTTGGTTTTTTCTTTTTTCTCTTTCCAGTGCGTTACATCGATACAATGGATACGCGTGAGAATGACTCTTATCTACACTCGTACTTCTGTACTTTTAAAAACGTCGTACGAGTTAAAATAGAGGAAACAATGACATCATCGTCGGTATCATCGTCGCTTTGGTTATTTGTTTTCGGGAGTGTGTTGTCTCCGTTGTTTTTCTCATCGATTACCATAGACGGGCGTAAACTCTCTTTTGCAAACTCGACGATAATCCCATTTCACCCGGAAAGCGTAAACGCGTTCCCGGCGACCGTGAATGACCCGTTTCGCGGTTTTAATAGGGATCGTTCGGGATATCGCGAAATAATGTATCGCGATGGTAACAGGTGCCCCCACCCTCCCCTCCCATCTCTCTTTTCCGCCCTTTTTGCAAAGAAAAGCACGTGCCTCGCGCTCAGAACCGGCGCATTCGCGTATAACGCCATTATCGAGACTGTTACTTATTCACCAAACGCAACAATCATATTGTGTTTCCACCTTTTTCCTTGCGTCTTTCGTTTCTCCCTTTTTGTTACCTTCCCTCTCCAGCGAAATATTCACGAATGAAGTGCATTCGCGGTTGTGACGGTAAAATTGCTAGTAAAGTTTTTCTTTAATTACCTCGAGATTGATGAGAAATCTCTATAAATTCTCGCCGGTTTTCGAAATTCCCTTTCTCAAGCAGAAATTTGTGCGGAAGAACTTTATATACTTCTATGTATTTCCTTTTTCTTTTTTTTTTTCCTTTTTTTTTTTTTTTTTTTTTTTTTATTATCTAGAATCATCGTCCATTTTCAGTTGCAGTTATTAGGATTTCCGATCGAGGCTATATATTTTCCTGTGCAACGCGCGGCACTCGCGATATCGAATGTAGGACGTTTGCACGTGTTGCTAACGAAATGCGTATTGTCGTTCCGCAGTGTCGAGGGGGTCGGAGTTTTGGATCGTACGAACTATCGATTTCGTGCCGAGGGTGCGGGTAATTTTTCGCGGGGGCGGTTTTTAATTAAATTTCGTCATGGAGCGCATCTTTTTCATAGGTCACGAGATTCGATTGGGAGGGGGGGGAGGGAAATATTACTTTTTGCGGTTTGATTGGGGAAATTGTTCTGTCGATGAAGAAAAAAAAAGAAAAAATGAAAAAAAAAAAGAAAAAAAAAGCGTTGAAGATAGGTTATGTCGTTGATGTATTATTGGAAAGTTTGTTCTGATACCGGCGAAGCTTTTATGAATGTCAAGAGTCCCGCGTATGACACGAAAATAAACTCGTCAATGACGATACTTATTTATACACGCCAACCATGAATCAATTTTAGCTATAGATACATTCAACAGAAATAACGCGATATTGTACGATAAAGTTCAGAAGGTTAATTCAAAATTGTGGTTGCCAGTGAGATATAAAAAAATTCCTAGCTTGGTTTATTCATAATTCTATTCTAGGAATTTTTAGCTAAATTTCAATTGCGTCTACGCTTCTTAATTTTTTATTTTCTGTCTAATGACTTTTTCATTATAGATAGATATAGAATTTTGTGTGTGTGTGTAGATATATTCAAGTTTAACAAAATGTTAGAACTTCTTAGAGTTTTTTTTAAAACTATTTTTAAAGAGCTAGATAAATCTAATCGTAATTTTTGCCAGTGGGAAAGTAAGAATTTTTTAAAATTACAACGATGCGCTAAAAAATTTAAAAATTCCTAAATAATATGGAGAAAAATCATACGATTCTAAAATATCAGGGAAATGATTCGAGTTGTTTTAATTCAAGTTGTGTCGTTTGCGTCGTTAATCAAAATTATCACTCCACTAGCAAAAATACACGATTCGATGAAATTTCAAATGAACCGTCAAACCGAGAGTTCTAACAAACGCAGACATTAATTAAAACGCATTAACGAAAAGGCCAACAGCTATCGATCAGTCTGTGCGCAAGTACTTTGTCGAGGATGACGGGTCTGCGCTCTAAATGACGCTTAGAATACTTTCCACGAGAGATATCCTCTTGAAGTGAAATTCTTTTTGACGTTGATTGCGCGTGCACCCTGTGTGTGCCAGTCGCGTTCGAGGCCCTATTCGGATCTTCTTTTCCCCGAGTTTCGTCGCACGCTTTCCGCCCAGCAAGTTCTTCGGTTAATCTGTCATGATTTATGCATAAGTGCGATTAAAGCAGAAGCCCCTATTGATATGAGCAATAAATCGTCGCGATAGAGATTAGCTTCGGCCACTAATAGTTGAGGATTTCTCGACGGGTAGCTTTGTGGCCGAGCGTTCGTTGTTAAGTCTAGGACTGTTTAACGTGTACGTAGATATGCACCGCGGTGTCTCTAAATCACACACGGTCACCCGTAATAACGCATTACTCGAAGTGGTGCTTAATCCGTTGATGATTTGTGAAGTTCACCGATCGGCCGTTTTAATACTTTAATAGCCGTCCTGTCGACTGGCAATTTAGTAGTTTTGTAAAAAAAAAAAAAAAAAAAAACAGTTGCGAGAAATGATCAACAATCCGTTGATTGTATTTTTACACGTACGTACGTGCGTACTTTTGATGCGAAATATTCCTTTTACGAAATTTGTATCCGATGGGGCTAACCCTTATTATATCGTCAGCATTTAAAAAAAAAAAAAGGAAAAGAATAATTGAAAATTGAAAAGAAGACATTTACTGCAGATTACACGTGTTTTGAACGTCGAAGAGATTTGTATACGAAAACGGCAAAGTACTCCACCAAAATTATCATCCGTCGAAGCAAGTATACAAACAGCAGCGAGCACATCGGGTATACCATCCTGAATATTAACCTTTCTCTTCTTCAAATCGTATATTGTGATAATAGCAGTGATTGACCAGCGGTCGGTGGTTACGGCGTCGTAAATGTCACGAGCGACGATAAAAATTTCTGACGAGCGGTATTGTACCTTTATCATCGGACTATTGACTGAAAGCAGTCGTGGAAAGCGTTTCTATCGTCGCGCTTAGCTGTTCACGACAGATAAACATACTGCTGGGCCGGTTAAAGGGCCAGCTTTCGACGATCATAGAAAAAGAACGATATACGTAGAGAGAGAGAGAGAGAGGGTCTAGTGCAGAAGAAATTCGTTATTTCGACGTGTTTCTCGTATAGCACGGGGCGCGCGCGTTTTGCACGGGGGTTGGAGGGGGGCCAGGGGGCAGCAACCACCGTTTAACTCGTTGAAATCCGACGATGTTTAATGAGACGTCAAGAATTTGATGCGAGTTTCGAAGGCACGGTGTTCGCACGGGGGAAAGAGAAGAGAGGCCAAGCACACACCGCGAGAGAGGCGGTCTTTATAAAGACGGCCTTTATATTTGACCGGTCGGAAATTCAGTGAGCATGTGGCAACGTCGGATATTCCTCTCTGTGTTTCTTTCTCCCTCGGGCCTGAGGCTCGATTCGTTGGCCACGCATCTTTTTCCAGCAGCGCCGGGGCCGGCGGCCGGCCATCGGGCCCCCATCGCGTTCTATACCCGTACCAGAAAGTTTCTTCTACCTTTGCCACGCCACCACCTTACACCCCATCCACTATATTCTTTTATTTTATTATTCGACCCGACCTCCGACGAGTTAGGCTGTTGCCTTCGCCTCTCTCTAAAGAGAGAGAGAGAGAGAGAGAGAGAGAGAGGGGCCTTTGCCTCTCACTCTCTTTTCTCCAGCTTGTGCTTATCCCCCCCCTCTCTCTCTCTCGTTCGTCGTTCGTGGTCTCTTCTTCTCCCATCCCCCCTCCCCCACTTCTATACCTCTCTCTTCGAGAAGCGATTCGCTTCGCAACTAACGAAGAAACTGGAATCTCGTATAGATACGAAGAAGAGATTCTTCTCCCTTTCACTCTTTCTCCGTGTCTTTATTTAGCATAGAGGGTCACCTCTCTCCCCCCTCTCTCTCTTTCGCTCTCGTGCTGCACGTACAATTAGTTTGCTCAAACTTGGACCAACGAGCGATCCCCTGCCATTTTCTATTTATCTTGGACGCGTTATCGATGCAACCGGCGAGAGACGCGCATATTAAAACTTGACGAGACTCGCCAGGAATCCAGGAAGAGGCGCTGGCGAAGCAGCCAGGCAGGCGTACACACCGAGGGGAGAAAAGGAAATCGTACATAGCCGACTTTACCGAGGGAAACTTTTCATAATGTACGAGACGCTGGATCCGTTTAGAAATTTTTCAATCGTGCCCTCCCCCTCCCCCTACCCCGTACTCGGTATCGTGAACTTTGCATTCCTGACGTCCTTCGCGGTTATTCCACATAGCCCGGATCATGTGGAATAATATTGACTCACCTGAAGTAACCCTTTGCGTTCTTGCATTTTTATCCGAATATTCGGTATTACACCGTATAGGTTATATTTCCTACTCCGAGATGCCGTAATATTGCAGGTTACTATTTCCCTTTTCCTATTTTTTTTTTTTCCACCGGTCCGTTTAGTTCCCACGATAACGTGCTTCGCTACGAGTCACGGATTCGTGCGCTATCAACCGCGGGTGATAACGCGTATAAATTTGTATTTGTTTTGGCGTGCGCTTTTACGTATCTACGATTTGTTTTTTTTTTTTTTTTTGTTTTTTTTTTAAGTTTTATCGCAGCGAAATATATATCGTAGTTTGCCTTTTAAATTTAATTGAATGTAAATAATTTGGAACGCTCGGATGGAGAATGTAGGTCGTGTCTCTCGTCCTTGAATAGAAAAATAATTTTAATTTTTAACTTTAACTCCGTATCAAAACTATTTTTTTTTTTAACTATTTCACAGTGGGGCACTTCTTTTTAACTATTTCACAGTGGGGCACTTCTTTTTAATAATCAAGTGATAAATATCACGCGCGCGCACGCGCGCGCACACACACACACACACACAATTATATAATCAGTACAAGACGAAAAAAAAACAAATGAGACAACTATATTCCCCCCCCCCCAAAAAAAAGTCACTATTAGTTAAAAAAATCTGTGTGTTTTTAATGATTGTGAAATATCCCGTGTGGTATTTCTAAACAGCTATTATAGATCTTCGACGAACAGAATGAATATAGACAGGTGATTATAGCGTCGAAATTAATACAGACGATTCTTTCACGGTTGGGCGTGGTGTGTGAAATGCAAGACTCTCGATATATTCCGGGAATATCCGACGCTCGTTAACAAACGTCAATTCGTATGAATCTTTTATAGACTTATCTCTTCATATTCTCCTTTCCCGCCTCTTCGTTTAGCCTCATCGAACAAACGCAAAATGGTAAATCGCACTTGAATGTAAACGAGCGTCGCACCCCACGCTCGAGTTTCCCGCGAAACGCTTTTAACTCTACCTCCCCCGCCTTTTCCTTCATTTCCACCGTTTTGTGCAAAGAGCCGTGTTGCTTCGCGAGCCGCACGATGCCCTAGCTACCGTTGCACGCGTGAACGTGTAATCGAAAGGCACTATGCGTGCTTTAAATTGTTGCAAGTGTAATTGCCAATAGCAGCAGAAAGTCATTGAAAACATACTTTTATCGGCCGGAGCGCGGGCCAGAGGAGCCATTCAGAAATCAATCACGTTCGCGCGCGATTGTTTTACCTAATACAACAACACACGGTGTACGTGACTGCCGCGAAACTGCTGGCCTGCTGCCATGTTTTCTCGCACGGAAACGCTCCCGATCGGTTAAATGTTAATTAACATCCTGACCTTTAACCCGATCGTTCATGTACACCTCGGGATAATCGTCGATTCCTAACCGAGTGTCTGCCGTTAATATTTTGTTAACCCGTTGCGCTGGGCAACTGGTTCGCGAACCATAACGAGTGACCGGACCCGTATACGATAATTCGTCGCTTTCATTTTCTTTTGAACTCGTCGTTATGATATCACTGGATAGAAATGATTGAGAAGTAACAAATTTATTATACGGTTATGCTCAAATATACTTAAAACTGAGGAAATGTTGCAACATTGAGACAAATTCCGGCGCAATAGGTTAACCAGTTGCGCTGGCAACTGATTGCGGACCATAACGAGTGACCGAACCCGTAATACAATAATTCGTCGCTTTCATTTTCTTTTGAACACGTCGGCACGACATCACTGGGATAGAAATGATTAAGAAGCAATAAACTTATCGTTTGTTTCGCCTGGGTTACATTTAAATATACTTAAAACTGAGAAAATGTTGCAATCTGGGGCGAAAAGTTCTCGACGTGCGACGTACTCGTCACAGACAAGTGTATAATTTCATTTTTACACGCGGGATACGATATTTGTTGCGAACATATATCCAGTATAATAAAATATTAATATAGTACGAATGATCGTTCCAAGCATATATTATGATGTGACTTACGACGTGTGCGTGTTTTACGTTTTTTTTATTATTGTACTCGCGAGATTTTGAAAATGTTTGCCGCGACACACACGATAATTACCATTCGTGAAGGCAGTCTACGAACGTTCTAATGTTCTCTGGATGAATCTGTGTATTTTGTCTTTTTGTCTCGCGTGTCACTGTCGCATAACTCGCCGTTGGAAAGATAAATCAATGGAAGGGAGAAGACTTTCTACAGTGGAAAAAAGAGTCAGTCTTGGTTAGCTCCTCTGGTTAGAGTGCAGTGGTTCGAAGTTATCGTTTTTCTCGACTCTCTCGTGAGGAGGCTCTGCTGGGCTGCCTCTTGTATCGGTTCCTTCTGCCACACGGCAATTAGAAAACACGTAAACGAGTTTTCGGTACGTTAATCCTGAAGAACGTAATTCCGAGAGCTGCCTGCATCCTGGCATCCTCTTTTCCCTTCTCCCTCTCTCCACGCCTCGTACGCCTCTTCTGTTGGATGACCCTATGGACTTTCAGCCGCGCACATTCATACACACACGAATACATACTCGCACACACACATACACTCGCCTGTATACACCTACGTGGTTTATCGAACAGGAGGAGACCGGTCGTTAGAAGTTTGAAAAAGTAGTGGGAGAAGCACGTGCGTTCCCTGGGTAATGCGTATGCAACCATATATTTTTTAAATATATATAACATAGTATATATATTATATTAAATTACATGCTTATGCAACCATATGTTTTTTTAA
The DNA here is from genome assembly GCA_036937485.2 of Tetragonisca angustula. Classification (NCBI taxonomy): domain Eukaryota; kingdom Metazoa; phylum Arthropoda; class Insecta; order Hymenoptera; family Apidae; genus Tetragonisca; species Tetragonisca angustula. The sequence continues at coordinate 291,278 of JAWNGG020000100.1, read as the reverse complement.
ATAATCACGAATACACGAAGTTAATTTTTCTATCCCATTCTCTGCCTCTATCCTATCTTCATATTTTTGCTCGTATTTCTTTTGTTTTCTTTCTCTGAGGCGACGAATTTAATGTAGAAGAGGAAATGCCAGAGATAATATCGTTTTACCAACGGCGACAAATAGATGGTGCGTGCCAACGCGAATCATAAATATTGAAATGTTACACCTCTGTCGGTGGTGGTCGGTTGATTTTATAACAGAATACGCGTGTACGACGGGGTGTTGTTTCAATAACAATTCTCACGGTTGTGTTCCAGGAACATTTAGAACACGGGCATTACCATATAATGCACAATCACCCACAAATCTGTATTGCCCTGTATAAATTCCTTTTTCAAAAGCTACCTGTTAGAAAAAGAACGCTCTTTGTTCCTCGCGTGCGATTCAACGCGCCAGGTTCGTAAATCTGACGAAATTAAGATTACTCCCAACGAATTGCTCTTTTTTTTTTTTTAACGCAGAAAGATGATTGTCCGCTTTTACGAGCCTGTTACGCAATCACTTTTACCTTCGATTTCATGCCTGAGACAATAACTGATACAATACGTATCAACGTGTTTTGTCAGCACTGTGGCACTGAAACGTGTTGAGTTTTTTTTATCTCGTCGTTTTATTTTTCAACAACGTTTTTCACAAATAAATTTTTGTTGTATAAATGCAACTCTGTCATTTCTAACTGAAGACTGTGAAGGTCAGTATTTTAATTTTAATATGATCTTTTTATTTATTTCGGAAATAAATATACATATATTTCTTTTAATATTTTAAAAATATCGACCGTCGCGTTTCTTTGAATAAGAAACTTGTTTCTTTATACATGTATTGCTTTTTTTTCCCTTATATTTTTACTGCATAACTAAAGTTTTGTATTATAAAAATATAAATTTATATTATATTTATAATTACATAATATAATTTATATTTTTTATTTTTACATCCAAACATCAAATGGCGTAGAAATCAAAGAAATTACCATGTTATCCACTTTCATACACCGTCGTATCTTACAAGCACTAGTATAATATAGCACTAACGCGTCGCACGAGCCAAGAGCGTGCACAATCGATACGTATTATAAACGATCATTGATGACGGCGGGGTGAGGGAGGGAGGCAAGGAGGAGAGCCTCTTTTCGCGTGCTAAAAAATCCATTCGGATCTAGCCGCGCTCTCGTCGTCGTTGTATTATGGAAATCAGTGGAATCGGAGTGCCGAGTATGCAGGACACGTGAATTAAACACGTAATACACCGACTCCGCAGTCGTGCACCTGTCGCGCATGCAAATCACTTAAGCCGCTGAGCCTGCTTCTGCTTGGTTTCCAAGCTTTTTCGGCTGCGATGCATATCGTTGCACGCGCTCTCGATTGTAATGTGCGTCCTCCTTGCGTGTCCGTGTCACTTCTCTTTTTCTTTTTTTCTTTTTCCTCTCTCTCTCTCTCTCTCTCTCTCTCTCTCTCTCTGTAGATCTACAAGAGTCATCACCAAATCCTAAACATCTTAAAATTCAGTCTTGATGCACGGGACACTCTTAGACCTCAATGAGGTCTATTAACTTGTATATTACAATGTTGCATATTATTAATATAGTATAATATTTTATTATAATGAAATTATATTATAATAAAATAAATAACATTCAGAAGTGATGCAACTGTCAATGTGAATGTTAATTTTCTCTCGTTTTGATAAACAAAAGTTACGCCCTCGTTGACATACACTTGATTACCTTTAAATCTCCTAATTGCGCAACAAATTTTTCCAACGACCCCGGCGTTCCTCCGTAAACCTCCCTTTTCTTTATCTCTCTTTCACCATCCACTCTCATAATTTTCCATCTCCCGTTCCCTCTCCCTCCTCCTAGGGAGTTCCCGTTTAGCTTTCACCGTTCTCCTCGCCTTTTCTTTCTCTCCCGTTTCTCGTAAAGTTTGCCACTCTCTACAATCTCTCTCTCCCCTCTTTCACCGCCTACAGGTACCCACATACGTACATAAACCGCCATGCCTGTAAGCACAATCAAACGATTAGATGCGATCAGTTACGCTTTCTTTTTCCCTGGTGCGTGTTTCTCCGTCGTGTTTCTCCGTATAATCGCCGGGATATACTTCATCGATCGCGTATACCACGTGCACGTGATATTTCAGTTAATATTTACCGACCGTCGGTCCCGATGCAGAGATTTTTCGTAATCGCAATGTACAGCATTGCACAAATATAATCTGGCCCCGGTATATTCGTCGCCGTTGTGTTATTACATGCCACTGCCAGTGTGTACTAGCCAGCAACCGGAAGATCTTGCGCTCTGATAAATTACCCTGTAACCGGTACGCGCTCGCCTTCTTCCGTCGTCCTCTGTCCGTGTCCGAGATATTATTCACCGGGTTTTCTCGTTCGAGGAAAATAGGCTCCAGCCGCACGGCGGAGTTCGTCCTTCTGTAAACGCGGCGAATGATCCAAATTGTGTTAACCACGTTCCGCTGGCAGCTGATTGCGGACCATAACGAGTGACCAAATCGTGCACGGCAATTCGTCGCTTTATTTCTTGAACTCGTCGGTATGATGTCACTTGTTGTGGAAATTATTGAGAAGTGACAAATTTATCATTTTTTTTTTTTCTTTTTTTCGCCTATTTGCCCCCGTTTTTATTGAAATATACTTAACACCGCACTTAGTACCGCACTCGGCGCGCCCAAACACATTTTTGGTGCAGCAGGAAAACTTTGTACAACGCATACATGCACTTCTTTAATTCACATTGACAAAATATTCTTAAATATTACTATACATTTTTTACAGTAATATTTAAGAATCTATTTATTATGTATTTTAGATTTCAACTGTAATTTATTTTATATTTATATTAACGCATTGTGAACGGTATGCTCTGATAAACGTGTAGCCTGTGTTTTCTCGTATTTTTTGAATTATCTAATCAAATCGAATGAATTAAAAGTGTATTATTTTATTAATAATTGAAATCATTAATTACTTTTCATTTTAGAGGTATTAAATAAAATGAGGATACCTCTAACGTTTTTTGTGGCAACAATTGTTAGGAAACAATTTCCCTACTTCTTGAAAAATTATATAACATTATAATATATAATTATATATAATATTATATAATATAAATTATATAAATTATATATCACGCTGCCTGGATCGTATCCTCTAAACGCAAAAGAGCGTTCCTCGTCTGCAACACTTGAAAACCATGCCACGACGCGAACAAGCTTCGACGACGAAGAAAGAGGGAAAAAGAAACGTTTGAATTCCACGAGTTTAGAAGGACCAATGTTGCGCAGAACAATCGGTTCGTCGTCCAGGTGGCAAGTCATTTTGAATTTCCAATTCTCCGTCCAGGCGGACGTGAAACGCTGAAAAGTCATGTTTCCATATATTTAAACATTCGCCGTTGAATTATGCCTGAAAGCGAGCTAATCCCTGTCTTTCGAGAATGTGCGTCACGGTATGTTTTACTCGCGCGTATATACAGACACGGTGTCCCAGGATATGAAACTTTGCTAACGTGTATATTTTATGGGTATAATTAAGCACAATACACGTTACACGAAGCTCTGTTAAAAAGTTTTAATAAAACGTGGCGACGACAAACTTGAAATAAACTTGCGTACTAAACACCTTGTCGTTTCTATTTTATTTTTAGAATTTTTCATGAAAAATGTTTGAATACTTCCTCGAGCTCCACTATATGTATATGCTTATATATGTAACATCTTTTTGCTCAATTATACTCGTAGAATATATATACTGACAAAATTTGTTTAAATCTTGGAACACTCTGTATGCGTCTGTGCATACATGCGGGTAGGGAGCATTCGTATGTATATAGTATAGTACGTGGCACGCATAACGACGCTTCCGCCACGCATAAATTAGCATCACGAGTGGCCGGCTGACCCGGTGTACGAGACAATTTTCTAAGAAATTTGTCAAACGGTAATTCGAGCGGCCTCTCAAGTGTAAATTCAGCTCCTCGCGGTGGCTCTCCCAACCGGTGGTCCGCCCGGTATGCAAATAAGTTGGTCAAGATAGCCCAGCGACGAGGGTAGGGGGACATGTCATTATTCCGATACCATTGTTTGTATTTCGTGGTGGAACGTGAATCATCGGTTGCTTAATTCCGATAACGCCGCCAGCCACCGACGTTGGATGCATTTTAAACGTGCCTTCTCTCCTTATTTCCATTGGCCTACGGGTGATCGACTCCATTTTACTCCGGAAGTCCAAAGCTTTCGTCGGTCTTTTGTCTTCTTACAGAGCAGAAAATTTAGAAAATTATCGTCGTTAATCGAGATGCACGAAATGGAAAACATCAGCAAGATTTGAAAATTATCGAGTTCGTTTTCTCAGTCAGTGTTAGTTTAGAATTTGTTCTGTTATTTTCCTAAAATTATTTTTTTGTAATATATTGAAAAAATACAGTGATTATGTAGTGACTGTATAGTCTAAGATTTTAAATATACGTTATTCGCTATTATTTTTTTTTTTACACAAAAAATTTTAATACATCAATTCATTAATAGCTTTACAATTGGAGATTTATACTTTCGTGCGATAAAATTTGTCATCGTCATACGTCAGTCGTTCTCACTGATTAATATTCCAGTTTTCATATATCATTCGTACGACACAGAAAATCATTTTTTTTTGTAATATATTGAAAAAATATAGTGATTATGTAGTAACTGTATAGTGTAAGATTTTAAATATACGTTATTTGCTATTATTTTTTTTTTACACAAAAAATTTTAATACATCAATTCATTAATAGCTTTACAATTGGAGATTTATACTTTCGTGCGATAAAATTTGTCATCGTCATGCGTCAGTCGTTCTCACTAATTAATATTTCAGTTTTCATACATCATTCGTATGACACAGAAAATTATTTTGTTTGTAATATATCGAAAAAATATAGTGATTATGTAGTATAGTCTAAGATTTTAAATATACGTTATTTGCCATTTTTTTTTTTTTTACACAAAAAATTTTAATACATCAATTCATTAATGAGTTTCACAATTGGAGATTCATGCGTTCGTGCAATAAAATTTGTCATCGACGTGCGTCAATCGTTCTCGCTAATTAATATTTCAATTTTCATATATCGTATGACACAGAAAACATGCTTGATTTTTCCTTTGAATCTTTTTGTGCTGTATTTCTCGTAACAAAGACCATTTAAAGATCACTTGGTTTTTTTTTTTCGTTCTTTAACAGGACATTTAAAGTAGAGTTTAAATGACAATTCAAGTAGAAACGAGGAAAAAAAGTTTGGTAAGCTACATCAACTGACCTTCAAACGAGCCAAGGCCAAAGAAATAGTGACAAGCATGTTTAGCCGGTGCAAATAGTGTACAGAGCACAGTATAATGGACGCATGTTTTTGGTACTCTGGTTCTGTTTAAATAACTTGTGCTCTTTGCGCGACTTTCGGATTGTTTGAGGGTCATCGCCGTTGCGAGCTTTGTTGAATTTACTTTCACGGCACTGCGGCGTGTCCCATTTTTGAAATGCGAACCTACTTTTGGACGACCTTGAAAAACTAGCCCAGCATGTTCGCGAATCGGTGAAAAGATACTTGCCAAAGATTTTGCCTTTCGAAAAATATTTAACCTCTTGCGCTGGAACGACGTTCCACGCACGTCGAGAATATTTCGCTTAAAATTTCGCCTTAATATTTTATATATTAATACATAATTTATATATTATTTATATATTGAAATACGACCCAGGCGAAAAAATAAATTCATTATTAGTAATTTATATCCATTGATATACAAATGATGAATTCCAGATGAAGACGAATTATTGTATACGGTTTTGGTCTCTCGTTATGGTCCGCAATCAGTCGCCAGCGCAAGAGATTAACACAAAAAGGCTCCAAAATTAGCTGCGTAGTCTTGCAAAAGACTCGAAGAAAATTGACGCAACATTTTCTTTGTTTCCCATTGGAAATAATGTGAAAAAAAAAAGAAAAATAGCTACTGGGTTATATTTTTCACATCGTTGATGATGCACAAACCGGTTGTACCTTGGGAAGCTCGTTTAATACAAAAATGGGGTAAATTGATTACCATTCGTGGAAATAAACCGAATATCAGGGACTTTATCTCTGTTATAAACGCGAAGGAACCGTAAAGCTCTCGACGTTACGTACGTTTTATATTGGCGCTTCAATACAGAAGGCGATCTTGTTGAACAACCACTCGTGAGAGAGAGAGAAACAGAGAGAGGGATGCCCGCGCGCGCGCATCCGCTAAAAGCCACATTAAAGAGATATCCGCGGCATGCATTGTGCAACCCCTTTACGAGAGTTGGCTTCCTTCCTTCCTTCGTATTTGTTACGGAGAAAATTGCGCACTGTACGCGCCGCTTCTCACGTGGAATTTATAACGACCAGTCTATAATAATTAAAATCGCTGCCGCCGGCCGGGGGTTATGCGTTTAAAATTTAAAATACGAAATCGGCCAAACTCGACGGACGTTTTGCTCTTTCGATGCGTACTGATTCACGCGGCAGATAAATACCGCATACCTTTTTTTAAATGACTAGTCAACAGTCATCAGATATATATATATATATGCGTACAACCGGATCGTGGTTAATTTACGGACAGCCATACTCGTGTTTTCTATTTGTTTCTCCTCTTTCTTAAATTTGTCACTCATTAGCATGAAACGCTAATTCAGATTTCATTCATTTACATTGATATCCTCTCGATATGCTGAAATTCGATTGGGTAATCTTCTTAATAGGTACATGCTGTTACCATTATAGGTGAAGATTTTTATGACGTCGTTAATTTATAGCTGTTGCGAGACTCTCCTCGTATTTGTTTTCAAACGAGTCAATTCCAATAAAAATTACAGCTTGTAGGTGTTTATTACCTGTTTAAGATGGTATAAGATAACTTACCGTGTTCCACACTTCAGATAGCTATTGTTGCACCGTCTATCCTTTCCACGCTCGACTCCACCTCATTGTTTTGTTCCAAAGACAAATATACACGCATACAGAGTTACCACGAGAAATGATCACGTCCCCTTCCCGTTTCTTCAAGTGCCTACTACCCTAAAACTATATATTGGCCAATGTATACGCCGATGTTTCCAAGTTACAAATCGATACCAGTCGTGAATCAGGATTGCCAATCATACTCGGTATGTCAAAGGCTATTGATACACTGCAGCCATCAAACCAATCCCATTTCATTCGATTCTCGGTCAAACATATCGACACACGTTCAAAATAGACGAACATCTTTGCGAACAGCCGTCCGTAGTCGACCCTGTCCCATGATCGGACACGGTCGAACAGTTTCAAAAATTCCTCTCCTCGTACCGGTTTCGACAGCCATAATGGCCGCTGACACAGTAGCGCACGATTTGATATATCATCTCGTTTCGACACGTTTGAAAGTTGCAGATGCTTTCCCTGTCGGTGCAACGCTCTGATTTACAGAGGATGATGAAAGTATTTGAACAGTTTTGCAGAAAATTTCCAACCACTTGTGTAACAGTAAAAATATACTGTATATATATATATATATATATATTTTGTACATACATAAATATTTACAATATATACATGTTAATATATTGTCACTATATATATATATAAATAATAGTGAAAAATATATATATATATTTTATACATATATACATAAATAGTTACAACACACACCCACACCCACACACACACACACACACACACACACACACACACACACACACACACACATATTTCGTGAGTTTATAGTATATATATATATAGTAAATTTTAAATATATATAGTATATTTTCACTGTTATACTAGTGCCTGGAAATCTTTTACAAAACTGTTTAAATATTTATATATTTATATATATATATTGTAAATATTTATGTATGTATATATTTTCGAATTTTATTAGTACATTGAGACACGATTATCGTGTTCGATCGCCTAAAAATATAGCAAAAATTACGGTATTTAAAGGTACTTGAAATACATGTATTGTTGTACAACATTGTACATACAAATAATACAGATTAGATTATCCGCCAAAGTATAGAGATTTATCAATTCAACGAATAATTGATTGTTTAACCTTTTGCGTTGGAATGACGTTCCAAAAAAGAAAGAGAAAAGAAAGATGTTTCAGAAAGAAGAAGAAAGCTACGAATTACACAGTTGTACACAGTTGTTCGGTCACTCGTTATGGTCCGCGCAATCAGTTGCCAGCGCAAGGGGTTAAGTGCTCCGATTTTTGCAAAGTGAAACCACAGAATTCCGCGTGCGACGCGCTTAACTGAAATCTGTCGAATGTTTTCCACGAGTATTCAAATAATTTTCGCGAGGTTTTTCTATGCGTTGGGCACACGTTGCAGATTAAGGCCGCTTAGCTTCACCTGCCGCCCATTTGTCAGATCCGAAATTGCATTACGCGCCACGTCAAATTTCTATATAAAGTAGCCCTAAGACACCATTGACTGCGTCCCCGTGGTCGTTCAACGTGTCGTCGTTCCGTTTTTCCGAATCCCCTTCTATGTATCTTCGTCTCGCTCTTGTTGTTCTCCTCCAGGTACGATCTGCGCCTTGTGCCCACCCCGGCCATATGGTTCATGACCGTGTGCTGCCGGCTCCTCATTCATAATACACACGTTCCTGAAAGTTGAACGCGTTAGACCATGTGCACGGTGTGCACTCGGACCCGGGCTAAGCGGTTTCAAAAGCGGCGCACCGGCCGATTAAAAATTTTAAAAGCGACCTCCAAGTTGGCGGCGCCACGGGGCGAACCTTGCTCCGACCGACCCTGCGGGGATTAATTTGCAGACAGAAAGATAAAAACTTGGAGGTTACTCGGCCGATGAGCTTTCCCCTTCAAACGTGCAGTAGCCAAGGGAAGAAAACGCACGAATGCGGTATTATTATTATTTTCTGTACGAGAGAGAGAGAGAGAGAGGGAGAAAAAGTCGTACACGGGTGTTTTAGATCGTAGTGTTGTGTTGTTTACTGCTCTATTGTATTCGCAAAATGCACAGGAGGGGAATTGGTAGTTCGTACAGAAAGATATATGTTTCGCGAATGCACTGTGCGAATGTTGCACGAAGGATTTTGAATTTTCATTTGCATAACAGCGCAACGCGACTATCGTAATTATATTCGAAATAAAATCCTGCTTGTTACATGTAGGTGGGAGCTACGCAATATTTTGTCATCTATCTACAGTTCATAGAAATCACAAGAATATTTAGGCTTAGTTAATTACAAGCCTCGACATTTAAGGAATAATAATTTTATTAATAATTATACGTATATTCAAGATGGTCGTTTTTACCTTATCGTATACGTGCATTTTTTAGATTGATTTTATCTCGTCGCAACGCACGAAAATATTTCAACATTGAACGTGTATTTATAAATTATAGACGAAAATAGAAGAAGCAGAGAAAAAGAATTCAACGAGCAACGAGTTTGATGCGAAAAGCGGGACGAACAAAATCTCTCTCTCTCTCTCTCTCTCTCTCTCGACACCAGTACGTTCGGTACATTCGTTTATTTCTCAAACGGAATTTTAAACAGCGCGTAAAAAGGGGATACATAAAACATCAGCTTTTTCGATCGACATAACGCCGCGCGCGCAGCCAAGTATCCAAGCTATGTAAATGTTATCTTCGTTCCGTGAGGCACGGCTGCCGCGCTAAGTCATAAATTCGTGGAAACTCTCTGGAAATCTGTGTCAGGAGTTAAGGACTAATCCCCGGGTGCGCCTTAGGGACGGAGCCGGGGCGACAAGGACCGTCGAGTGCGCGCGGGAGCCAAATGCGTTTTAGGCAAAAACGAAGTTAAGATAGCGTTGGTAAGCCCAGGCCAAGATTATGTCGTCAGCCTGGGCTCCTCTCTTCCTGTCGTCGTCTGGGGTCTGGCCTGACACAAAAGAAAACGACCTCGAAATACCGATAGAAGCCTATTCCGATCTTCTTCGGGCGTCGTCGCCCATTTCCACCGGTTACCTGGCAGAAATTTCTCAAAGAAACGGACACGGATAGCAAGCTGCAGGTAAAACGCCGGCCAGGATACGGCTGAGCAGCACGCTCCATTGTGATTAGGCTCTCTCTCTCTCTCTCTCGCTCTCTCTCTGTTCGTTCAGCTGCAGCATCTGGTGGTAGTTGGAATGACCACCGATGGCCTGCTTCTCGCTAAACATTAGGGGGAGGCTGAGAGGACGATGAGAATCGGTAGAAAAGCGACACTTTCCGGCGTCTAAAGTAAACTAACTACGATTCTGCCGGTGCCACATTACTCGTCACCACTGTTACTGCCTAATCCCTTGGATCGAGTTTTTGTGAGGTTTTCTTTTCTTTCTTTCTTTCTTTCTTTCTTTGTCCCGCGTGCTCTTAGTTAGGTTAGGTTTACAAGGGTCTACGATAAAGGACGAATTAAGACAGAATTTCTACTTTGACGTCGTAATATTATACGAATCGAGAAATTAGTAGGACGTCGACGAGGTCTTGTCAAAGATGTGTCAAATATAGGAGTGTCACGCATGGATTAAAAAAGATAAAGACGTACATTGATACGTTTATAGGCCGTCCTTTTCTCATATGCTCTTGGTTAGATTAGGTTTGCAACGACGAATTAAGATAAAATTTCTACCAACGTCGTAATATTGCATTGGATTGTTCGAAAAAATTTGCGGGACGTCGATGAGACCTTACCAAAGATATGTCAAATATAGGAGTGTCACGCATGGTTTAAAAAAGATAAAGACGTACATTGATACGTTCCGAGTTTGTAGGCCGTCCTTCTCTCATATGCTTTTGGTTAGATTAGGTTTACGAGGGTCTACAATAAAGGACGAATTGACCACTTGCGCTGGCAACTGATTGCGGACCGTAACGAGCGACCAAACCGTATACAATGATTCGTCGTTTTCCTTTTGAACTCGTCGGTATGATATCACTGGATAGAAATTATTATTATATAGCAATAAATTTGTTATTTGTTTCGTCTGGATTATACTTAAAACTAAGAAAATATTACAATTTCGGGACGAAAAGTTCTCGACGTGCGTGGCACGTCATTCCAGCGCAAGAAGTTAAGATAAAATTCCTACTAAAGTCATTACATTGAATTGTTCGAGAAAAATTTGTAGGACATCGATGACGTCTCGCCAAAGATAAGTCAAATATGAAAGTATCGTGGATTAAAAAAGATTAACGGATAAAGTAACGACATACGTTGATACATTCTAAGTTTATAAGGCCTTCCGCGGTAGCCGGATGTCTCGGAACACGTCGCAGCTCAATTTGCATGAAATGACATTTTGATGAATTATTAACAGAGAAAATGGTAAAGGTAGCAAGTATTGTTCATATCGTCGCTCCGGTACGCTCTAAAAGCCGGTATCGTTTCCGCTTTCATTCACTTGCAAACTTGCAAGTGAGAGAAAGAGAGAATTCTCCCATATCGCGGCTTGGTGCTTTCAGTATTAATGCTATAATTGGCTTGGTACAGCTCAAAGTTGTTACAGTTCTCGAGGGTCTCTCGCATATGCCCGTCGATAACTATTACGCATTCATACGGCAATTGAAAAGTCCAGGAAAGTCTGGCTCGCCGCAATAAGCACACTACGGTCGTCGACCAGAGAGCCGCGTCGTCCTCAAGACAATCGTTTGCCACTGACGCGTGTATTTGTTACGCGATTGCCTTTTCTTCTTATGTAAATGCAGAGTAGATTCGTACTAGAACGGTACGTGCGTGAAACTAAACGAACATAACGCCAATTCACGCGTGAAAATAAATCGACAAAGAAGCCGAGCACTGATCTCGCCATATCGTTGGTAATTAATTTTTTTTACCTAACAATCGCTATGTGGCAATTGCCATTGAGCGAGATTTCTCTGACTACGTGTTCAAGTTACGTTTCAATTTATGTTGATCCAGTTTTTAAGGATCTTTAAAGAGGAGATGGATTTACATATATAGTTTTTTATATGGTACAGTTTCTTCTCACCTGTTTTATTTTTCTTTCTTTTTTTTTTTTCTTTTTTTTTTTTTTGTAATAAAACATCAAGATATAAGAAACTAATACTAATTTCATCGATTTTAAATTAAACCCGAGTTCAGACGCGTTTGAAAAAGCGATTTCTATCAAGCGTTGGGGAAGAGAAAAGTGGAAACAACGTGTAAGAAGAAAATCACGGGTTTGTTTCAGCCGGAAGTGATTTTTTATATTTCTGTAGGCAAGGGAAGCCTATCGAGAGCGATCGAATCTGAAACGTTTGCACGAGCATCGATCTATCCACGGCGATCTCTCTCTCCCGTGTCCTCGAATGCAAAGACCAAACAAGTCGCACGGTAGTGGGTTCTTCGGGACGACGTTCGGCCTCGCGGAGACAATCGAATGACGTACGTCATGCATCCACCGTCGTGACTCTGCGAAAACGAATTCCCGCTCACGAAATGAAACCAACGGCAACGGGGCCACAAGCAGATCGATCGAAGATCAAGAGGCGGACGCCGACCTGACATTTATCAAAACGTGATTTCGGGTTCGGCGTTCCTAATGAATCTGAGCTATGTGCCTAGACTTGACGGTGGATTGCTCCTAACAGTGATGGATGGATCATTCCATCGATTCGTTGGATTAGATGGAAATAATATGACATTGTCCGGAGGGGGGCGACGACCCCCCCCCCCCTCACCAACATCTGGTTACTATGTACAAGGGAAGTTGAATTCTATTCTGACTGCTGCTAAATATGAGGACGCTAATGAGCGTATAATGCGCATTGAATCGTGATCATTGCATCTAGTGACGTTACGATCATCGACCATGTGTGTTAGGGTCATAGACGTGCAGGGGTGGGGGAGTGATATATGCAGTTCTCAGTTCTCTCTCGACAGAGTCGAGTCCATTTAGGGTATACCGTCGTGACTAAGAGCGAGGCAGAGCTTCTCTCTACGTGTCTGTTTCTATGTTTCTCTCTCTCTCTCTCTCTCCAGCGCGCGCGTCAATCCATTCTCCCGAAGCAGAGAGGCATTCTGCCTTGCGTTGCTTTGATCCTGGATATCTCTCGCGCATCAGAATATTTCCCTGTGCAGACGCATCCTAGTTGGCGATTGTGAATTTGAAAACAGAGTATTGTTACCGGGTAACAGGGTTTCGTTTCCCCGTATTACCGATACCGTAGGATCGCATTGATAACACGTTGGAAACAACGTAGGATTTGGCGAAGCGTCACGTGCGAAAGAAAGAGAAATGCGAATCTAATTGACTGTTCTTGATAGATTCGGTGTAATCTTAATCACTTGGCGCTGGCAACTGAATTGCGGACCATGACGAGTGACCGAACCGTGTACAATAATTCGTCGCTTTCGTTTTCTTTTGGGCATATCACTGGGTAGAAGTTATTAAAAAATAATAAATTTATTATTTATTTTACTTAAAATATACTTATCAACTCGTGGGTACATCACTTGGTAGAAATGATTGAAAAGTAATAAATTTATTATTTGTTTTACTTAAAATATACTTATCAACTCGTGGGTATATCACTGGGTAGAAATTATTGAAAAGTAATAAATTTATTATTTGTTTTACTTAAAATATACTTGAAACTGAGAAAATATTACAATTTTGGATGAAAAAATTCTCGACGTGCAAAATACGTAAAGATGTATGTACATTATTCCGAAACTATATTGTTCTTCGAAAGTGTCGGATAAACTCCCTTTGTCCGCTTTATCGTTCTGCTAATTTTCTTTTCAGCTCTTCGTTCGATACATCAATTTGCTTGCGCCGTACGCGTATTGATTGTATCAGCGAAACTACTGTACGACGGGGAAGTTTTCACCGTACATTTGAAAACGTTCTATCTTTTATTCTCGCGAGAATTGCGGTGAAAATGGGAAGAGTAATCAATGTTTATGAAAATTTTCATCACCGAGAGAGGAGAATTTTTATAACGTGGGATTTTTTCTTTTTTTTTTTTTTTTTTTTCTCGAATTGTTTGATGACGAAGTAACAAATGCAAAACGCAGAGTACGCGTTTATAAAGGAAATACGTTTCCGAGCTTAATAACAAAACATCATTGTGTACCAATGAAAAACAGAAAAAAAGGAAAAAACGAAACAGAAATTTCAAAGAGATAAAACTCGATTATCTGTGAATGCATAGCAATATTTCTCGCTAGCTGGCGGGACCAACGTGTTCGATCGACTGAGAGGGCGGAGGCGAAACGGGGGAAACCGACTCGTGTAGAGGTTATGTCGGTGAATGAGAAGAGGTTGCTTCGTGGAATGTATTTCGATTGCATTCACAGGCTTTTTCCCCCGGTCGGGTCTAACTACCTCGGAATTTAATGATAAATGATAAGCTACACGCCGAAAGAAATCCTCGTGTTCGAGTTGCCGAGAAATATTACGGCGTTGAGTCACGGCTTAGGAACCTTCGCTCGAACGTCCTCCTCCTCCTTCTTCTCCTCCTCCACGTCCTCTAGCTGACTCGTATCGCCGAGTGCAAATGTCGAAGAGTCGAGAGTAATGAGCGAGAAAAGATGAACCTTGCATTCTCCACGTTACACGAATGCGCAACGTAAACTGAAAAGATCGAGGAGTGTCGAAATTCGAGACCTATATTATACACAATGGCAATTGGGAACGTCGAATATAAAGGTTGCTTCATTGGTGACATTTCAACCGTTTAATAAGACAAAATGAATTCACAAAATAAAAAATGGTGAAGAGTGAAATTCGTTGAGAACCGCAATATGAAATTTTTCTATTGGTTGATAAATTACGTAATTGTATCTGTTTGTAGTTTTTTTTTTTTTTTTTTTTTTTTGCCTTTCCTCTGTCTCTCTTTTATTTCACATGGTAATACGAACAGAAACAGAATTTGAAATTTTCTCCCCCAGCTACGTACAATACGCGACAAAATGATAGCACACCAATATAATGAAAATATAATATTTTCTTAATTTTGAAGAGATTATTTTACCATGCCTTGTATATTTAGAATGTTTAATGGGCGTGACGAATTATTTTAGTTCATTTACAAAAATAACGAAAGCTATTAGATTTGCAGCTAGTGTACTACATCGGGAATAATCATTTTCAACTATGTGCACAATTTTTACCTAAAATTTCTACGAAATTACAAGGTTAAATATTTTTACTAAATTACAAGGTGTTCTGTCATTTTTTCGCATACTGTAGTTTTAACCTCTTGCGCTGGAATGACGTGCCACGCACGTCGAGAATTTTGCAACATTTTCTCAGATTTTAATTATACTTAAATCTAACCCAGGCGAAACAAACGATAAGTATGTTACTTGTTAATAATTTCCATCCATCGACGAGTTCAAAAGAAAAAGAAAGCGACGAATTATTGCATACAGTGTTCGGTCACTCGTTATGGTCCGCGAATCGAAGTTGTCAGCGCAAGGGTTTGAATGAAGCGTGTACTGTCAAAAAGTGGTACTACAAGAAAAAAAAAAAATCAACAAGAAATCTAATTGATTCCACAGATGCACAATATTTTTCGAGTTTTTGTCGAAATCGGTCGCCGCGTTCGATTCGTTAAATTTGTCCGTTTTGCATACTTCTGTCATCCGCGTATCAATCCTACAAACGGTATCACATTGCATACGTCCGTAATAATGACAAGTCAGTCTGTGAAATTACAGACGAGACTTTGATAGAGACTGAGAGATATCCTTGTCAGGCAGAGGTCGGCAATTTATCGGCAGTAATTTTCTCGGAGAAATTAGATTCGACCACCGTTAAAAATTAATTGGTTCCGAAGCCACAGAGACCGCCAGCATCAATTTTATCGAGGACGAACAATAGATTCGATATTCTCCTCTTCCCTTCTCCCTCCCCCCCCTTTTTTTATTCAAATTCCTCGTTTCGCGGAAATGAGAATTGTTCCGTTTTTAATACATACAATGAATACTCGCAAAACTTATTTTTATGATAAGTTGGTGAATATTCATGATGAGAAGTTTCTTGTGTATGTGAAAATGTCTATATATATATATATAAATTTATTAAATAAAATAAATAAATAACCAATAAATTTATCAATATGTATATACATATATAAGACAATAGACTTTAAATTATTATCTCTTTTCATTTGATAAATTTTAAAATAAAAAAAAAACTGACACAATAGTGCAATGGATCAAAACTATCATATCTCAAATTGAATCATATAGTATCACACGGGGGAGAAGAATAAAATGTACAAATAGTGTGAAAATCCGTCAAGACTAACCTGAGAGATGGAAGAATAGTGCATTCAATGAACTTCAAAGCATTATTATAAATATACGTAGATTCGGAGTATTAATGCATCATCATGAAAATCACTAACACGTGATTTATTTTAATGCGCAGTACGCATTGTAAAGTAGTGAGAGTATGTAGATTATAGTGAAATAATCGATCTCTGCGTTAAGCTATATCTAGTTTATCGATGTGAATCTTAACCTTTGTTAGTCGATCATATTTAAAATTTCATCTCTGCGTGTCTTTCATTTTTTCATTATTTTTTTTTTTTTTTTTTTTATTAGTCACATAACCAACATCCTTGTATCTCGATATCACTTTACGTTCAATTCAAATGCAAATTCTGAACTAACATACAATTTTCTGATTTCTCGTAATATTCGTTTAAAAATTAAAGTTGTTTATACATTGTATGAACGATACGTAAATGTAAGTATGAGAGTCAGCGAAAATAAACGTGATACGAAGTATCAGAATACATGAGTCCCCGTAGCGTCTGATGATTGAAATCAAATAAATTCAAACCATACGGATTAAACTTCGCTAAACTTTTATTCAACCTATATTAATTACATCTTTAATGATACATTTCATCTGCCAGTATAATTATGACACTACCAAATGCATGCTAAGTCTTTATCAAATCCTCCCTCCTTTTCTTCCTTCCTTCCTTCCTTCCTTCCTCTCTTCTATCAGGAATCTCTTTATTCTGGCAGGATAGTAGCTACGAGGGTTCTGTAATTTCACACCTCGTGTACCGGCATTTGTAATCGGCGTCGCGGTGAACTCCCGTTGGTAAATCCTTCGTTAAACTCGTATTCCTCCAGGCATTTGAAAATTCAAACGTTTCTAACAATCCTCTGGGTTGTTGCTCGCAAGCACGAGCGCTATTCGTTTAACTCAAACACGGGGGAACAAAGCGCCGGAGCAGGCCGGGAATGCTCGCTTGGATAGACCTTCCACCATCAGCTGGAAAATAATACAAAATAACGAACGAAGAGTGGATGACGAAACGGGGGCGGGTACTGGGAAAAACTTCGTCAAAAGTAACGGGCCGTGTAACTGTTGCAAATATTTTACTTGCATTTAACTCGCGTTGCGCGTAAATTTTACTTTTTTTTTTTCTTTTTTTTTTTTATCAAAAAATGCGTGCAATGCGTTTGCGCGAAATAATCCTCTCCCCGTTGTACAAACCTGGAACAAATCACAGATCGCCGATGCAAGTTGCAGTTGGAACGAAATTGCGAAAGGAAATCTACCCGGTGTGTCTCGTGAGCAGCATCTGGTTCTCGAGGCCGAGCACGAATGGCAATTAATACACGATATACATACGCGCAATGCTTGTGGAGGTGGCCGCGCGCTCTGTAGATTTCGAATTCGTGGCTGAGTTACGGGGATGACTGGTTCCTTTTGCCGCCGCCGCGTCGTCATTCCCCGTTTCTTCGCGCTTACAAAAGGCGCGGCGGTGTAAGTGCTCGCCTCCTTCGGCTCTCGAGTTCTCTCCTCCGTCGAGTGAAAATGTCGGGGAGTCGAAGGTAACGAGGAGCAGTAAAAATGGAAAAAGAAAGGATGAAGACTGGAGAGTGGAGAGAGAGAGAGAGAGAGAGAGAGAGATTTCTCTCACCTTCTCGATTGCTGATGCTCTTCTCGCGTCATCAACAATCGCGGGAGACAGACACTGTGTGTGTCCAACCCGTCGCCGCAAAGAACGAAAGTGCGAGCGTGTAATACTCGCGAGTACGTAACAAGCGCGGTAACTTCGCTCGACGAGAGTCGTTTCGCCAGACTTTCGCCGTAGATTAAAGACGTCGTGGAATTCCTCGCGTGTTCTGGTTAGATCAGTGCAATACAGCGGCGCTCGCGAAAAGTATTCGAATGCCTGTGGAGATATCCTTCGCGAACGCATTTTCTCTGCGTTCACGTTTCCTACGCGAAACATTCTGACATTATCGTCAACACCGCGATGTTAAACGAAATAACGAGAACGAATATTTATACGATCGACGATCGATTATATTCAGCGAAATAGTGTATATTTAATTCTCTGCGCTGGCAACTAGTTTTCGCGGACCGTAACGAGCGACCGAATCCCTGTACAATAACTCGTCGCTTTCTTCTTCATTTGAAACTCGTCGGTACGATGTCGTGTCGGTGGATAGAAATTATTAAGAAGTAGCATGCTTGTCACTTGTTTCGCCTGGGTTACATTTGAATATACTTGACACTAGAACTACCAAGAATTGAAGCGTGGAATTTTCATCAGAGATGTTGAAGTGAAAAAATTAAAAATACAGTAGAACACAACGAACTTTTTATTCGTGTATTTTGTAAAAGAATCATTTCACACCTGTAAAAACACATTGTTTTGCATCTGTAATATATCTAAGAAAAAAATCATGAATCAGTCATTTTGATAGTTCTAGTCACTTTCGGTAGTTCTAGTGTTAAAACGTGAGAAAATGTTGCAATTTGGAAACAAAAAATCCTGTCGTTCCAACGCAAGAGGTTGATACGAGCGTGTTCATTCTATATTCTACGAAATTATACGTAGTTCGTGATTAAAATAAATATGTTTCATTTTCCATATACATTTCAAATCCAACGTTCGGAGCTATTGAAAGTGCTAATAAAATTTCGAAACAACGTTCCAACGTTGCAACGCGACGACGTACTCTGTGACGAATATTCAAATCCGAAGAATTTCATATGCATTAATGCAATACCGGCAAGGAGGTGGGGAGGAAAAAAGGTTTATGTGTAATTGCGGTTGATTCTGTACCGTGCCGGTGATATTATTGCGTGTACACATCGAGGTTTGCGCAAGCCTGAGGTCACCGCTGTCTGACCCGAAGGTAGCGCCGCTGTAATGAGAAATGCTGGTTGGATGCGTTGTTCCGTAAAAGGAGTCGGGCATAGATGGGATTATGGAGGTTCCACTGGTAAGAATTATCTTGATTTTTGTTGCTTGAAAGTATCGAGGTAGTATCGAGTGACTGGAGTCGTCCTGCAGCGGATTCTCTCTGGCTGAAAGGTTTCCTTTATTAACGTACTGCGGTTTGTTCGTCCGTTTTCTAAACGTTAAATTAAAGAAATGAAACCGAGATATACATTTTGTGTACATCACTTGCGAAATGTTATAAAAAGTACTTTCATCACAGTCTTGATTATACGTTTATTGTGAGTTATTGCACTCTTGCGCTTTCCAAAAGAATATTCGCAAACATTCGCGGTTTTTGTTACTTGAGATTAACCGCCTCTTTTTTCCTTTTTACGCTTTAACACGTCGTATGAGATCATCGCAGCGTTAACTCTCTCGAGTCAGCTTTGACGGTGACGCTTCGTTCAATTACAACAAATCAGTGAAACGCGTTTTATACGTGAAAGTATATTTTATGCTTTTAGCGTAGATACAACTTTGCAAATAATATTAACAATAATTATACATTCATTATAATTTATTGTAATATTATTAAATAATTATATAAATTTTTTTTAAAATGTTATTTATAACGACTCGCCTCGTCAGACTCTTCCGTAATATTTCTTACGAGAATTTGTAAACGCGCGATTCAAATTCGTAGACGGTCCGTATCGGTAAAAACGAGATCCACATAAAGGTATTTTCATCCCGGAACAGAATTGGAATTTCTAGTTCGCTTTCGATGCGGAAATCCCGTCGCGGGGTTTTTACGGCTGGTTTTTTGTCATATCGGCGCTCAAACAGACGACGGGGGAAAAAAAAGAAAAAAAGAGAAAAAAAAGCAGAAAGAAAAAGTCGTTCATTTCCATTACTTACAATTTCATACGATCCATCGGTTTCGTATTTCGCATTGTCGTCGTCGAGTTTTCCCCCCTTTTCTCGCATCCGTTTGCGACTGATTATGAAAAAGCCCCGGTGCATGCACGCCGGGTCGTGCGCGCGCACGTCGCGAAGTTGCAAACGAGCGTCAGGGACAATGGAAAGTTTTCAATTAGAGGATGCAAAATATGCATATTTCGGCGGGGCAAAACACGAAGGCTGGAAAAGCTCCCGGCCTGGGCTGGATTTGCGGCGCCGTTTCCATGGCGAAACGCCTCGTCGCCGGGCAAACGGGGGAGAAACAGGATCGCGATTTTGTTGCGTTTTCGTTCTGTGAAATCGCGGTACCTAACTCGCTCTTCAACCTGATGCGCAAACAGCCAGGGAAAGAGGAGCAAGACAAAAGGCAATGGGGCAGAGATAAAAAAGAGAAAAAGAAAAAAAAAAGAAAAGGAAAGGAAAAAAACAAAAAGACGAGGCTCGAATAGCCAACCACTTGCCAAGGAACATTCGATCGTCGATGCCTATCTCTCTCCTCTCTCGCTCGCTCTCCCCCGTTCTCTCCTCTTTATACCGTATCTCCCTTTCCCTTGATGCTCGTCGGCAACGCAGTTACCAGGTTGCGTGAGAGACTGGCAGCGCCGCTTGCTTGCTTGCTTGCTTGCTTGCTTGCTACCTCCTCGAACGAAAAACGAGATACGATTCTAGGCAGTGACGGTGGTGATGCATTGTCGAGAGGAGAGCCTCGTCAAGGTAACACGAACTCTCCGGGGCTGAACGTTGAAATCCATAGACCTTCCAGGCTCTCTCTAATGCTGGAATCCTTCGCCGGTAGCAACAGCACCGAGCGTAGACAGATTCCAGGCCTCTGCAAAGTCAATTTACATTTTTTCTTTCTTTTTCTTCCGTCTTTTGTAAATTTCCAATATCGCTTTCAGATTCATTTCTCAAGAGAGAGAAGACAATTTTGATTCTCACAATTGGAAATATTTTGTACTTACAAGTAATTAATTTTATAAATTTACTTGTGGCAAGTAGTACGGATCGCCTAAAAAGTAGTATAGACAGATTGCAGCCTCTGCAAAGTCAATTTACATTTTTTTTTTCTTCTGTCTTTTGTACATGTCCAATATCGCTTTCAGATTCATTTCTCAAGAGAGAGAAGACAATTTTGATTCTCACAATTGGAAATATTTTGTACTTACAAGTAATTAATTTTATAAATTTACTTGTGGCAAAAGTAATACGGATCGCCTAAAAAGTAGTATAGACAGATTGCAGCCTCTGCAAAGTCAATTTACATTTTTTCTTTTTCTTCTGTCTTTTGTACATGTCCAATATCGCTTTCAGATTCATTTCTCAAGAGAGGAGAAGACAATTTTGATTCTCACAATTGGAAATATTTTGTACTTACAAGTAATTAATTTTATAAATTTACTTGTGGCAAGTAGTACGGATCGCCTAAAAAGTAGTATAGACAGATTGCAGCCTCTGCAAAGTCAATTTACATTTTTTTTTTCTTCTGTCTTTTGTACATGTCCAATATCGCTTTCAGATTCATTTCTCAAGAGAGAGAAGACAATTTTGATTCTCACAATTGGAAATATTTTGTACTTACAAGTAATTAATTTTATAAATTTACTTGTGGCAAGTAGTACGGATCGCCTAAAAAGTAGTACAGACAGATTGCAGCATCTGCAAAGTCAATTTACATTTTTTCTTTTTCTTCTGTCTTTTGTAAATGTCCAATATCGCTTTCAGATTCATTTCTCAAGAGAGAGAAGACAATTTTGATTCTCACAATTGGAAATATTTTGTACTTACAAGTAATTAATTTTATAAATTTACTTGTGGCAAAAGTAATACGGATCGCCTAAAAAGTAGTATAGACAGATTTCAGCCTCTGCAAAGTCAATTTACATTTTTTCTTTTTCTTCTGTCTTTTGTACATGTCCAATATCGCTTTCAGATTCATTTCTCAAGAGAGAGAAGACAATTTTGATTCTCACAATTGGAAATATTTTGTACTTACAAGTAATTAATTTTATAAATTTACTTGTGGCAAGTAGTACGGATCGCCTAAAAAGTAGTACAGACAGATTGCAGCCTCTGCAAAGTCAATTTACATTTTTTCTTTTTCTTCTGTCTTTTGTAAATTTCCAATATCGCTTTCAGATTCATTTCTCAAGAGAGAGAAGACAATTTTGATTCTCACAATTGGAAATATTTTGTACTTACAAGTAATTAATTTTATAAATTTACTTGTGGCAAAAGTAATACGGATCGCCTAAAAAGTAGTATAGACAGATTGCAGCCTCTGCAAAGTCAATTTACATTTTTTCTTTTTCTTCTGTCTTTTGTACATGTCCAATATCGCTTTCAGATTCATTTCTCAAGAGAGAGAAGACAATTTTGATTCTCACAATTGGAAATATTTTGTACTTACAAGTAATTAATTTTATAAATTTACTTATGGCAAAAGTAATACGGATCGCCTAAAAAGTAGTATAAACAGATTTCAACTTCTGCAAAGTCAATTTACATTTTTTTTCTTTTTCTTCTGTATTTTGTAAATGTCCAATATCAGATTCATTTCTCAAGAGAGAGAAAACAAATTTGATTCTGACAGTTAGAAATATTTTGTATTTCCAAGTAATCAATTTCATAAATTTACTTATGGCAAGTAGTACAGATCGGTTAATAAGTAGCAGTAAATCGCAAAGTAAATTAGAAATAACAATATTTATAACACCCACGTGTTTCTCTACATTTTTCCATATATATGGAAGTGATTCTTTCTATAGCACTTGGCTCTTCCATAAATTTCTGATCTATGAAATATTCATCCTGTCCTATCCTGCATCGCGTATGTAGGCGTATGTACTTTGCAACATTTTCAAGAGTACGTACGATTCTAGAATGCTGTTGCATAAAATTATTCGACACTAGAGACTTTTACCAGTAATCATTGGCTCCACATGACGACAGTGTGATTTATCGTTTAAGCGGGTGACATATTCTCGCGCGCGCAAAGTATATTTTATAGATCATTTGAAATGCATCGAAGGTATCCCCATTAATTCGCTAATACGCGCGTATAAAAGAATACGTTAACAAACCTACCCGGCTGGCGTGGATCGTGTTGCGCATATAAACAGCACTGAAACGAAATCGATGCCACTCTTTCGGTTCAGTTGCTTTGCAAAAGTTTCGAATCAATTCCGCGCGTACAGAGGAGAGAGAAGCACGTCAAAAGATATCGATATAGTGTCCTCTTCCTCCACTCCGCCATAGCAAACGGGCGACCATTCGCACGTGCGCACGCGCTCGCTCGCTCGCTCGCATGGGTGACACGCTCTCGTGTCCATAAAGCAGTGCCGCGACGAGGTACAATTTTTTTATTCAGAAATATCGGTTCTACACGCGTGCCCCCCTCAGTGCTCTTTTTCCGTTTTCTACGTGGCGACAAGTGCCTTCGCGTGGCCGTAGAAAGCCCGCGCGTATATACTTGACTCGAAATAAAAGCGCCACGGTGAAAAGCAATGAAAAACCGCAATTCGAAAAACGACCGCGTCAACGATTCTCACGATGTTTTCTGTACTATTTCACGGCGTGGTGTGTCGTTGGTGTCGCGCACCCTGTATGTTCTTTGAGCATGAAAATGAATTTCTTCAAAAATGAACGAGTAAAATTGTACCTTCGTACCTTTTGTATCAGGGTTAATTTGTTTATTTCAATAATTTTCATTATCTCGAAATACAAAAATAAATATATATATGTATATATTTATTTTTTGTAAAATAAAAAAAATAAATATACATTTATTAATATCTAGTTTTTTTTTTTTTAAATGAATTTAATTTATATATAATAATAATTAATTAAATATTGTTATTTAATTAGTAATATAAAAAATTTTTATGTGATGAATTATAATTTTATTTTCAAAATTGTGATTTCAGTGATTTAATTAATAATAGAAGCTCCCGCTCATAAATCTTGGAATACTTGCTGTATTCGTATTGAACCCTAAAAAAATGAAATGATCGTTGAAAAATACGAACGTATTTTTATAGGCACGCCAAGGAAAGAATGCTGCATAAACATCTTGGAAATCTTACCAAAGGATAAACAAAAATGTTTATAAATATATTCTTCTCATCGAAGAAGGAACTGTGCTTCTTTATTGCTACTCTTCGATGTTTTGAAAGTTTCTACCAATATGTCATCCCATTCTCGCTGTTTTCGTGTGTCAAATCTGTTTCTGAAGCAGAGCAATATATTTTCGATAATTTTCAGCGATATTATTATTTTATTAAATAATCAGAGTCGGAAAGATCGAAGAGGAGGAGGGGCATTACGTGCCAACTCTCCGGTTGTAAGACACGACGTTCGCTCGGTTTTCTCAGTCCTCTATTGTGTCGGTGGTTGTTCGAAGGCGTCCAAAGATCGCGCGAAGAACGACCACGTACCGTGGCGAACTTCGATCATGCTTCAACGGGTGGCTGCCTTTGTTTAAAATCATTCCGTTTGCCCGGCTCGTGGGATTATATCTGCTTGAGCGATCAAGCATCTGAGAATCATCTTGGAACAAATGCTCGGCCGTCGATGTGAATCTTGGCCCTTTCTCTCACCCTCCCCCCCTCGTCCCACGTCTCGTCTATCCCCGCCATCTGCGCTTCCTCCCTCCACCATCAAAATCCGCTGTATGTACACATCGACGGGCTTTAAACACGCGTGGAAAACGCTCGATCTCGGAGCGTGTATTCCGTGGAATTCCACGGTGTGTTCGGCCGATCCCGTAGTCTATGATCGGCCGTAGTCCCGACGTAGGAAATCGTTGCCGATTATTTTTAATTTCTTCCTCCGTTCGGGTTACCCCGGTGTTACTCTGTCCTGAGATCGAGGCGTATCGAGCCAGCAATCTTTATCGTGAATGGCGCGTATAAAGATCAACCCTTTGACATGCGAATTAAATGAGATTAAGTAAAATTAAACGAAGTGGGTAACTTAGAATGTATAGGATGTAAGCGTTGAAAAGAGTTGTATCAAGTATGTGGAAAAATATTTTTTTTGTTATATCTTTACATATGTATTAAAAACAATACATATGTATATGAGAGATATAAAAAAATATTTTTTTATATTTTATTATATATATATATTTATTTAAATATTTTATTTTATGTAAGATATAAAAATATATATATTTACTTAAATATTAAAATTATAAAAATTATGTATATATCTATTTAAATATTTCATTCTATATAAAATGTAAAAACCTATTTTTTTTATATCTTATATATGCATTAACTTGCGAAAGTCTCGCGAATAGGGATAAAAGAAGAAGAATGTTAATTAGAATTTTATTTATTTTTTTTTCAATACTAACAAGCTCGTACAAATAACGCCATTGTCCATGATTCATCATACATTCTCGTTTGCCCGTTGATGCTCAGGCCACAATCGTCAGCTCGTGATTCATGATTGATACTGGTATAAAAATAACACGAGGAAACAATGCTGCTTTAATTAACTGCTTTTAACATTTTATCATCTCGGTGGCAGAATAACGCCTCGCCGATAATAAAATAACCTGATTAAGATTTGTATTGCACGTCTCTCGTTATGAAAAAGTCACCGATAACCTATCAACGCCAATGATTCGAATAATAACGAAGTATTTTCATAATAAACACGAGTACGATGGGATTAAACTAAATGAATATCAGTTTACTCGGGATGGATACGTTTATTGAGTTAAAATCTTATTGCGGTAAAAAACATCGTGATACGCGATGGAGGCGTGTTTATTTTGCGTTCGCGCGTGCGTACGTGTTACATATATTACTCGAAACGCGATATATTTACTTATCTCTCTCTCTCTCTCTCTCTCTCGTTTGATAAGCATTCGAAATTACTGTTTGTTTGTTCAATACCGGTAAAAAAAAGAGTCAAAGTGGCTGTTCGATTTCAGCGAGCCATTTAACAGTTCTTTTTTTTTCTTCTTCTTTTTCACTCTCTATTGAGCACATGTGCTCAGACGTTCTTTTTTTTTTAACCCGCGGAAGTTAAATTTACGTTACTGAACGTATGTTTTCTTGCTTGAGCGGAGAGACAATTGTTACAAGCGTCGGCGCGTCCAACCATTTTTGAAGCAACAGGGAAACTTTGTACAATGCATATACGCAGTTCTTTAATTCACATTGATAAAATATTCTTCAATATTACTATATATTTTTTTTATAGTAACATTTAAGAATCTATTTATTATGTATTTTAGATTTTAATTATTATTTATTTTATATTTATATTCACACATTGTGGACGGTATGCTCTGATAAACGTGTAGCCTGTATTTTCTCGTATTTTTTGAATTATTTAATACATGATTGAAAGGGCTCAAAAGAATGTACAATATTTAACAAGTGTATTATTTTATTAATAATTAGAATTATTAATTATTGTTTATTTTAGAGGTATTTTATTAAATAGAATGAAGATACCTCTAGTAACGTTTCTTGGCATGGTATGTTAGGAAATAATTTCCCTACTTCTTGAAAAATTATATAACATTGTAATATATAATTATATATTATATATAATATTGTATAATATTGATTATATATAACGCTGCCTGATTCGTGTCCCCTACAACGCAAAATAGCGTTCCACAGTGTGTTAACTTGTATATCAAATTGATGTTTCTATTCAGCCATTTAAAAATATCGCGTATATTCAAACTTCAGAGAAACCACATTCGATACGTTCGAGAGCCACGTTGATCAGCTTCGTAGACTAAAAAGTTTACGAATTGAAATAATGAACGAATTTACGAATTCAATAACGATGTCATTAAATACCTTAGAATTTATTATTTATGTCGTCTCGTTCTTTTTACGATTGAATTTACGAAAGCAAGGCGATTGTTTTGTTTCACGTGCGCCAATTGATCAATTCCACGAATTGAAGTAAAAAAATAATAGAACGGGTTTGTAATTGTTTGCGCCATTTTCTTACAAATAAATTTACAAAGGTAAGATATATATGTTTTTTTTTAATGATGTTAATTACATGGGATTGATGACTGCGTAAGGAACAAAGTTGATCGATTCGGTTCGTATATATAATCAGTAGGCACATGCATATTTTTATAGTGATATGTGGAAAAGCATACGGCAGTGTTGTAACCGATTACGCAAATGGTGGTTAAATTGCTGTTGAAAGTGCGTTCCGGTATCAGTAAACCAGAGATTCGTTGCATTTAATTAAGTTTAGCCTGGACAAATATATTTGTTTGCGATCACTCCGGCAGTTAATACATGTGCGAGGACTAGTAATGCGATCCGTGGATCTGCGGTCATGGATTTGTTCCAGTAACCGAGCAATATTTATGTGCCGAGCACGCAACATGCCAACTGCTCAATAACCTTAATTTCCTTAATCGAATAAGACTCGTTGCTCTAATCATGCCGGGCGTCTTCTTTTTTTTCTTTTTTTTTTTTCTTTTTTTTTCCAATCAACTTCCAGCGAGATCTAGTTTTATGTATCACGCTGATGGATTTTAATCAAATTTTAGAAGAAATTAATAACGTTCCACGCTGTTATGTTAAACTTCTAACTAAATTCAATTGCCGATTGCTCTTTTGACACTTTGTTTTGTTTAACGTTATTTTCTTTCTTTCTTTCTTCTTAAATTAAAATTAAATTTAAACTCGATTGAAAATCGTGGAATCTAAATATAAAAATGTTCGCAAGTAAATTAAAAATTTCCTAGATAATTAAGAACGTAATTCAATTTAAAGAAAAATAATATTGTTTCAATTCAACAATCTCCAGAATGGTTAGAAAAATAATAACAAATATACGTCCAACAGATTAAGAAATTAATTGCTCTGAATTTAACGTGACGTAACGTCTTTGGCGAATTTTGAACATTAAGTTAACCCTCGAATAGTCGACGTAAAAATGAACGACGCGGCAAGCCGACACCGGGTGACTTTTGACCCGTAGCTGAATTTTTACTACACTTGCTTTGCACCTAACTTTTTGGTACAGTACGTTATCTAATAATGTTTATAACCTGAGGAGAAGAGGAGTTTGTTTAAAAAATGTAATTTTACAAAAATATTTCTTATTTATATGCACTGCGCACATACAATTGTTATTGTGTTTTATTGAACGTTCTTTGCATATAAATCGTAAACATTTGGCATATTTGGTGATATTCATTATCATTGCCTATACACGTATGTTCGCTACGCTCAAATTCTGGGTGAATGGTGACCCCGGTGTGCGGTTACGCGAGGGTTAAAAGTTTAAACAGATTTTGTTTCTATCGCAAGAAGTTTAATAAAAGTGTAGAGAGGAAGAAGTCACAACGCTGCGCAATTATCGAGAATTAGCGTTTAGAAAATACGTGTTTCGTCTAAAAACTGACAATGTACAATTCGAAACACAGTTCTATACCGCGTGAACAAATTATGACTCAACGCCATTCGCAGATGTCGCTTGTTACAGTTGGAATCCGTGTTACCGGGAATCCACTTCGGGCCGGTAACACGGTGAAAACGCGCAGCCAAATGCCGCGACGCAACATCGGCACACAGCAATTATAATTATTTTGATTCGACATCACACGCTTCCGTGGCTCGGTTAAGGCCACTTACTGCTGTTCAACGCACTCGTTCACTGTTAATTGGATTTAAATCAATGCACAGCGCCAACAGCGTTTTGACCCCGCTCGCAATATCAATTGAATTATATATTCAGCCTGAAATGTAACATACGGTACACACCGAGAGATCCGGTACTTACGATCGGCGATTTTCGGTCGTCGCGGAAGTAACGCCGTTCCCTCGCTTTATTTCTCCCTGCCGATTCGATTCTTTCCTATGTATATATATATATACGCGGGGCGCGCGGGATTTATACGTGCCCCTTTACCAACGAATAAATTATGCAGAAGTCGAACGTACGTGTCTAGATTCCGGAATCAAATATCAGGAAATAATCAAGAATGAATTATTTATTGGGTCGCGCGCGGCGTATTGGGTCCTCTTCGAGAGCGGGACGCAGGAGCGACCGAGGCCGAGTTGCGAGAGATAAGATGGCGGGAGCGAGAGGAATCATCGCTGAGGAGAGGGGATGGTTTGATGAGAGAAAAGGAGGCTGCGAGTTTCGAACAGAGAAGACACGTAGAGATGAAGCAGAAAACGAAACGAAGGACGGAGGACGAGAAGACAATCGAAATTAGAAAAGCGGTGACCGAGGACGCCGGAATAAGGAAGCACCGAGTATAGCATGAATAAGGAGCAGAGCGGATGTAAAAGAAAGGCGCTCCAGCGACGTACTTTGCGCTTATTACATATTGCGCGCGATCTCATCCTTCAAGTCCGCAATATCGCCGCGATATTTCTATCCTCCGTTCCCCGAATCCCATTATTTTCAATCGCTTCTCTCGCGTCGACGTGAGAAGCGTTGCCTCGGCTCCTCGGACCTTTCCCAAGCCGGCACAGCGATCTCTATCCCCCTGTAACCTTTCCACCTACACCGTGACGTCGGAGGTCAGTACTCTTCGTCGTTTCCATTTTAATCGTCGGAAGAGGCACCCGAAGAGGAACCGAAAGTAATATCTTCGCCGTCAATATCGAATTGCATAACTCTGCCTCGTCCTTTTGGGTTTGTTTGATATCGCGCGCTGTTTCTCCCAGTTGGTTTGTCTTGTTTTTGTGGGTTTTAATAATGATGACTGATGATAATTATTGATGACATTGGCATTCATGGTCCGTGACTAGACTCGACTCTAGCTTGCTTCGTACCATCTGAAGTCGCATTCGTACTCTGTGTGTGTACTATATTTACATATATATATATGTATATATAGTACTTAATTACAACTTTATTACTACCTCTTATTCTACTTATACATCAGTAGTGTGTAGCGTAGTCTACTTATACGCCAGTAGTGTCTAGCTGTCTACTTATACGCCAGCAGTGTCTAGCGCAGTCTACTTATACGCCAGTATTGTATAGCTCAGTCTACTTATACGCCAGCAGTGTCTAGCGCAGTCTACTTATACGCCAGCAGTGTATAGCGCAGTCTACTTATACGCCAGCAGTGTCTAGCGTAGTCTACTTATACGCCAGTAGTATCTAGCTCAGTCTACTTATACGCCAGCAGTGTCTAGCGCAGTCTACTTATACGCCAGCAGTGTCTAGCTCAGTCTACTTATACGCCAGCAGTGTCTAGCGCAGTCTACTTATACGCCAGCAGTGTCTAGCGCAGTCTACTTATACGCCAGCAGTGCATAGCGCAGTCTACTTATACGCCAGCAGTGTCTAGCGTAGTCTACTTATACGCCAGCAGTGCATAGCGCAGTCTACTTATACGCCAGCAGTGTCTAGCGTAGTCTACTTATACGCCAGCAGTGTCTAGCATAGTCTACTTATACGCCAGTAGTATCTAGCTCAGTCTACTTATACGCCAGCAGTGTCTAGCGCAGTCTACTTATACGCCAGTAGCGTAGTCTACTTATACATCAGTGTATACTGTAGTGTAGTACTGTATCAGTAGTGTCTACTTATACATCAGTATAAAATATTTAAATATATTTTATATATATGGTTATAATTAAATACTATATATATATATATATAGCACTATATATATACTATACATATATAAATAATTATTAAATTATATATATATAGTACTTAATTATAACCTTATTACTACCTCTTATTCTACTTATGCATCAATCTGTCAGGCTACACTACCCTACTTGAATGGTGTACCAGTAAAGTTACTTTTTTATCCAAAATCGTAGCCGTGAGAAATATTTTGAAGCTTGTGCTCCATCGTTTCCATTCAACACTTGAATTTGAATTGTTAAAATCAAATGATCTTACTTTCTCCTTCATTTCTGGCCTTCACGTGTTTAATCGCAAACTGATTAGGTTTTCTTCCTTGCCGTGATTTGCACTCAATATTTTTTGACTAATTTCATTCAGAAAGTATTTTATATTTTACTTTCCTACACTTCTGACACCGTGTGCTTGCGGGTTTTAATAATGCCGATCCTGATACCACTGTTTTTTATTAGCATTCATGACTCGTGTCTAGACTCCAGCTTGCTTCGTACCATCGCGTTCACACTCTATGACTATATTTACAACTTTGGGAAACCGGTCTCCCTCTCTCTCTCTCTCTCTCTTCTCGAAATCGGTGTAAACGGACCACCAAGAGGTTCGTTAACTTCCACTCTAATTCTGAATAAAATATAACGAGTTTGGAGCAGCGGCAGTTTGGGCCGTGTTCAACGAACCCGTCGATTCGCCGGAGTTTCGAAGAAAATTCGAGGATACCTCGAGAATATCGCAGATTGCTTCATATCCTCTCCCGTCCGTACGACGAAAGTGGAATCGATCGTCAGTTTCAATTCTGAGTACGTTCTCTCTCTCTCTCTCTCTCTCTCTCTCTCTCTCTCTCTCTCTCTATCGCTCCCCGCTCTTATCTCTATCTATCTATTTATCAATCTATCTGTCTCTGTGTGTTTTCTCTTTGCCTCTCGACAATGAAACCAACCGGGCGACCGGTGTCTTTCCTCTTTCGAGACCTGTTTGCGTTTCGAAAGATATCCTACCCGCGTTAAATTATGGATACTCGACTCTCTCTCGTTAACGCGAAGCACACCCGGGGCTCTTCTGTTTGAGTCAGATAAACCTCTGGTCGGCAAACGTTCCTTCCCATCTCGATGTTTTATCTCTCGGCTATTTCCGGGATATCATTTCTTTCGTACACGCTGATTTTTCGTGTTCGTCTGTTTTTCTCCTGGGGTTTGTGCATATCCATACCGCGGCCAGCCGCCGTTTCTTCGTGACCAATTTACGCCATTTTCCCACTGTATATCGCGTTTCGTTCCTCGGGTGTTTTTTTCAATTTGCACGGTCCCACTCTGCTGGTTAACACCGCGAGGAAGAACGGGATGTTTCCACTCGTTTCAAAATTATCGTCCGTCTCGATAATTACTCGGTGTTGGGAGAGACAACTCCTAACTATGTTGATCTGTTGTACGTTATCAGAGGTTGTCTTCCTAACAAAACTACAGAGGTACGTTTCTATGAATATTAAAGGGGCAGGACAGTTTGACGGGCTTAAAAATTACGAATACTTTGGATCGATTGACATGAGCTTTTGTGGTTTATTTCAACATATTATGAACTATGAAAAGCAGCATTAAAAGAAAAAAAAGAGAGAGGGCTCTTATTTCACTTTTTAACGGCATCCTTTTACATAACTTTTTTTTACATTGCCTATCGATGTGCATGATTCCAGCCAAACAGGATTAGCTGCAACAAAAGGGCAAAGAAAGTTCAAATGTAAACAATATTCTCTAGAGATTGACGATGCAACATTTTCATTTTAAAATTATGAAAATAGCAGCCATTTGATTTTGATGTATCGAATTTATGCCGAAAATTTCTACGTTTTTCGTTTATATTTTTCGAGATTGTTAAAGAATTAAGAAAATGTTCGATCGTCAATCCCTAGTAAATGTTACACTAAAGATACGCACCAAGTTTCACAGTAATCGGTTGGTTAAATTGCGAGATGTCTTACACACCGTTTCTAAAAACCTAGTTTCGAGGAAAAACGCGTTTAAAGTCAGAACGTCATTTTTCATATGCTTTACTTACCTTTTTTACTTATACATCGAGGCTCACAGTTCTTACAATTCACAACTGAATTGAATCCAATTCCCCTAATATTCGATTCACCAAGAGTAATAATTGAATCACACGATTAACACTTTGTAATACTGCTTAAAGTTGTAAACAGTGATACAAATTCAATTACTCTGTAATCTTCCGCGGATTTTTATTATACCGAAAGGCTAGCACCTTTTCTATCTTATTTCTAAGAAATAACTAAAACTATCATAAACAAAACTACCATATGAAACAAAACGAAAAATCGATTGTTTGAAGATTTCAAACTGTCCTTACCCCTTAACGAAAAGATAGACTTGCTAACGAAAAGATTATTAGCTCCCTTGCGCTGGCAGTTGATTGCGGACCATAACGAGCGACCGAGCCGTGTACAATAATTCGTCGCTTTCTGTTTCTTTTGAACTCGTCTGTACAACATCGCTGGATAGAAATTATTAAGAAGTAACAAACTTGTCATTTGTTTTGCATTTAAATATACTTAACACTACCAACGACTGAGGCATAAAATTTTCATCAGAGATATTAAAGTGAAAAAAATAATAATACAACAGACGAACTTTTATTCGTGTATGTTATAAAAGAATCATTTAGACCTGTAAAAATACACTGTTTCGCATCTGTAATATATCTAAAAAAAATTATGATGTAGTCATTCTGACCACTTTCGGTAGTTCTAGTGTTGAAACTGAGAAAATGTTGTCATTTGGGACAAAAAATTCTCGACGTGCGCGGCACGTCGTTCCAACACGTCGTGTTTTTAACATCTCCCACGTTGTTGCCTGCGCTACCTTAAAATTTCCATTAAATGCGTTGTGACAACAGGTTCCTTTGTCGAAGTTGATAGACAAGTCGTGACGGATAGAGTTTTTTCGTTGAAATCATTAAATAACGGAATCCGTGAACTAGTGGCGTATTACGGTCGCATATTAAGGAGATAAGAACGGCGAGGGCCGCGTTACACTTTTACGGCTTTCATTTTGCGGATTTCCAACCTCCACCACGTTTTTCACCCGGTTTTATATCACGAAAAAGAAAGAGAAAGAGGAAGGAGTGTTCAGCGGACTGTAAACGGACAGCGTTTTTACGCGAAAAGAAACATTCTATCGTCTACGATAACTGTGTAGAAGAAGTAAACTAGATGCAATGGGGCAAGGTTTCGTGCAAAAGATTGATCAACCAGAGATTGTGTTTATACATATTACACAACGCTGTCACATTATCAATTCTCATTTCATCTATTTGTCTATGTATATACGTAGTTCGAGTTCAATGATATTAATCTAAAGATTATTATTATTATTGTTATTATTATTATATCATACAATAATTAATAACAATATTCTCGTATTAATGTATCATTATACTGTTTTACCATAGTACACGTAACAGCCAGTTATCTAATAATTGTAATATAAGTGCACAAAAGCGTTATTGGCACACAGCGGTAACTGCATAAACATTTATTTACGATGCACAATCGTCGTTTATCATCGCAGCATTGTCAGGCGTAAACTAATCGATGATCGGGGGCGCCATCGTCTTTCGAACGAGCGAAGATAACGGAACTTAAAAATAGCAAATTTCATGGATCTCGAAATCGGCAACGGTAAAAGGAAATCGAGAATTCTTAATACTCTCGAGTGTAATGCCTATCGGCATATGGAGCTCGTAACCATGACGTCTATGGCGCACACACACACTCCTATAATTACGTGAAGCTTCGATTGCATCGAACCCCATTTTCCCTCTCGCTCGTTCAAGCGCAAAACAAGTCGCGAGCGATCGATAATTGCAGCCCGTTCTCTTAGAACGAAGGAAAAAAAAAAAAGAAAAGTGGAGAGAGAGAGAAAGAGAGAAAGAAGCTGTTCACCGGTGGCCTTTCGCGCATCAAAAAACACTCGCCGTTAACGACGCGGACGTGAGAAGAATTTTTAATCTTGGCCAGGCACGAGAGGCGGAAGAAGAAACGTCCGCGTGGCACAGTTTTCGCCTCGCGCGCGCCACTCGTCGCGTATTCACGATAAATTTTCTGATTTAGCCGAAGTCATTTACCCACGTTCCACCATTCTTTTCGTCCGTTCCGAGTTTCCCTTTTCAACGCTTCTCCCCCTTCTCTCTCTCTCTCCCTCTTCCTCCTCCTCCACTTCCGCTCTCGCGTCTGTTATTCTTCCGACGACACATACTATCACAGCTCTTTCTTCCCTCCGAGTACCGAAGTCTCGAAACGTTCCAGTTACACGCTTTTGCACTTCCGGTCTCTCTATTAATCCCCGGAGCTCACACGTAAATCCACAGATGATAACCTCCTTGCGGCTGTTGTTCATCAATCGAGATTTCAAAGTCGAAATTACTGGGGCCTAATCGTTCAGCGATCCAGGCCGGATAATATACAGGGTGAAAATATTTGTTGCACGAAAAAATGTTCAGATGCATGTATCTTTTGTACAATTATATTTTTTTCATTGCATCGGTTGGTATGCACCTTGACATTCATTACAAAAAAATTATTATATTATATTAATTTATATTGTTATATTAACGAATTAAATTATTATATTTATATTAACCTATTTACGTTAAAAAGTCGTTAGTTCAGGAGATATTTCAATTTTAATTTCGTAAAATTATCGTACGAAAGACCGTCTTTGTCTTTCGCGCATCGATTTTACGAAATTAAAGTTAAAATATCTCCAAAACCAATGATTTTTTCTTTAACATAAATAGGTTAATACTTTTTTTTGTAAAGAATATCAGGGCGCATCAACTGATGCAACAAAAGAGTATACGATTTTCATTTAAAGAACCGCTAATGACCTTCGTGTGTCGTCTACGCGTTCACTTACAAGAAAACCTAGCATCATCAAAATTGTGCCCCCCCCTCGAAACATTTTAATAATAATGACGTAAACCTAGACGGCAATATATGGTGACCCACCCTGTATATGCAGTATCTTTATAATACAACTACCTGCTGCTGTTACAATATCAATTTCATAATTTTCTAAATTTCAAATGCGATCGGTGTTTAAATTTGGTCCGGCGTTTCTTCTACTTCCGGTGACGCGCGAAGTCTCGGAACGTTATGTTCCAGTTACGCGCTTCCGTACTTCCACACGAAGTGAATAGAGAGAGAGGAGAGAGAGGAGAGAGCGTGCACATCCAAGCCTAGCCTCTCCAGTGTTAAGAATAGCCCGGGACGTAATCACGTGCCGCCACTTCTGGTAAAACAGTTTTAACTCTCGGCCGACTTGAATGGAGACGACCAGGCGTGTCGTGTGCCTGTCCCGCACGTGCGCGCCTCGGCCTGTTCATTGAACGTGGTATTTTAGCCGTATAATGATTCACGTGTGCCAACCAGCCACATGTCGTCGACGGGATGTATTTGAAAATATGCCGCCAGAGGGTTGGTCCCTCGCGAAACGACGGCAACTCGCGTTTTTTTTTTTTTTTTTTTTTTTTTTTGGGAATGAAAATTTATCGGACATTTTCGCGCCACGCACGCATCGTGAATATTTTCGCCCAAAATTGCAATATTTAATAAATTGATTACTTCTTAAAAAATTCCGGCACTTGGCCCGCACATTTTTGGAGCGACAGGAAGGGAAACTTTGCACAATGCACATATGCACTTCTTTAATTCACATTGACAAAATATTCTTCAATATTACTATATATTTTTTTATAGTAATATTTACGAATCCATTTATTGTGTAATTTAGATTTTAACTATTATTTATTTTATATGTATATTAACGTAACGTTTCTTGGTGTGGCAATTGTTAGGAAACAATTTCCCTACTTCTTGAAAAATTGTATAACATTATAATGTATAATTATATATTATATCTAATATTATATAAATTATATATAACTATATTATATAATATTATATAATATAAATTATATATAACGTTGCTTGTTAATCATATCTCCTACAACGTATTACAGCGTTCTCTGTCCGCAATGTGTTACGTTAAGAAGCTCATTACTTCTTCGTAATTTCTATCCAATGATGTACCGATGTATTCGAAAAGAAGAAAGAATTATTGTGTACGGTTTGGTCACTCGTTATGGTCCGCGATCCAGTTACCAGCGCAAGAGGTTAATTATATAATGTAGGTGTCACATTAGACGATCGACACTCAAAATGAATACGTTTTTCTTAGAGAGGAAAAAGGAAAGAGAAATGGTAATTTCGTTAAGAGTCGTACAATTGTTCGAATGTATTGCGGAAACAGCGATATTTCTCTCGTGTCTGGTTACTGTTTACAATCACGAATTTGCCAGGCTGATGTCCCGGTGATAAATTCGTTACTCTTCAATCTCTTGTGTAGATACGGACAGTTCGGTGCATGTTCCGATAACACAACCGCGTCGAATTCATTGCGTTTCGTTTATAATTCGGCGCACGTTGGTAATGTTAATTGCGCGCGAGCATAATGATGATAATTGGTATCGTTATGTTATAGAGCATTGAAATGAGCATACGGTTGCACACGGTGGATTATATACGCGATATAAATAATTCCGTGCTCCCAATGCGTATGAAATATATCCCAGTTAGCAGGGAGACACCAGTATCTGCCCAGTTGTTGAATTGACACCGTGTCCCATACAGCTCGAGACATTACTTAAATTTAACCAGACGTTAATTGGTACGATGTTTCTTTTCGCGTTTTGTTTAATTACCATTTCAACATTCAATGCACGCAATAATTTGGTCCCGATATTAATCTCTAGCTGGATTTTTTCTCTTATGGAAAAGGACGAACTTAAATGAAAATGTACTCTCGCGTTAAAGTAATAAAAAAGAAAAAAGAAAACTAAACGTAACCTGAATCTTTTGCAAAGTACGATTATTATCGTATGATGATACCTGGAGTTCCACTAAATATCAGTCTGTTTTGAATATTTTATACAGGGTGGATTCTGCGAATTGAACTTTTTATAATTGATACGAATTTTACAATTCTTTGCAAAAGCAGGAAACTAACAGTCGAGTATCAAATTGAATGAACGTTACTGATAATGTCGAGTCGAGTAATAATAATCGGAGCGAACGGAGTCAAATGTTATCTTTGTCA
The DNA here is from genome assembly GCA_036937485.2 of Tetragonisca angustula. Lineage (NCBI taxonomy): Eukaryota > Metazoa > Arthropoda > Insecta > Hymenoptera > Apidae > Tetragonisca > Tetragonisca angustula. The sequence continues at coordinate 253,311 of JAWNGG020000100.1, read as the reverse complement.
TCTTTTAATTCATAAAGGCCGAGAATAATTTTCTCAGTGGGAGAAAACTTCGCCGGAACAGCGTCACTTCTGTAACAATGTCCATGATGTCGTGTCGTCGCATATAACTTATATATCTGCAGCCAACTTTTTTTTTTTTTTTTTAATGAAATGCAATCAGAGCAGATACGCCGCGTCATAAATACAGTCAGATAATTAATATTCCGCTCGTAATCGATACAGTCGTGAAGCGCATTATAAAGAGAAACGTAAACGAATGGGCGCTCAGTGTCGGAAGCACTTGGGTGGATCGGTCGTTATCAATTTAAAATCGGCCCTCTTCGAATCCAATTTGCCAATACGTCACATATATTTTTCAGATTTCCCGGCGACGTAATCGAACGCGTCTCGGCGCCGTTTATCAACGCGTCGCCTGAGCGTCCGTTTGTACATTTCCCAGAATGAATAATGTGGACAAATCATCGGAATCGCTCTCCGTTTATGTATATATACGTACATACGTATATGCACATCTACCTCGTCGCTTTTCTACGCTTTTCTGCTTTTATACCTGGGTAATGATAAATGAACGACGACTGAGGCATCCACCTCGTTTCGCACGCCACTTTCTCTCATTGTCGGCGTTCTAGAAAAAAAGAAAAAAAGAAAAAAAAAGAAAAATTTTACCTCAGTATTTTTGGAGAGTCATTGGCGAACGATCAAGGTGAGATTTTTGATAGCTACCGCGGAGAAGAAACGAGGAATCCAATCTGTGGAGATATTCGCATTCAGATAATATAAATCTTCGATACGATATATTTAAATGAATATAAATATAGTTTGTTTTACAAATACGTGCGCTAGTAACTGGTTCACGGACCACAACGAGTGACCAAATTAATTTAATTCGTCGGTATATCACTGGATAAAAATTACCAAGAAGTAATAAATTTCAGTGTATTTAAAACTGAGATGATATTGCAATTTCGGGGCAAATATTCTCGACGTGCGCGGCACGTCGTTCCAGCGCACTTGGTTCAAGATCCAATACGTATCTTGCCGATAAAAATATATACTCGGCGAATATCTCGTCTCGGTTCCGGTCACCGATACGCGCCAATTTCGGAAGCCTTTTCATCGAGAAAATGTCATCGAGTGGGGTTAGCCGCAAGCTCTTCCGGCAAATTTTGGAAATGATCACCGGCGAATTGCTCGTTCACGCAAGATCGAGCTCCGGACCGCAGTTCGCGGTGCTGCATGCCCTGTCCCACGCGATACACAATATCCGGCGCAGAAACGTGCCAGGATTTTATTGAGAAAAAAGATTGGAGTCTAAAATTGGGTGGGAGGGGGGGGAGGGAGATACGGAGCTCTCCTCCTCTCTCCTTTGCCCTTCTTTCTCTCTCGCGCGTCTTCGCAAGGCCTTAATCTCCTCGATTATTTCGTTTGGGGATGCCGCCAACAGATGGTGGGTTCGAGAAAGCGGAGAATCAATTTCAAGGAATCAGCCCCCGGGCTCTCTGTTCTCTCGGCGAGGGAAAGCTAAACGCGGGTAGAAGGAGCGAGCCCCAGCCGGGGAAACATTGGAAATTGCTTGGACGCTGGTAATTATACAGTCGTGCTTCTTCTTCATTCGCCTCTATCCTCGTCACTTTTGCCAACCGTGGATCCACGGCCTAAAAGGTCGCAGACCCTATGGTGGCGGTGGAGATCGGCAACGCCATCCATTATCATAATCCCGCGTGATCCACAAAGGAACGGTGTTGAGTATCGCCCGGAACTAATTCTTCCCCAATTTCATTCCATTTTCGAATGGGCCGTTTTTCGACTGCGGTGTTATTAGCCTACTAAACTAGAGATTCAGGCTCTATCCCGAAGAGGTTTTGGAGAAGCTATCAAACGACCGTTTCGCGGAACATACATCGCTCATCTTATGCTCGAAACGGTAATTTGAAATTTCGTTAAACCCCCCTTCTCGCCCCCTCGCGCTGGCAACTTGTTTCGCGGACCATAACGAACGACTTAATCCATATACAGTAAATTCGTCGCTTTCTTTTCCTTTTAAACTCGTCGATATGATGCCACTCGATAGAAATTATTTGACAAGTAATAAATTCATTATTTGTTTCGCCTGGTTTACATTTGAACATGCTCAAGACTGAGAAAACATTGCGATTGATTCTATATTTTACTAATGTTAATAATGGCAGTCGGTCGTGTCCCAAAGCAACGCTCCTCCATTCTGTAACAATTCGAATGATTTTGTAAATCAGTGTAACGCGATATCTTGAAACGATCGTTTCATACTTTGAAGTCTCGATTTTTCAAGGCCGTGTCGAACAACCGTTGGCGAGGAGGTGAGGTTATGCGAAACGTTGTGAGTATGTACACGGCGCAGATACGGATTCTTACTAGCGTGGATCAGAGATAACTGAAATCATAATCGCACAGGAAGTGAACTCTGCAAACTGTGATCATTGCGGATCATCTAACTTCGCGACTCGCCTAGCAACAAAGAATTCTAAGTACATGTTCCTCAATCACAGGCTGCGATAAAAGTTTAACCTCCCCCCTCTGGTGGTGATTGTGAGAGCAAGTGACCTTGATTGCTGATAAATTTCTCATAAAATAGCGCACGCGTAGTATCATGTGTATGCAGTCGATAAATCTAACATTTTCTAAGCGAAAAAGTTACATTTCACGGATGTAACCGGTAAAACAACGTACATAATTAGTTTCATTTTGTGAATCACGCGGCTTCCGTATAAGCATGAAACTCAAACTAGAGCACGAAATAAACAAGCAGTGGATGGAATAACGCGGCAAATATGCACGGTAAATACATAATATTCAGCGGTTATGGTTGTCAATAACTTTGCGCGATCAATGCGCGCAACATCGGTATTAATCATTTCATAGCCGGACGCACAGTGTATTCTTAACTCTAGTTGTAACATGACTCTTGCAATTATTTCACGGCACTGTGATTTTATAATATTTCATGCATAACTATGTAGATATTATTTTCATAATTGGAACCGCTGCGAAATTGTAGCATAATTTCATAATTTATAACTTCCACGTGTTTATGAAGCAGCGCCCATATTGCAAATTTCAGTCAATTAACTGTACAAATATAATTCATAAGTCACGAGGATCGAAAACGTTACGGACTGTAACAATTTCGAACAAATTATAGTCCTTTCGTACAAATAATTTAAATATTTTTATAGATGGAAATCTAATCTGACTTACGTCGATTTGATGACTCGGATCATGCGAGATTTTAACCTCTTGCACTGCCACGCACGTCGAGAACCTTTTTGTCCCAAATTGCAACATTTTTTCAGTTTCAAATATATTTAAACGCAACCCGGGCAGAACAGATGATAAGTTTATTACTTCTTAATCATTTCTATCCAGTGACATCATACCGACGAGTTGAAGAGAAAAAGAAACGGACGAATTATTGGATACGGGTTCGGTCACTCGTTATGGTCCGCGGAACCATTTGCCAGCGCAAGAACAGACTTAAATTATCAAACTTCTACATTTAAATTTTGTCTTGATTCAACATCGAGGTCGCAATCATTTCTTTTTTTTTTTCTATAAGATCTATAAAATATATATATATATATATATATATATATATATATATATATATATAAAACGCCGTTATCCGTAAGGTAATTTATTCTATTAACGTCGGATTAAAGATCAAAATTGCCAGGCAACAGCCGCAAAAGGATTATACATCGTCTGAGCATTTTCCATACACGTCATTGACGAAGGAGAGTAATAGAGTGGACCTGGTGGACACATCGATGGGACTGTACATGTTTCGCGAGCGTCCGACAAACAATAGAGACGATACTCTGGAGGCCCGTGTAAACGTAAATGATGCGCGCGTGAGAACGATAATTGATTAAATTTAGCATGAAATCCGTTTCCTTGTCGCTGTTACGCGTCTTGATGGACCGATTGTGTCCCTCTGGTTGGAATTTTCAAAGAACAATGGCCGTCAGTGTGATCGGAATAAAGCGAGAGACGAATTGAGCGGCGCTCGCGCGCGCCAAGTGCGTTCACGCGAAATTAACAACCGTTTACAATGTCTCCTTTGTGCTCGTCTCGAAAATTTGCGTACCATGGAGCCGGTCGGCAAATACACGAGTATAAATACATAAGCGGCACACCGTCGCATCTCTCCGGGCTCTCTCTCTCTCTCTCTCTCTCTCTCTGATTCTCCATGCCCGTAACGTCGTTCCAAAACTAATTTTGTCGCGGCACATTTAGACCAGAGTGAAGCATGGTAATGGCACGCGCTGACGCACCATGGCACGCATTGATACGCGAAAGTATTTCAACGTTTACCCACGGGAAACTTTTATGAATAACGCGTGTTGTACAAAACATTTTGAAATTTCATTAGCATCGTATATTGGGATATGTTAATTACGGTCATTATATCCGGCCAAATTTCGACGGAACCTGCGAATGTTTATAGAAATTATCGCGGGGGTATATGTTTCACAGAGGTTGCCGAAGCAACATTAATAGTCAACATTCTGTTTAGTATTGTATTGTATGGTTGTTTGTAATACATAGGATAATTTTGTTGTTAAATATATTTTTATAGCAAATATCTCGCAGTTTGCTGAATTGATTCCAAATTTTATCGGTATGATCATGGCAACTGCTCATGGTAATCTCATCGTATGATACGAATGATGTTTCAAAATGTTTCGTATAAACGATGATATATATTTTGTATATTCTATATCTCGAATCTCTGTCTCATATATATTTTACGTTGACACGATATGATAAATATAATGTTCCGTGAAGGTTTTATGAACTAATGTACATGTTCGGTACATGTGGAAACATTCAGAAACATTTCTTAGGGCACGGGAGAGGAACGTTTCGTGACAAAAAGTTATCTTTGCTCTGGCAACGTAATGACAGGGCAAAAAGCGTGTTTAGGGTAAACTCATAATTCTTCTGGTTCTCTTATCGGTCGTGTCGATCGTCGGGAACGGCGTGAACCATCAAAGAAATTTGATCTACCGTACTTTTTGTCGTTCGGCAAAAAAGAAATTGGAACACCTACTACTTAGGTCAGTGAATTAATCTTTTCTCGAGTGTATTTCTGCGAATTAATCACAGTAAACGGATCACGCCACTGAATTTAAAATGTCCTATGAAGGAACTACGGTCGCCAGGTTTAATCGAGTAAACCGTATACCTCACAACTCATACCTACTCTTTTTTTTTTTGCATCTTTTATGGATCTATCGAGCATAAAAAAGATCCGCAAGATTGAACATCAAAAGACAGAGAATTAACCAGTTGCGGTGGCAACTGATTGCGGATCATAACGAGTGACCAAACCGTACACGATAATTCGTCGCTTTCTTTTCGGGCTCGCCGGTATGATATCACTGGATAGAAATGATTGAGCAATAATAAATTTATTGTTTTGCCTGGATTATAAGAAAATATACCTATAAAATTGAAAAATATTGCATTTTTGGGATTCAATGTTATTCCAGCGCAAGAGATTAATATATATACAATTATAGTTAATTAACAGAATATTGATAGAAAGAGTAGCTATGATATTTAATATACCAGCTTTAATATATACAATTATATATACACGGACCACGTCTATATCTCATATACGGGTATACACGGACCACGTCTATATCTCATCTCCGTATATACCGGATATAATTAATTATAGTTAATTAATAGATATTGATGGAAAGAGTAGCTTTTATATTTAATATAGCAGCTCTAATATGTACAATTTAAGAGTAGCTAGTAAATTTAAATGATAGCTTCAACCACTTGCGCTGGCAATTGATTGCGGACCATAACGAGTGACTAAACCGTATGCAATAATTCGTCGCTTTCTTTTCGAACTCGTGGATGTGATATCACCGCATAGAAAGTTATTCAGATGCAATAAATGTATTATTTGTCTCGCCTCTTTTGTTTCGCTTGAGTATACTTAAAATTGTGGAAATTAAGCGATTTTGGAGCAAAAAATTCTCGACGTGCGTGGCACGTCATTCCAGCGCAAGAGGTTAACGCTGAATGCCATGCGACGATAAGAATGGTGGTCACAGTGTAATTAACGAAAAACAGTTTCAGTCAACGACTTAAAACCGGTGGAGAACGGACATTAAGAGAAATCCCTACAGAATTCCATGAAAGCGCGCGCGCCATACGGTCTGAAGTTACGGGCGTCGGTCGCGGATGCTTGTTTTTTTTCTCTTTCTTTCTTTTTTTCCCTTTCTGTCTTCTCTGCCCCCTCGGTCGGGTAAGTTGCCAGTAATTGGAGCCCCGCGACCGTACTGTCCGATAGAATTGCTACGTTCGACTTTTCTTGGTTTCCGGAAGCTCCGAACCCGATTGTTCGGTCACAAGTGGGAAACGTCTACGAACGCCTAGCTGCACTTAATCGTCGGTTTCGTTTCGCGAACGATGCGCTAGACCGATTCCACTGCCGTGTATGGCCGTTTTTCCTCTCTTTCTTCTCTCTTTTTTTTCCAATTTATCTCTGTATCTCGCTCCTTTTTTTATCCTTCTCTCAAGTGGGTCGACGACTGCTGCGTTCGATGAATGTTCAGTTTTATATTGATCACACGCAGCACAATATCCCCGGTAAAGTTGGGAAAAAAAAAGAGAAAAAAATTCTCGAACTCTGGTGGAAACAGATTTTATTCAGAGTCGAATGAAAGAGGTGTCGGCCAGTGGAGAACGATGGGTGGTGGTATGGATTTGAATAGACTCGAGAATTCGTATAACGATTTTTTTCCCCCATTTGTAGTCTTTTCTAACGATGATTTTGCTTCTTTTTTTTTTTTCTTTTTTGTCTTTTTTACCTTCTCATTTTTCACGATAGTCGAATGTTTTAATTTAGAGCACGCAGGAAATAATTAGCGAGAATGAGCGTAATTGTTAAGGACGTGTCGGGCTGTTGGCAGCACCGGGGTACCGTTTTCTCGTCGGTTAACAACAAGCGAGTTTCGAAACTGCACAAACGGGGTCGTTTCAAAGTTCTTGGCCAGCGACAGATTAAAGTTAGAGAGGGAGATTAATAAATTGCGGTGAACATTTGAATTTCAAATGGTCGTAATTAAAAATTTCGACCGCCGCCGCTGTACGGAAACTGCGTGGGAAAGTTGATTGAGAGAACCGTTGCCATTTTCAATTACATCGTAACCTCTTTAGAATTTACGAAACCTTTTACCGGAGTTAAAGTTACACAAAGTTTCAGCGTCGAACGCACGTTCCAGTGTCAAGTATCAGTTTGACAAACGGTTTCAAAAAAGAAAATTATGAAATCTCGTAGACGAAACTTTGTTTCGTGGAAAAAAAAAAAAAAAAGAAAAACAGCGAATTTCGGTCTTCCAATTTCGTACGGTGCATTAGAGGTGACAGTTTCATCAAATCTACCTTAGTGCAAACTAGTTTGGGGACGAACGAGAGAGGAGGAGTCGGAAAATTCATTTTTTTTTTCCTGGTCACGTTGATTTTCACGAACATTCCGCTGGCGTGACTTGTCGCGTCGAAATTGCTGCGGTAAATGGAAAATTTCCGGGGGAACGCCACGGTGTCCGATCATTGGACGTATCGTCGCCGGTTGGAAGGAAATAAATTGTCGTTTGGTCGGAACGACACTCGTTTCTACATGATCCTGGTTGGTTCGGTATTTTTTTTTTTTTTCTTTTCTCTTTTCCTTCCCGATTTTCTAACCTCTTGCGCTGGAATGACGTGCAACGTTTTGTCCCAAAATTGCAATATTTTCTCAGTGTTACGCAAAACAAATAATAAATAAAGTTATTACTTCTCAATAATTTCTGTCATACCGAACGAGTTCAAAAAGAACGCGACGAATTGTTGTATACGATTTGGTCACTCGTTATGGTCCGCAATCGCAGTTGCCAGCGCAAGTGGTTAACGCGTTAAATTCCCAATGTATCATCGTTTCTTTTTTCTTTTTTTTTTTTTCCTTTTAACCTGTTTGCAAACCATGGAATCGAGGGGAACGAAAACTGCTGTTTGACAGATCTTTCGACGAAGCGTTACTCTCCGAGATCGAATCGGTCTCTTTGCTCGTAGGGAACGTTGTTTAATCTTCTCCTTTTCATAACATACATGATGTCAGACTCGTTCATGGCCGAAATCCGATTTCGATGGCACACGCCCTCTCTCGGGTTTCGTTCGGTGAAAAACGTGTGCGGTGTAGTTTCGTATTTACTGACTACACTCTGTAGTTTCGCCAGTCGAAAACTTCAAAAGTTCCGTCAAACGACGTTTCGACTGCCCCCGTGATTAATGAATATTTGTTTTCTTCATTTATATATCGAATATCGTACTTTAAATTGTTTCGAAGATGGCGTCCGGTAACGCCAAGTTTCCTTCATCAATCGTGCTTGCCAGTCCGAAATACATTTCCTATAAACCTACAATATTTTACTCCGTTGCGCAAGCACAATGTCGATGGGGAAAAATACCTCGATACAGATCCGCATTTTTCTTTTAAAGCATTATTTATTCAGTCAATCTTGCAAGAGAGAAACGAGTCCGGCGAACTTTACCGTTTTTTCGAACTTTTTCTTCTTATTTTTCCCTCCTTTTTTTTTCCTATTTTTTTCTTTTTTCTTTTTTTTTTTTTTTTTTTAACCGTCTCCTATGAATGATTTATGAACATGAAATGCCGTTACGAGCCTCGTCGGCGATTTCCTTCTTCGTCCTTTCTCTTTTTTCCCCCTTTTCTTCCTTTTCCTCTCATTTTTTTTTTTTTTTCGTTTCTCTCGTATTGCGTACGCCCGAGGAAAACTTTTAAAAAGTTTCTCGCCGTTTTGTATTTCCATAATGAAATCGTATTGTCGCCGGGCTCCTCCATCCCGCCGGTTCCGTTGGTTTTACCCAGGGACGAATGAACGAACTCAGCCGTGTGATAACCAGAGGAAATCCATTGAGAAACCGATTATAACACTCGAGTTGTCTCTGGCCTGGAAAAAACTACGACGCGTCTCTCTCTCTCTCTCCCTCTCTCCCTCTTTTTTCTTTCTTTCTTTTCGTCTTGAACGAGATGCGTTAACGTGTGTTTATGGCTCTGACATCGAGTAAAATAGGTCATCCCGGCGCAGTGCGGAAAGGAAGAGGGAGAAGAAAGATATGGCCGTGTGGGCCCGTTAGACCACCGGCAACGCCACATTTCGGTTTACAGCTGAAATGAAATGTGAAAATTTACGGTAAAGAGAGTGATGGCATTTGGACATAGATAACTTTATCTGCTGGTGCGTTTGCCTCGTCTCATGGTTAGCAATGGAAACCCGATTCAGCAGCGACACACCTGTTGTTCCGTTTTCTCCCCATTACCTAGAAACCATCATTCGCGCAGTGATATCGAGAAGGTCGAGGGCCACCGCTTTTGCCCCGTTTCGCAAGAAACTCGATCGGTTCTCTCCTCAATTTTCCTTGCCCCTTGTCGCGATGATTCTATACTCTATGATTTTGATTTTGAGCTACAAGTGCTCTATTGTGTTGTGTAAATTGTTATTTCGTATTCTGTTGCGTTTTGTAAATTATTATTTAGATTGTAATTTAAGGCTTCCCTTCTGCGATTTTGCAAAACTTTTCACGAAATGGAACAATCAGATAATTCATGTGATAATCGTAGCTCGTGATTTGTCAAGTTTACCTGTTCGAAATGTCGCAAGGTTGTCATTGTTAATACTGGCAACTTTTAACTAGTGGCTTGTAAAATGTCACCAATCATATTCTTGTGTAAAAGAACTTTGACAGTTTCGAAAAAATTACATTTTTTTGTCATCTGTAACTTTACAAGTGTTTTCTTGAAAAGTCTTTCATTTTTCTCAACGATAAATGTTTTGATATAACAGTCTAATATCACGTTGGAATATTACATTTCTTGTCTTGTTCCTCCTTTCTTCCCAATATTGAAAAGTAACGTTTGTTCGCGTTGTATAAAAATTCGTGATAAAACCGCTACAGTTCAACTACAGTTGTATCTTGTAAAATTAGCGCATCTCCGAAAATTGGTCAAGATAATTGTACGTCGAATCGTACCGAACTTAGGTTACCGATAAAACGTACGGCAACTAGATTCTCACTATCAAGACCAAGCCCATCTTCGCGAAACATTCTTCCTCGATCATCTTTCTCCTACGTGATCTTCGGATAACTACCTTGCACAAAGCCCGGATAATGCTACCTTATCCGCGACCTATTGGCAAGTTGAATGAAAAATAGGTCGCGTGATTGGTAACGAGCTATCTCTCTCGTCAGATTGTAATCTAAACCAGAGTTTATAACATGAACCTTTCATTTCGAGTTTCTCGTAGCACGGTCGTACTTATCGTAGAGACTCTTTTTTTTCTTTTTTCATATTGGGGTCACATCAGAATGCCGAGTAAACGTTACGCGTGGCGTTTTCTTCTTTTTTTTTTTTTTTTTTTTTTTTTTCTTTTGTTCCCCCTGTGGTTTCCTCGAAAGGACCGATTGTTCATGGTCGGCTAATCGCATCCGAACGATTGCCCGGTCACACAAGCGTGGCTCCTAACATTGAAATAAATGATCTTAGTTTTATAATGAAAATAGTAATAATTAAAAATTAATAGTATTATTAATAATATTATGAGTGATGGTGATATTTTAAAATTAATAATATTATTAATAGTTTTCAGTAATAATTAAAAATTAATAATAAAGTAAAATAAATTCTGTACCTCTTGTGTCAAGGTTAATCAATTAATTTTAATAATTTTAATTATCTCGAAAGTAAATGATCCAAATACATGTTCGTATATTATTATTTTTCTTTTGCGAAATAAAAAAAATAAATATATATTTAGAAAATTAAATGTTTGTATAATTTTAAAATAATAAATAAATATGTATATATATATTATATATTAACAATAAAAATAAATATTTTATATACTATATAATAATAATTATATATATTAATAAATAAAATAATAAAATTTGCAAACTTACTAACATTCTATTTTTCTTTTAAATAAATTTAATCTACGTATGATAAATTAGTCGAGTCCTCGTTAACCCCTTTTCTGTTCTGGTCGCTCCGTCTCCTTCTCGCGGAGGACAAGTGATTCGTTATTCTGACGGGCGAAACGCGAGTAGAGTTTACGGCTTTGTGCGACGATAGGAGCCGATAAAACATGGGAATAGCGGGAGTGGGGGAGACCGGGTGGACTCGAGTAGGTTCCTTTTTCGGAGAACTGTTTAACTCGGAACAGAGAGGCCTGTGCAGCGTGAGCAGGGTGCCTGACTCCTCCGGGGCTTCCTGTGCCTGGTGTATACGGTGTGTGTGTGCGTTAGACAAGAGACCAACACACACGCGCTCTGACCATCGAACTCACTCGTATGCACGACTGACCTTTCGAGCCTGCTACTCTCCCGGCCCTTTCATTCGCCGCTTGTGTATATTCTTGCTCGCTTGCGAGCAACATGTGGAGGCTTAGACCCCGGCGATTTTTGTCGTTTCGACGTGGATGCATCGAAATCAGAGAATACTATTACGTAGTCAAGCTCGCGTAAAATTGCACGGCCACGGCTTCCCAGAAAGGTGCACCGGATACTCTCTCTCTCTCTCTCCTTCCCCCCTTTTTGTTTGTTTTCTGTTTGGCTTTTGTTTCGTTGTTTTGTTTTGTTTTCTTTTGGCTCTTTTTTTTTTTTTTTTGTTCTTTTTTTTTCTTTCTGTTTGCGTTCGTTTTCGAAACGCGACGTACTTTTCAGTGTGATGTCAATTCTACCTAAAAAATAGTCAATAAATGACTATCGCGACTGGTGCGACAATACGTAGTACAAACATGGCGACACTGCCGAAGGCTATGTGGTCTAACCTCTAAGCTTCCAGTTTCGACGAATTTTTCCCTGTGCTCGAGGCTGTAAAACCGATGACCCCCGGTGTACACGAATATTCGAAAGGTAAATCGTTAACTCGTGTTTTTCGTCCATCGGCGATAAACTGTTATTTATTCTATTATTCAAAGTTGATTGCCGCCTATTTGCCCTTGCAGATGAGCCACGGTGTTCCGAAATAGACTGCTCGAATATTTTAATATTTAAGGCGCGCCCAGTTTCAACCCAGATAGAAAGCAGCAGCTTGTTACGTGTTAAATTTTATTCATTAAACGACACGATATTTCCATAGAGGTAAAGAAACGAAGGATTCTTTCATTTACACCTCAACAGCAACCTCCACCTTCGCCTGGCCGTCCAAATTTTCTTTTCTCTATTCAGAGTTGTTCCTCTTGTGTGCGCACGCACAGGTGGCGGCGAGAGAGATGCCGAGCATTTTTAATCGTCGTATTCCACAAGGCTCTATCCAAGATATGTTAATGCATCGTGTGTCACTGATCTATTCGTATTATAGCCGCTACCGGCGGGTATAGCTGCACGTTTGAATTACATACACGCCGTCAGGGTATAACGTGTTCATCGAGCGATCTATCAACCGTTCGTTCAACGTAGCTCGTTTATATTTAAATGAACCGTTGATTCGATATTGTAGCGGGACGAGGCATGGTATGTTCGCCTTTTTCTTTCAGAGAAAGAGAGAAAGAGAGATAGAGAGAGAGAGAGAGAGAGAGAGAGAGAGAGAGAGAGACGTGAAATGAAAGAATTCTGTGACGTATCGAATACGAGAGAGGAATACCGAATTCACGGAATATCCCCATGAGATCGGAATATTTCTTTGCCGCGTCGCCTGCGTTCCCTCCTCCACTTTTTCCATTCGCGGCACTCTCGTGTCGGAGACGTCGTAAATAACACGTGTAATTATCCCTGTCGCGAAGTTTACCCTTGGTTGAGACGTAAAATATTCGAGACTCTTTCTCTCTCTCTCTTTCTCTGTAATCGTATTCGAAACGGCGCGCGCGCTCCCCAAAGCGTGCATGCACGCGGAATAAAACGAGTGGCGCGCTTATGCAAATTAACGGCCGCTGAATTTTATGCTGCCTCGATTATTGTTGGTATATCACACTCCCCACGTTGCCTTTACGACCGCGCGGTGGGACGACGCACAACGAAAATCCAATTTGTCGCAAAAGTAATCATTGTCTATGGAATGGTCATTAGTGGTAGCCGCTTCTTTGACCCCTTGCGCTGGAATGACGTACTATCGACAAAATTGCAATATTTTCTCAGTTTCGACACACTGCGTACCGCACTCCAACCTGCTCCCAGGGCCGACACATTTTTGGAGCAACAGGGAAACTTTGTACAACGCATATATGCACTTCTTTAATTCGCATTGATAAAATATTCTTCAATATTACTGTATATTCCTTTTATAGTAACATTTAAGAATCTATTTATTATGTATTTTAGATTTTAACTATTATTTATTTTACATGTGTGTTAACACACATTGAGGACGGTATGCTCTGATAGACGTATAGCCTGTGTTTTCTCGTATTTTTTTGAATTATTTAATACTATTGAATTATTTAATAATAATGATTGAAAGGGTTCAAGAGAGTGTATAGCATTTAACAAGCGTATTATTTTAGTGATAATTAAAATTATTAATTATTTTTCATTTTACAGGTATTTTATTAAATAAAATGAAAATACGTTTCTTGGAATCTAGTAACGTTTCTTGGTGTGGTATGTTAGAAAACAATTTCCCTACTTCTTGAAAAATTATATAACATTGTAATATATAATTATATGCTTCCATTTTCTTCCAACCTTAAATTTAGTGACTATTTCTGTTTCTTTGCTGTACTGTCGCTTTCTATTTCCGCTTTTAATAAGATTGGGTACTCCACGCTTTTTAACCTAACCTCCCTTTTTCTATTTCCTCTATTATTCGCTTACCTTCTACTTCCAACTCTATTTACCTATTTATCTCTCCACTACGATACCTATTCTACCCTCTACTGCCTTCGTTTTTGGAATTTATTCCCTTTTATTTACCTTAACTCTCTGTTTTTTTTTTCGCATCTCTCATACAGCACTCTTTACCACACACGCCCTCTAACCAAGTCCCTAATATATAATTATATATTATGTATAATAAATTTATTACTTATCAACAATTTCCAGTGATATCATACCGATGAGTTCAGAAAGAAAGCGACGAATTATCGTGTACGATTTGGTCACTCGTTATGGTCCGCAATCAGTTGCCAATGCAAGAGACTACCAGAGTGGCCTAAAGTGGACCAATTTATAATTTTCTATGGAAATTTTGTACATTTATAAAAATGGGTATTTTTAGCGTATTTTCAGATACTCGAGTGATTTTTAATAAAATATATTAACATAAGTTTGTGTCCTTTATCGTATTATCGGTTTATCTTGCACTTTAATTTCTTTGCCACAAATATTATACTACTTTTGGTTGTCGATAGTTCTAGTGTTAATAAACGAAAAGGAAAAGGGAGAAGGTTCAAGGAGCATCGAAGGCTGTTTAATTAGTTTTCGTAGTATCGATTTGAGATTGAGATACCATATAAACATAAATTTCCAACGTTTCGCGTTTTGCCACTTTTTTAGAGTCACTTCTACGTGAAGAAACAAGCAGAGACTTCGCTTTCGAGTGAAGATTGATCGGAAATGCGCGAACTTGACTAGTTATTGATTAAACAGATCTACACGTGATCGAATATGTGGGAATAACAGTTTTTCGTTCGAAGCTACGAACTAGTCCTCGATTAAATCTAACCAATAAGTGGCGAAAACGTTAATTTCATTCGATTCTCTCTTTGTTGCATTCGATTTGGATAGATTGGGAGTCAATGGTCGTTTACGTGTCACGAGGTGCGCGTCTCGTCGAAATTAGTTACTGAATCGACGGACAAGAGGTCGCCAGAATCGAGTCGTTGTATTGTTAAATCAATCGGCATTTGATGGTTAAACCATCGGCAATTGCCACCTTTGAATGCTGACTACGCTAATTTATCGCCGCCATTTACGAGCGGCCGAGTGTTAAAATCACAATAGAAATTTGCCCATCGGTTGCTTCTGATCACCAAGCTGTACGTGTGTTCGCGCGCAGGCGCCACCCCTTTGTTGCCCTTTTTCGATCTGCTGCACACGGGATGTTTTCGGTGGCACATTAAGTCCGGAATTTCCCACTTCATTCCACTATTTATCGCCATTGATAAACTTGATTCTTGTTTCTACGTATTCTTCATACGTCAAACTGCAGAAAGTTAATGAGATCAACAGAGAGAAGACGCACGCAGTTCGATCTAGAATTATTAGTCGTATCATCAGCTAACAATGTATAGTGAAATTTTGCAAATTTCAACTCGCAAACTACCAAATAAGCGATAATAAATTTACAGAGAACGAAGAAGAGGCAATCAGTTGATACGATGGATAAACTGTTTTACAGTCGTGTCCCATTCATTAGAAAGTTGCAAAGAAATGAAAAAAGAAAAAAGAGAAAAATTATGTACAAAAGATCCTGCAGCTCGTCAGTTTGCTAATATTGTTACGCGATGAATTATTGTGGAAGAGGACCGAGATAAAACGGGGATGGATGGATGGATGGATGGATGGATGGACTTTTGAACACCGTGTGCCTCGCGAAGTTTATTGATTGTCCCGCTTGCATTTCATGAATTATTTATCGCGATCGTGCAGTCACGGCGGTCGAATTTGATATTTCAATAAATTTTCATAAAAACGAGCCACTGTCGCGAAGAACGAAAGGGGTTTGGGGGGAAGTGGCCAGCGACCGATGACGGGGGTGGTTACGAGAGGGGATGGGAGTGTGGAGGGATGTCGTCCTCGTTTGAGGCGCGTGATCGAAATGCAGAGGCATTCAATTTATCAGGAACTCGAAGGACACTTCTCTGAAGGTGACTTGCGCGAGCTTCACGCGTCCGGAAAAGTCAAACCTTGATCGTAACCGCTGTGAACGAGACGAAGGTAACTTTGAAAATCCCCGAACGAAACGGAATTGACGAAAATTGATGTTTGCACAGATTTTGAAGGATTCCGCTGTTCTTTGCATTTTTCTCACATCCGTGAAATACAGAGGGGTGTACCGACAAAACTAAAAATGGCTGACAATTTCATTAACAGGCAACAATTTGTTCAGAAATGAAAGTCAAGTACGAACGATTCAAGTTATTTCGTTTAAAGATCGTAAGGATTGATATTGCAGTCAAATTTCAAGATCATTTGAAGATCAATTTCCCGCGAGCGTAGGAGGCGAAGAATAATTTGATCCTCGTTACGTAATCTGGCGTGAATTCACGGTGACTCGTCGTAGAGCGATAGCATTAGCGTGAACCGCCAATGATCCAAAGTACCGTGTAATTACGGATTAATATGGCTCCTTCGTTGCTAAGATGATCGGCGATGACTTAAAACTACTGGCAAAACGAGTGAGAAAGATTGGTCATATTTGTCGCGGTGCCTAACGGTTATTAACCTCCGGAAACTGAGCACGCCCGTCATATTTCAATAGAGTGTTAAATATTCGCACGATCGATTTTGAAATGCGTTCAGAAATAACCTATCGCCGATTTTAATGATGCCCTTTGTGGATTTGGAAATGTCATTTAAAACTTTCAAATTGAATATTCGCGCCAGTTCATCGGAAAGCAGCGTCTGATCTATAATTCCATTGAAAGTTGAAATTATATCATGCAATCTCACCAATTCGTTCAATTTATTTATTTCACGTTGTTGCTTTTACTATCCGCAATTTTATTTGAAAGAGAAAAGGAAAAAGTGAAATATTTCGCATTATCTAGCGCGACAAATTATACTCTTCAAATTGCAGAAGTTCTTTTTCTACCTCCAATTAAATACGGTTGTGGACCTTTGTAGCAGTGAGTATCCCGATGAATTCTTTGTTACTTGGGGCAAGAATTTTGTGTTTAAAATCCTAAGTTTCTGCAATAAACCATACCGATAAAATTGATTAGACGCCTCTGATTCTTCGCGTCAAGCGTCCCTTAATTTACGAATGAATGCAGGGAGAAACCAGTGGCTCGGTAAATACGATCAAACATCGGACACGTTCCCCGGTTTGAAATTCATTCGTCTTACATTCGCAACAAAAGGGAGCGGGAACACGCCAGAAGGAATACATTATCATCGATTGTGCTGTTCATTGGCGTCGGATCGAGCATCAGACGCGCGTGTGCGTGCGTGTGTGCGTGTGCGTATTTCTCTTTCCGTGTATACAGAGTGTTCCAGCGATTACAGTATAGTACAATCTGCAAGATGGCGAACAAGTCGAAAAACGAACGAGATTTTTCTCGTTCAAGGTTCTCTCGTTTCCCGAGCGAATGAAAATTGAAAATTCCATTCCGTTTCCCGCGGAAAGCGTGCCCGTTAATTTCACATTACACTCTGCGATTGCGCTCTTTACACGCTAGCAATAATAGATATCCAGTAAATCGCTCGCTCGTATCTAACGCGCGCGAATGTTCACATTCGATCGTGTGAAAAATTGTCGCGCGTTGTTCGATTTATTTCGCCGACTGCGACGCCGATTATCGGCGACACCGTGTATAAATGGGAAGGCTGTGCAGGAGTTGCTGGCTAAACAAGCGTCCGTTCGAGCCGATGCCCACGCACCATTATCGGCGCATCAATTAAGGCCAAAAAATATTAACGTCCCAGCGACGGACAGGAAAACGAAGTGCAAACAACGATAATTATTCTCCACATAGCCGGCATTCACGGCAGACGTCCAGGCGTCGTGACGCATGGCGGCATTGTTCTACCTACTCTCGCTCCGTTGACGGTCCAACAATACGTCTAGGATGACTAAGGCAACGAGCATCTCTCTCTTACCCTATACTTTCACCTGCGTGTATACCTCGTTTGATATTCAACAGAGAAGAGGACCGCGGGCGACGTGATGAGGAGGGGGGAGCCTCTCTTCATGGGATAATCTGTAAAGAGAGAGAGAGAGAGAGAGAGAGAGAGAGGAAAAAAAATACGGGGAAACGAAAAAATAAAATGCATCGAGGGAATCGGTGAATGATGACGCATGCGGGGTTACAAAGAAGGTAACGTGCTCGTTCGAGGTAGCGAAGGATCCGCTAATTCGTTAGCGGTTAGGTTACTTCTAGCTGTACAAGCTCGTGAAAGTATTCGAACGCTCGCAGATACGTACATACCGTACTTACGGATATGATGTTATATTGTACTGTACGAAATAGTTCGTACACGCTACATACCGTTATAGTTACGTGTACATACTGTGCGAAACAGTTTGAAATTTCATTAGCACTGCCAGTAGATCCCCGGCCATCGTAATTAATTTGGTGAAGTTTGAAACAAATCTGAAAGGCACATAGAAACTGCGAAAGATACTTAGTGTTTGGTCGATGTTTCACCGAAATCACCAACAAAATAATTCAACAGTCGGTTATCCATTGAAATTTCGTGGGAATTAAAATTGTCTATCTCCGGTCCTTATTTTAGACCACTTGCGCCGGCCAACTGATCGCGGACCGTAACGAGCGACCGAACGCAATACACAATAATTCGTTGCTTTCTTTTTGAACTCGTCAGTATAATGTCACTCGATAGAAATGATTGACAAGTAGTAAATTTATTAAATTATTTGTTTTGCCTGGTTCGTACTTAAATATACTTAGAACTGAGAAAATACTGCAATTTTTGGGACACGTCATTCCAGCGCAAGAGGTTAAGATGACTTTATGTGTGTCTTATAATAATTCCAATATACAGTCTTTGATTTCATATTGATTTGTATAACACGTACAATGTACGTAAGGGTGATTTGTAGCAAGTTTTTAAATAATTAAGTTTTAAATAAGTCAGTGTCATCTGGAAGTTTTTCTTCGGTCGACGAGCATGACATTCCGATTTTCGATGGCACCTTTCGGGACGACGTCTATCTACCTTTGAGGTTACGTGTGGTCGTCTCGTTCTCGAAAGAAACCGATGCATGAACGTGTGTCTTCTCTAGGTGGCGTCCTTTTCAAAGAGCATCCCTGGCATTCCGTGGAAACCTTCGCCGGTGCCTGTCTGCTGCCTTTTTGTCTTGCCATCAGGACGTTCGCGCGACGTGTAGCTATTTCGAATGAGCCCGAGAGAGCCGCGTTTTCAGAATCGTATCCCGTGAACGTTGCCTCAGATATGGAAATCACGAGAGCCGTATCATCCACGAGAATCGTAGATACGCGTAGACGTTTCAGAAAATATATCAAAGCCATTGTTGGCCTCGATATATCGTCATGTCTCTCGTTGGAATCCTTTCATCGGATGAAAAAAAAAAAGAAAGTTGGATGTCTTTCTTTCTCTGTTTCGTAATATCGTAGCAGCAGGTTCTCACGTTAGGATCCCTATTTGGTAAAAATTAGACTTAGATTTCTATATAGGAACAAAACCGTCTTTACTTTTATTTATTTATTTTTCTTAGGTAGTTATTCCATTTGAAATACCTTCGTTTCATTCGTGAAACTGTTTTTCTTTCTGCTTATTCTATTTTACGATCAATTCCTAATGAAACAGAATGAGTAATTACATTATTTATACCAATTTTCATATTATTTTTATTACCTTTATTAAATAATAATGAAATAGAAAATCTAAAATTTTGTCCAATTAGTCAAATCTCATATTGAATATTTATTAATATCTTTAACTATATTAACATGATTAGATATACAAATAATTGAACGTCCATTTACAAATTTAAATAATTTTCTCACTACATTGTATTTTAATTATTATATTTTTTCATTTATGTTAAATAATTAATTTGATTTAATCATAAAAGATTATTAACTAATGAATTTGATGACAGTATATGATTCGAATATTATAGAAATAAAGTTTTCCATTAATTTGATAGAAATCAATTCTTTTGTTAAATAGAAACAAATTAAATGATATAAAATTAAAATTGATAATTTTATTCGACGTATGTATATATTAAATAACCGTGTCCTTGGATACCAAACCCAACCCAGAGAACCACGAAGAAACGCGAACGAATTTCAAAGCGATTGAAGGCAAGGTTGACCACTCGCCGGACAGAAATTAATTCCCATAACACGAGGGAAGGAAATGAGAATGCGAGTTCTCTCCGAGTAAGAACGTCTCTTTCTGGTCCTCTCTAGTCGGCAAGAAACGCTTTGGAATGATCGTGATATGGCAAATGTTTGAAATGACTCCTAACAAGGGAAGAATCCCGGACGGATTGTATACACAAACGTCACAGGCTTGTCGGATCCAGTGACGCTTATGCGCGCGTGTGTATGTGCGTCACACACACACACACGAACAGCGGCCAGTAGAAACGTGGCTACCTTGATTGGACGATGATGCAAAGGTTTGAAAGGGTAGGCAGGAGGAGGGTGGGTTAGACGGGGGAGACCCGAAGCAAAGAGGGACAAGAGGACTGACTTGTTGGCTTTTAATTGCTCGCTTTTACTTTATTTCCTTTTTTGCAACTCGATGGGTCCGGCGAGGGGATCTAGCGGGCTTTGATGGTCACGTATCGTTATTACTGCTGATAGGTCGTTCGCATTCAGAGCGGCGTGTCGTCATGCAGAACCCCATCCTCCCTCCCCCGTGTGATAGTGTGCTAATGATAGTCATCGAATGCGTGGTTATTAAAAAAAAAAAAAAAAAAAAAAACGAGTGGGGGAGAAAAAAGCTATATTCGTTGGAAAAGTTCGTGAAAAAGGGCGGAGGAGAGAAGGAGCAAGGGATAGATCAGACGATCCCTTGAAGGTAAAAACAGGATCTTCAGCTTTTGATACACCGTCAACCGTGAAACAAGATGGAATCATTGAAATTGCTTAATCTTGAGACTCTTACACCGACGTGACTATCTACTTTTCGATCCGAAACGAATCCTCGATAATCACGTTGATCGATACTTGGCTGACAATCGGCGTACGCGAGTCACTCTCATCTCTCGTTTGAATGATATTAATTCCGTGGTTGTCGCTCTTTTTTCTCTCTCTCTCTCTCTCTCTTCTCGTTGGCTGTGAAATGCACATCGCGGCAGAATTTTTAAATCGCGACGGACAGGTTTATTGGAATTAATCAGACGAAGTAGCTCCATAGATGGACGGCGGAGGCTGTGTCGTTGCGATTCGTATTTTTATATAAAGTTCCAACCATATACCGGACAGGATAGACGTATCTTTTGTCACGATCCAGCTTATCTCATTAAGCGGCCGCGAAAGCAACTCTTCTCGCAATGTGCGCCATTTACATATAGATAGATCTCTCGGTAATCATTCTAGTAACAGACATCTCCGAAGATAATTGCTACATGAAACTTATCTGTCGAAACACTCTCCGGCGGAGTCGGCGTCATTAGAAAAGACCCGTTCATCGTGTTGGCGCAGGTACCGGTATCGCTACCACGGAGAACACGTAATGATGCCACGAGATTCTCTCGCGGACCACAAAGGTCGCGTGTCTCCCGGAAACGCTTCTCGCGGCATAAAGCGGCGACGCCATTGAGAAAACGCAGAGAAACTTAAGCCGCGCGTCCCTCTCGCGGAAGCAACAACGGGCAAACTCTCATTTCGTTTATCAATTTTATTTGCTTTTTCCACGCTTATTCCCTCCCCCCTCCCCTCCTCTCACTCCTCCTCCCGTGTTTTTCGCGATATAATTGCTTCATCGTCGTTCGCCGTTTCTGTTTGAATGCCAGCGACGAAAAACTATTTCCATTGGTTGGCCGATGAAATGGAAAACATCGCGATAAAAGATAAATGTTGTTTCAGCGTGCGCGCGGGCGTTGTTTCGCTAACTTGTTGCTAGAAACAAATGTCATTTTGAAACCAAACTCTTTTCCTCCGTATTTTTTTTTCTCCTGTATCTAATTTCATTCATTTCATTTGATCTTTAAATTGATTTCAACCACGCGCGTCGAGAATTTCGTTTTGTCCCAAATTGCAACATTTTCTGTTCCAACACTAGGGACTACCGAAGTGGTCAAAACGACTGATTTATAATTTTTTTTTAGATACATTACGGATGCAAACCAGTGTATTTTTACAGGTTTGAATGATTTTTTTTACCAAATACGCGAATAAAAGTTTGTGCGTTCTATCGTATTCTCATTTTTTTCACTTTAATATCTCTGATGAAAATTCGATGCTCTCTAGTCCTTGGTAGTTCTAGTGTCGAGTATATTTAACCTTTTAAGTACACTTAAGGTCTCTTGAGTCTTTATTTGACTTGATTAACTTTGAAAATATCGGAACTACAATAATTTATATGAAAACACGTGAAATTAAACTTCACCCACTAGCGAAAGGGGGGATTTAAACACCCCGTCCTTAGAAGGTTAAATGTAACCCAGGCGAAACAAACGATAAGTATATTACTTCTTAATCATTTCTATCCAGCGATGTCACACCGACGAGCTCAAAGGGAAAGGGAAGCGACGAATTATTGTACACGGGTTATTCGGTCGCTCGTTATGGTCCGCAAATCAGTTGCCAGCGCAAGTTAGCAGTAAACCACGACTGCTAACCTCGACGACAGTGCATGTCAAGAAAAATCGACACGATCATCCTCCCTTATACGCGCAATTACTCAAAATTCCTACAAATCGACGTTTGTTGCGTTCCGCTTGGAACGTTCAGCAACAGCGGGTTGTTGTTTCTTGTCGTTGTCTCGGTGAAAACGCAGCTTTAAAGTGGGAGAAATGCAGAAAGCGCGAATCGTAGGGGTGAGAGAGGCGTCGCTCGGTCGAATTGATAGAAAAGGAAGGAAACGAAAGAGAGCGTAATCGCGCGGCGGGGCCTTCCGAGGAGGGGTCTTGCAGATGCAGCGCCGAGGGAAAGGAACCGGGTCCAAAGGTCAAGCTTAGTAGTCGCTTCTGCCGGCGACGTTCTCCTGCCGGTTCGAACGCTAATGCACCCAGAATATACATGGTAGGGGATCGGTAGCAGCATACCGTAAATCTCCCATGTAAATACACCGGCCGCGGCTAATGTCGGGCCAAACACGAGTTCAGCCCCTTAACTAAGCTGTCCCTCGAAAAGCGGTTCTTGCTTGGGAAAACGATTTATTTATAGCGATTCGATATTCGTCCACCGTGAAGTCCAATTTTTCCCCCCCTCTCCCTCTCTCCCTCGCTTCTCTTTCTCTCTTCGTCCATCTTTTGTTCATCGTGCCTCCTTCGTTTCGCCGTTGCAGCTAGGGAGTGATGTAGAATGGCGGTTTTATTGATCGGTCACCGCCGGTTTTTAATTATCACTTTATTTATCGGGTGTAGCAAGTTCTATGTTTTTTTTTTTTTTTTTTTTTTTTGGAAAGAGTTAATATAATCCGGGGGACGAGTTAATCAATCGACGTTGTGTCGGACTAGGCGCAGAATTTTGTTATTTTATTTGTCGAAATTTTACTTACGATCAAACGACTTTGTCACCGCGTTTTTTTTTTTTTTTTTTTTTTTTTTTAAGTAATTGACGTTTCAGTCGTGTTTATTAGAAGGCGAAAGAAAAGTTTCATATTTGCGACACCGATGGATTAAATTGTGTTGGTTTCTCTACTTGAAAAACTACTTTCTTATTGTAACGGTTCGATTGTTCGATCCCTCGGTATGAACGTTGTAATTCAACTTCTTGCGCTGGAATCGCACAATTTAAATGTAAAACAAGTGACAAGTTTATCACTTCTCAATGACTTCCTATCCAGTGATGTCACACCGAGTTCAAAAGAAAGCGACGAGTTATTGTATACGGGTTCGGTCACTCGTTATGGTCCGCGAACCAGTTGGCCAGCGCAAGGGTGGTTAATAGATATTCCGCTTCGATATTTTACCATCTTTCTGCATGTTTCGCGCTTCTTTCGAATATGGTGTTGAAAAAAGAAACAGAATTCAGAAATACAGGGAAAAAGGTGAGAAACAGCGCGTTGTTATGTACGAGCCTCTGAATTATCCACCTGTTTCCAAACTTCGCGTTGTGTTTCAATTCGAGCCCGCTGCGAATTCCTCGAGTCTACTGTGCGTGGTGTGCACGCCCGTTCGAGAATTACGTCGTCGAATCGGGGGCCGAGTTAAGAAAATTTAGTGGCTGCCAACTTTATTAGGCGCGATTATATTAGGCCTGTACGTCGGCAGTGATTTATAAAGTCGCCGCTTTTGTACGCGCGCACGAATCGTTTGTACTCGGCCGGTGTACACTTGTGTGTTACGTGTTCCGGCGTATTGGTAGTTGCCATATGGCGAGGGACGTGGTAAATCATTCCTCGTTAACCGCACCAGGACTTAAGCTCGTTATAAAGCGAAGTTCAAACTTTTTAAGCGTGCAAAATACGCGAGAGAGAGAGAGAGAGAGCGGTAAACCCCAAAAAAAAAAAAAAAAAAGAAGAAACACGCATTCAGCTACCTATGGATACATGGTGTTTGTTATTGGCCATGGAACATCCTAATGCTATTGGCGTTTGCAGAGATTGCGAGTGAAGGGTTCGACGACGGCGCGAGCTTCGGACAAAAGCATATAGAGTATGTTCAGAAACTAGAAACATTTTACGAGACATTTGGAAATTTCACTAACGTTATAATCAGACGTATAGATACGTATTACGATTATGAAATGAATCTGAAAATGTACTTACATACGTAAAAGTATTTGGTCAATTTTATTTTTAATATTTCCAATGTTACTACTGTACTTACAATAAATGTAGTTGCTACTGTATTTCCAATAAATCATTTTTTTAACTCACGTATAGTTTTCAGATTGATGAATATAGATTCTCGTTGCTACAAGTCTAACAGCTAATGAAGTTTCCAAATGTTTGGTACAGTGTGTACATAAAAGTTTTCTACGCTGAGAGGGATTTAAATAGTTTCGTGCGTCATTGTCGATGTTTGGCGTATACCAAACCCGATTGTCGAGTTCAGTTGAAACGTTTGCGGAACGTGAAATATGTAAAGCACGTAAATACGGCTTCAAAAATAAAAAAAAAAAAAAGACAAGAAGAAAAGCTCGCTCTTGCATTTACATGAAGGGATTAAACGAAAGGCCGTATGCGCGACAACGGAGCTAGAGAATGGTAGGTTACAAAGAAAAAACGGTCCGCCCCAAGTTTGTCGAAACAATTGCCTATCGAGTGATGCGAAAACGACAAGTAAACGATCAAACGAAGGCTGACTTTGTACCCTCGTTCTCTCTCTCTCTCTCTCTCTCTCTCTCAGTGCTTCAAGTTCCAGTAGATTCCCTACTGGTGCACACGTTTCGAGTGCTTTTCACAACGCTCTCTAGCGGACGCCATCGTGAAACGACAATTAATGACAAAAAAGGCAATTGAACTCTGAACCGAGGTGAAGTGGAGAGAGGAGCGTTATTAAAGTATCGATATCCTCCGAGTGCTCGGAACGAGGCTGCCTGACGAGGGGGGAATCTCTCTCCCTCTAATGAAGAGAAATTAATTTGCCGGCGATTTCGACGAGAGGCCAAGCTCTTCGGGGCCGTTCCGATCTTACCGACCGATATAAACACCGTTTCGCGTCTTTGAAATATCATCGGGGGGGGAGAAGAAAACAGGCCACTTTAGACGGAGTCGACGTTTGTACAAAACTCTCCCCACACACCCATTTCTTCCCTTTTCATCTCAATTTCTCTCTCCCTCTCTCTCTCTCTCTCTTTTGCATTTATTCTCTCTTTATCTCCTCCCTTCCTCCCGTGGTAACTTTCTTTACTCCCCTTTGTTTAATACCAATTACACGGATTTGTTTCAAGTCCTCGCGTGTCTCCCGCGTTCGTAGACCATGGCAATCTGAATTTACTCTCTCTCTCTCTCTCTCTCTCTTTCTCTTTGTACCCGAGACTCTTTGTATCTCTTGTTTTCAGCGGCTTCGTGACTTGGAAGGAGAAGGACGGTTAATTGGTGGGGGTGGTTGTGTGGCGGTCGCGGTGATGCGCCTCCCCCCCCTCCCTCCTTCTCTCTTTTTCTCTTCCCGCCTCGCTGCACGTCGTGCTCGTCTCTCTTCTCGCCATCTCCACCTCGTTTTCCCCCTTCTCGGAGAAGCGAATCCACCGGTCGAAGAAGAGATCCACGGCGGCGGTTAGAACGGCGCAATATAATGAGCGGCGAAAGGAAGAGAATGTCGATTGCAAATCTCGTCGATGCTGAATAATCGGGATCCCTCTGTTCACCGTCTCCTCTCCCTCTCGCCGCTGTCTACGTTTGTACTTCTCTTATTCCCTCTCTTCGAGATTTCACTCTGCATACCTCTCTTTGTCTCTCGCGTATGTTCTATCGCGCCTTCTCAGGACTCTCTTCTCTCCTCTCCTCTCTTCTACTCTCCCTCTCCTGCTCGTTTCCTCGCTCGCTCCTCTCCGCTGGCTTCTCACCCTTTCTCCTATCGGCATCCTTATCTATCAGTGGATGGGTAACTTCACCCGCACTTCTCTCGATTCTCATCGATATTCACCTGCCCGGTTCAGTCGCATGCCTTGGCCTATCGCCCGCAGGCGGTTCGCTTTTAATGGCAGCGCACCATCGCCCACTCCTCGCTGCCCCGCCACTCCGTTTATATAAAGCCTTATGATTCCACGTACCGAAATGTTTCCTCGATATCTACGAACCCGCTTTCCCCTTTCGAGTGTCTCTTCGATTACGCGGAGGGGGAGGGGGGGGGCTCGCGTCGGACGATAGCCGCGATATATCGCCGTCGACGAGAGTTTCGTAAAAAGCACCGCGTTATACACGCGCCGGTGTGCATTTAGTTTTCTCTGTTATTGCTGGTGAGTACTTCTGTTCCACGCTGGCTAATTAAAAGGCTCTCTCTATCCCCCCCTCCCTCCCTCCCTCCCACCCCTGTATCGCGCACTGTATTGTCCGACCGAGAGAAGAGACCAATTGATATTGCCGCTTGGATCGCAGCTATGATACTCGAAATTGATACTGCGAACGGACAAATTAATTTTCGAGCCCGACGGTCCGACTCCTCTGTACGTTTACAACGGGGATTATACGACGCTCAGTCTCTCTCTCTCCCCCCCCCCTCCCCTCGTTTGCTGTTCCTCGTGCAACAGAGTGAGAAAGGGAGGGGGAGAAAAAAGAAAAGTGAAAAGTTGAAAAAAAAAAAAAGGAACCGCGATCCCCGTTAGCCTGTGCCTCGATTCTGTTAACAAGCTTATTTTCCCATATCTCTGTTAATTATTCCAGCTACTATGCTGTAACTTACCCTGTCGCGGGGATCGCAATTAATTTTCCGCCGAATGGAAAACCGTGTACACGCGTGCTTTGATAATCATCAAAAGCTACAAATCGCGCGTTCATAAAGTACACGCGCGCGCGGAGAGCCAACATGGCCGCCATTCCACCGGCCTCCCTTGTAAATGCATTCTCCCGCTGCGTGCATACGATCTCTCTCTCTCTCTCTCTCTCTCGTGTACGATTCGAACGTACGATTCCAACGGTTCATAACGAAACTATGCCAATGAGAAAAGGATAAGGGTTAACAAGTCGGTCGTTGTCACCCATCGTCCTCCTCTCTGCCCCGGAGACAAATGAATTCGAAAGCACCAAACACCTGTTCCGATTTCCACGCTGGGAGAAGAATGGACCAGCGACCTCGACACGGAAAAAGGAACTCAGCTTTTCTACGTGGTCTCTTGGCCTCTTCAGCCCCCTCCTCCTCCTCCTCCTCCTCCTCCTATCTCTCCTTATTACAAAAACGCATCGAGAGATTCAGGCGACGTAACCCCAGGCTTTTGTACGGATCCACAGCTAATTATCATTCATGCACGGTGTTTCAGCGTATGCGCGCTAACGAGTCGCGTTACGTCCGTAAATGGAATCGCATATAGCTGGATACGTTGTACGTGTGCGCGTATGTGGTCGTGTTGGCCTATAGCGGCCGCGCACACGTAGATGGCATTTTCTTGTGTAATTCATCTGTCTCTCCTGTTTAGGGCTGCCCCGTTGCCGACGTGGGAAACTGGAAAGCTAATTCCCCGCTGATATACAGGGTGTCCAAAATGGTTGGGACCAAGCTTGGACCACGTGTTACCGTGGTCAGATAGATGAGAGAAGTTCATATGAACTTGTGCCCGAAAATGCTTTATTGAAAAGATGCAAGCTTTTAAGGATATTCGTGATTTATTGCGACAGTTGTAAGAAATTCGTTCGAAAATTCCTCCTCCCTGTAAGGAGCGTTTCTTCTCCGTTTTTTTGTTGCATTCGTTTGTTATCGCGTTATCGTTGCAACTAGAACTATCGACGAGTAACGCATAAAATTTTCACCCGAGACGTTCATATAGAAGAAACAACGAGGTACACGAGCTTTTATTCTGTGTATTTTATTACAAAGAATCATTCAAGTCTAAAAATACTGTCCTGTATCAACGAAATGTCTAACAAAAAATTATCAATTGGTCATTTCAACCATTCTGGCAGTTCTAGTGTTAATTCTTCTGTTATACTTGTTACACGCGTTCAAAGTTTGGATCTTAACCTCTTGCGACGCACGTCGAGAATTTTTTTGCTCCAAAATTGTAATATCTTCTCAGTTTTAAGTATATTTAAGTAAAACGAAACAGGCGAGAGAAATAATAAATTTATTTGCTTCTCAATAATTTCTATCCAATGATATCACATCGACGAGTTCAAAACGAAAGCAACGAATCACCGTATACGGTTTTGGTCACTCGTTATGGTCCGCAATCAATTGCCAGCGCAAGTGATCAAAGCTGCTATTAAATTTACTTTTAAATTGTATATATTAAAGCTGCTATATTAAACATCGTAGCTACTCATTCTGTCAATATCTATTAATTAACTATAATTGTATATATTAAAGCTGCTATATTAAATATCATAGCTACTCTTTCTGTCAATAATTGTGTTAATTATCTGTAATTTACTATATTTGCAAAATTGCTATATTTTCTCAATCTTAAGTATATTTAAGTATAACCCAGGTAAAACAGATAATAAATTTATTACTTCTCAATAATTTCTATCCAGTGATAGCACATCGACGAGTTCAATTCAAAAAGAAAGCGACCAATTATTGTGTACGGTTTGGTCACTCGTTATGGTCCGCAATCAGTCCGCCGGCGCAACTGGTTAATCCTGGACGAACTCCGTCGAATTTCGCAAAATGAAGTTCTTTCTCAAATGACGTTTCTTCGTCGATGTTCTCTTTTGTAATTGGTAAGTTTGTAAATTTTTTTGCGAATATTCTTTTTTTTTCTTTTTTTCTTCTTTTTAACAAGTTCCCTCTTCCTCGTCGTTGTCTCGAACGAATGGAAAAAACTATCGATCGATCCTTCCTCCCCTCCCGATACTGGCAAAACCAGTTGTCGCATTTTATACGAAACCAGGAAGCGTCGTAACACGTAGGTGGTATAATACCTGCAACAGCGCGACACAACATCGGTAACGGGACACGAGAAACTATTATAACGCGTATATCTGTTTATGCATACCGGAGAAAATTGCATGAAAGATTCATACGCGTGCGTACGTAAACGCGAACTTCTCTCTTTTTTCTACTTACCTTTCTCCGACTTTCCTTTTCTCTCCCCTCCCACTCGTCTTTCTCTTTATTTTTGCTCCCCTTTTTAATTTGAACTTCGAACAGAGAAAAGCGCCTGCTCGGCGGGCTGGTACGTGTCTTCGCGGAGGAAAGGCTTTGTCGTCCTGGTCTTTTTTTTTTTTTTTTTAACCTTGCCTTGGACTACTGAATACGCGGCCCGCCAAAGGAACAGTCTTTGGAACGGAAACAAAGAGCGCGAGGATTATTCTGACGGAAAAATACAGGTTTTTAATTAAATTGCGTTGAGGGCCTCTGTTTCGGGCGGGATGAGTCGGGTGCGAACGTGATTATTCGCGCAGGATAGGCAGGCAGGCAGGTTTGTTTGCCGAATACTTTGTGCTCCAGCAAAAGCGTAGAATTAAATCGGAACGGATAATCGAGGCTATAGATCAAATAATGTTTGATGTGCCGCCAGAGATTAACTTTGCCAGTGTATATCGCGCAGATGTACGTTCCAACCACATTGCGCGGAAAAAAAAGAGTGGAACAAGGACGGAGGGAAAATTTATTGCTGGTTTAATCGTTTGGTTTTTATCTGCCAACTTATCCTATTTTTTTATTATTATTATTATATTGTTATATGTTTATTATTATTTTATTATTATATTGTTTTTTTCTCTCTTTTCTTTCGTTTCTCGTCTTTTTTTCATCATTGGTCGAGTTGACTCGTCGTCTACGATTGAAGGATTTTCAAATAACATAGGTTACTATTTTCGAAAAAAAAAAAAAAAAAAAAAAAGGACGTGTATTTTGCAACGATTGTGACAGATGATTTCTGGAGAATATACTTCAGATTCTACAGATTTCTTGTACCAATAAATTTCCACTTTTAAACTCCCTTTATATAAAGAACCAATATAACTCAAAGTTAATAAGCTATAGCGCGCTCGATACGTCCATCGATGAAAATTAAACGTTAACATCGTACTCGGTAAATATTTGTTCAGTTTATAACGAATTGTAAGCAAAGGAAGCAGAGGTTTGCGAGTGCGATCGTTTGATGCTTGCCACGATGGATTAAATTTGTTATTCATTTAGAAGTAACGGATCGTAGCAACAATTTGTTCCACCTCGATGGCCGTGCTCTGCAGCTAATCGTTGAAAGTGGTACGAGTAACAGCCTACTCTACTTTTTAAACATGCGAATGCGTGCGCAGGTTGCCGTATCAACCGAATGAAGAAAAAAAGAAGAAAGAAAAAGAGCTCCAGAGTATAAAGAAGAACGAACCTGACATTCCCTCGTGTATATACTATATATCCAATCGTACGAAGGCAGGTGCCTGTCACTCTATACTTTCAGGGACTTAAGCGGTTCCTGAAAGGTTTAATACAGTAGTGGAGAGAGTCTCATTGGCCTCGTCACCACGTGTCACCTGACTTGTCCCTGGATCACGTGGATGCTTCCTGCGCGACCCTTCTCAATCGTGCATCTCTTTTGTTCGTTTCCCCTTTCGGAAGAGCAACGAATAATCTTGCAACGATCACTTTGGCACGAGTAAGTCACGCGTGAACGTTACGATTTAATTTGGCACGTAAACGTTATGATAAGTGCGAGAGCGTGCAAATGTACTTCGCAATCACTGTTTCGATCAATTTCAACACGATCGAAATTACGACGGGAAGGAAGATAAACGTTCGAACGATGTAAGATACCATTCGTTCATCAATACAAGAACGCGTTGCCACCAACGGGCAGAATAATCGCCGCGCGGGCGACAGTTTCTTACAGAGCCGCTCTGTATATAAATGAAATTTATTTAAAGATAAACTAGATATTAATAAGTACGACAAACATCTAATTTCTAAATATATATTTAGTTTTTTTATCTTACACAAATATATATATATATATATTTGGATCATTTACTTTCGAGATAATTAAAATTATTAAAATTAATTAATTAACCCTGATACAAAAGGTACAAAGTAAATTTTACTTGTTTATTTTTTACAACAAAAATAATATATATATATATATATATTTAGATCATTTACTTTCGAGATAACTAAAATTATTAAAATTAATTAATTAACCCTGATACAAAAGGTACAAAATAAATTTTGCTTATTTACTTTTTTAAAAATATTCACTCACATTACTCTAAACTGTCGATAATATTATTAATTTTCAATTATAACTAAAATATATTAGAGTTTCGAAGGAGGAACCACCTGTGTGTCGGCGATACACACCGAATACGGTAAAAATAATTCATTCGGGCTCGGAATTGCAGTTCGGCCGATACCATACCTCGTATGGCTTACGTTACCACGTAACTTCTCTCCTTTTTTCGTTCCATCCAGCTGTGCCCCGTTTTATACGCGATTTTCCACGTGGAACCGCGTGACAAAACGAACGTCAGACCACGAGAGAGGAGCCCCCTAAAGAAATTAAAACTCTCGTCCCTCTCCTCTCTATCGACGGTGCACACGAACGATACATCGAAAATACACCGAGCTGTTGCCTCTGTCAAAGTTGTTGCACAGAAAGCAAAAGGAGAGAGAAAGAGAGACTCTCTCGAAGGAGAGACAGAGAGAGCGAGACAAAGATAGACAGACACCTTGCCCGAGGAGGTGGTGGTAGTGGTCTCTGTTCCCTTGCAAGCGGGTACAAGTGAACAGAGAAGACTACAGGAGTTGTAGGGATAGTGGTGGAGAAGGGCGAAGGAGGAGGAGGAAGAACCGGGAAACACAGAGCGTAAGAGAAAGAGGAGGACCAAGGAAAGAGGAAGAATCCCCCGGAGGAATTTAACGCATGGATGAAACCGTACCACCATGGAAGGGATACGTACTTCTGTGTGTATACCGACATATGTATACCTGTCTTTCTATATAACGTAAAGTAAATAAGGTTTTCCTTTTTTCGTTCTCTCTCTCTCTCTCTCTCTCTCTCTCTCTCTCTCTCTCTCTCTCTGGCTCTTTCAAGTTTGCGCCCGTCTTTCTTCGCTTTACCCCGAGAGTTGGTTCCTCGTTTTGCCGCAGCCCCGAGGCAAGTTTTGAAACTTTTAAGCGGATTTCGTCTCGCCTGTATAAGGATATATACAGGCCGTCAATCTTGCCTCGTGTAAAATTGGGCATTATACCGTGGCGGCAGCGTATTGTGCACAGCGTTTGTACGTGATTGGCTATACGCGCACCGGCACGCGAGCGCATCCAGCTGCACGCGCGCGCTTCTGCATGGCCAAGATACACTACGTATTAGGATGGTTGGCATCGACGACTTAATGCTGCTTTCGAAGCCCAGCGACGCTCGCACGCGGAAGAATGTGCGGCATTATTTAGTATATTGCAAGTTGGTAGCACTCGAACGACGCACGTCGAGAATTCTTCGTCCCAAATTGCAACGTTTTCTCAATTTTAACGCTAGAACTACACCCCGAACTGGTCAAAATCACTAATTCATCATTTTTTCTTTGATATATCGCAGACGCAGAACAGTGTATTTTTACAGGTGTGAAATGATTTTTTTTTTTATAAAAGTTTGTGTATTCTGTTGTATTTTTATTTTTTTTTTTTTTTATCTTTTTCACTTTTCTACATCTCTGATGAAAATTCTGTGCTTCTAGTTCTCGATAGTTCTAGTGTCAAGTTGTATTTAAATGTAATCCAGGCGAAACACAAACGATTAGTTTGTTACTTCTTAATCATTTCTATCCAGTGATGTCGTACCGACGAGTTCCAAAGAAACAGATAGCGACGGATTATTGTGTACGAGTTCAGTCGCTCGTTACGGTCCGCAATCAGTTGCCAGCGCAAAGGGTTGAGAATCAGAATTACTTACAATCACCAGTTCGTTTTTTTCTTTTGCCTCTCGGTGATTCAGATGGTCGAAAGAAGTCTCTTTTTTCCTCTCCTAATTTACGTATTTTCATTACCTCTCCTTCTCTTCTTTCTTCGTTGGTAAAGAATGACTATAACGAAACATTACGCGCGTGTGGAGCGAGAGAATGTTGATTTGTATTCCCTTGGTTTCCCCGCGCATCAGAAAAATTTGTGTTTATGCTCTGCGCGGCGTTTCACATATTTTTCGAGGAGGGGGGGGGAGGGGGGTGTGGAGGAATCACCCTCAGTTGCAGTCGCTGAAAATAAGACACGTACGCGAGATTTTCCCGAGCTTCTCTTTATTCGCTAGCCGGATATTCATCGGCTTGATCTCGAATCCGGATCCATGGAGAATCCAAGGGTGCTGTAACAGTTGGCCAGTCAATTGGACGCTCGATTTCCCACAGATTTCGTTCCTTCTGAAGCGTAAATCCAGCTTTACCGTGCACACGCTACCGTGTCTCACGTTGCACGACCGTCTGTTCACGTGTGCACGCAGCTTAGCAGCGGCGACTTCGACAAATGAAAGAGACGGAAAAAGTCGGATAACGAAGTAAGAAATAGAACAATGAGGGGGGAAAGGAGAGTATCACATCGGAGAAGAAATTGTGGAAACAAAGTCAGATAAAACTGAGGACGCTGTCTCGTGTCACTTGTACATCAAGCAACAACCAACGTCAAGGATGGATTGGAACCGACCCGTGGACAACGAATCGAACAAAGATCCACATAGTAAATGACTTCAGTCAAGAAAGAATTAAAATACTAGCCCGATTAAGAACAGGACACACCAAATTAACCCATGAGCACAGACCTTCCCTTCTACAACAGATGCCAAATATCTCTCACGACACAATTTAAATATGAATGCACAAACTTTGAGTGGCAGAGACGACTCTGAATCATCTGAAGGAAATAGTCCAATTCTTAACCCTTTGCCTTCGACAAACTTTCTTTGTATCATCTACCAGCAATTCATTTACGAAGCATCATCGCTTCAATTAAAGTTGGAAATAAATTGGAGATAATCGTTCAAATGGTACTTAACACGAAATTTTGTTGATTATATCTTCCTGACGTGTGGTATCGTTTAAATTTCAAGCAATCATCGGTGAATGGCGAATTTGTTGGAACAAGTATAACATATAAGAGTTTTTAACCTCTTGCGCTGCAATACCGGTGAATACAAAACGAAGACGAATTGTTTTATACGGTTTGATCGCTCGTTATGATCCAATTACTAGAGCAAGAGGTTAACGATAGATAGCTTCAATTCGTTTCTGGGAAAGAATGATATCCTCCGCCATTTTTTAAAGTTCTAAACTTCCATGAGAAGCAGCAAGAAGTCTGGTTTATGTGAATTATCAAGTATCAATATGTCAAATATTCTTCGGATATTATGCATCTGATAATATCAGTCTAGTCAAATATTCTTCAGATATTACGCATCGCGTCATGCAACGCCGAAAGATGTACATATTCATTATAATTGTCAGCAAGTTACGAAGAGAAAAAAATCCCTAGCTGTCAGCTAGATTTAAGTACGACGTCCCCTCAAAAGGGACAGTCGAGTGCCAAGGATTAATAGACATAAATCTGTACCGCAGAATACGAATACCGTACAAGTGCCTAATCGCGCAGTGACCTCGATGTGTCAACGCGACTTCAAATCTGCGCGAAAGAAAAAAAAGAAAAAGAAAACCGAGGACGAAGATTTAAAAAAAACGTTGCAAAAATAAGTTGTAGAACAAGATTGAATTGCCTCATCAGACACGTTGGATCTGTTGAAAGCCGGGAACAATCAATCAGGCCCATCGATACATGTACATACTAAATTTCCTAACTTTGCCCGATTGAGCTTGAAACGGGGGAAGTTCACCGAGCCTTCGGAACTTACTTACCTCCGACGTTATTGAATATCGTTACCCGAGCTATATTGACCGGGGAATTAAGCTCGTTAAATCATCAACGAAATTCTTCTCAAGCTCCTTGGCGAGGAGTCGTCTCCCCCGTCGCTTGTCCGTCAAAAAACGAAGCCACGCTGACAGAAAGAAAAAAAAAAGAAAAGAAAAAAAAACAAAAGAAAAAGGCACCTGTAAGCAGTGAAGAGTCATCAGCATGAGAGACGGGGGAGGCGTTGGAGAGAGAAGAAACGCGCGAAAGGAAAGGAGAAGCCACAGTGCCATTTCGAACGACGACGACGGCGGCACACGGGGTACCTTGAATGCCACAGCGCACATCCCACAACAGTTTGCGAAAATTACTGCTGTCATTTGCCGTCGGCTTTGTTCTTACCGTATTCTCGTATTGGTATGCCCATACATGCATGCATAGATGCATAGATGCATACGTGCACATTGCTCGCGCGCGTACAGGGAGAGACACCACGCACGCATACAGTCAAACGTGGTATTATTGCGAGCGAGCATGCTCGAAGCAATTTCCGATCCACCTTCCTTGCTCTAACCCTCTCTCTGTCCCTTCCTCTTTACACTCACCCTCCGCCCTCCTCTCCACAGTCACTTCCTCCGTGTCCATCCTATCTCCACCGTCCCTAACCCCCCTCAAATGCATCCGCCGGTGTGCACGTTCATCCCAATCGGCTGTATTTGCACTTAATTGCTTCTAGTAAGGTATTATTACGGCACGTTTAAAAGTACGCGCCGGTCCTTTGCATAAGAAACGAAACAGGCCTTTCATTGCTGCGCCGTGGATATCGTTTCAATCGTGGTGTTGCGCGCGCATACACACGCATACACACGCATACACACGCATACACACCGGGGGATCCTCCGATGCTCTCCATCTCCAAACGTGCATAATGTGACACATGTCACCGTGACGTTTATTACGTACATACGTCCATTCTCAATATTGTTAAATCATTCTTTGATTTTTTTTTTATTTTTTATTTTCTCGTGTACGAATGATTCTGTCTCTCCTGTGACTGGCTGTGTTCTTTTTACGTCGTGGTAACTTAATCATTACGTTTGTTCGGGATTTCCGGGTGTCACTCGTGTCCATAACAGTTTTGCTAGCATTGCAACTTCTTCGGGTGATCAAACGACTGAAACACTGTTATGTTGGTAATTGCTTGCTCAGTCACTTTTAATTGTACAACCGGAATATTAAAAAATGTTAAAAAAAAAACGAACCGACAGTTATTCTCTTCTGTCGTTTAGATATTTAATTATTTTTCTTTTTAGAGATTGTCCGTCCTTCCTCAGTTGCTCTCGATTTTATCAAGAAACTTACGTTCAAGTTCTTCAAGCAGTGACAACCGAAGCAAACTGAAAAAATGTTGTTACAAAGACTGACACAGACCGAAAGAGCAGAAGAACCAAAGAGAATAGGCTAGGTCAGAAAGAAAGAAATAGTTAAGAATGATAAGTTAAATAATGGCAGTAGAGCAAGTGCAATTAGGAATTTAAGATGGCTATAAAATGTGAAATTGTAAACTGGAAGTATCCTAAGACGATTGGCGAGGATTAAATAAAATAAATAATAAGATTGTTGTTAGAAACTTTTTGAAAATCGACCCTGGTGAAAATTGTGGGGGTGTGCGGAAACTCGATGGTCGGGACGAGTGGGGAAGAGGTCGAGTTCCTGAAAATTTCGAGAACTCGGCTACCGTTTCTCGACCTATTCTACAATACTGTATAACAGCCTTACAAAATATGTAAATACACAGTTCAATTTCTTCTGCCAGTGAAGTAGTTATTGGAAACACGGATTCTAAGAATCGTGTGACCCGATGTATACGAACGTGTGACTGCGTGCTTAGCACTTGGATATTATGTACGCTGTTGAGCAGTATCGCTGAGGAACTCGGGAAGCTCGGACGTATATTTCTTAATAAAGATTGAAAATCTTTAAGAAGAAAAATGTCGAGTGATAGTGAGAGTAAAGTTGTGATAGCAGGAAGTAGTGCAGAAGATATATCGTGCAGAGGAAGAGGGTAAAGAGAAGCTCCGTTTGGGAACATTTTCAAGAAAAAGATGATACAAAAGCGGAATGCACGCATTGTCACCATGAATTTAAAACTAGGTATGCAAATACTACTGGTTTATTACGCCGTTTGACGCACATGCATTCAAACATTAGTACATGTGCCAGAAAAGAAACTGAATCGATATAAAATTTGTCGCGTGTACAAAATGATACGCGACAAGATTGTTAAACTAAAAGATATAACAGAAGGAATTGCTCGAATGGTTCTGGATCTGCGAACTTTCGTTACAGTTGAAGGCGTGGGTTTTAACGAGTTATTTAAGCTTGTTCCCAATCCTTTCCCAAATCCCAACTCTTTCGAGAATCTCGAAATTTCCCGTCTCGATCTCGGAAAAATTTCGTTTCGACCCGACCCGATCATTTTGGGTTCTCCGCACACCTCTAGAAAATTGTCAATTCTTCGCGACGCCGCCCGGTGAATAGCAATCAAGCCCGAAAATAAATAAATACGCGGCGAACGCGTAATTACTCGGAATTACTCGTTAATAGATTTTATTTAACCGACGGCACGGTGTATTAATATTAACGTGTTATAATTAATGTATCGCGGGCAGTTCAGTCGGCGTGCAAGAGTAATTCGTTTCCTCGCGCTCTGTTTTATGCAGGAGACCCCTCTCCCCCTCCCCATGGCCAATGAAATATTCGTCTCGTCGAAGGATGTACCAGCCGTCCGTACGTTGCGGATCGTTTAATCGACGGGAAACCCGGCGAGTGAGGTCGGCTCGATTAAAATTTGAAAATCCCGCGTTTCCGGCCTGACAGCGCCAAATTGCGTGCGCTCGCTTGTCGCCAGCGGATAAACGCCGTGGACGAGAGATTTCACGTTCGTGTCACTTGACATCCTGACGCGTTCATCCCCGAAATTGGTTAAGTACGTTACCGTGTACCCGAGATTCGATCTTCTTTTTTTTTTTTTTTTTAATTCATATCCGTGCCGTCCGTATGTATGTAATTCGCTGAAACAACACTTGTTGTTGTCGGAAATCTCGTTCTGATTTTTTCCAAGCTTCGTCGAGTTTTCTTATTTGCCAATGGGAACAAGAAGAATCTGTGAGCGTCAAGAGCGAACGAGTTATTTTTTTCTTCGAAAATAATTTTACGCTCGTGTGTGTGTGTGTGTGTGTGTGTGTGTGTACGTTCTTGTATGATAATAATAATAATACTTATATAATTATATAATAATAATACTATAATATACTTATATAATTGTGTTATATAATAATAACACTACAATATACTTATATAATTGTATCATATAATAATAATACTAAATATTCATACAACAAATTTATTTTTATATATATATATATATATATATATATATATATATATATATATATAGATTTTAAACGGTAGACAAAGGGGAACAGAAACAAGTCGCCGGCATGCCCAATGGGGCGAGGGAGGGGGGTGGGGGAGAGGCATTGTATCGATTCTTCCATTATTCGTTGACTGATCTAACTCGATGGCTCTCTCCGTTCGTTAGCTGACGCAAGTTTCGCGATTAATTCCAATATTTCACTCGGCATCGTAGCCTCAATTAAAAGCTGTCGTCGCTGTTTTAACTGCGCCGTATTCTCCGCTGGAAATCCATTTCAAGTGTTCCCCCATTGCAGCGGAGCTCCTCCTCTCTATAGGGAGTATTTATACGCGCGTGCACGTGGCGCATACACACCAACACAGAGGGCTAGTCCTCCGAATCCCGCCGTATACTTATGCGCGAGGAAAATACACGTTTATCCTCGAACGGGCGAAACGATTTGTCGCTTTTTTTTTCAATTCAACGACACGTTAAAACGACTTCTTTGATAAAACTGTGCGTAACTGAACTGGCAAACTGGAGGAGACCTCTTCCATTCACGACGATCGTATTTTCAAACGCGAATGGAAACGAGCGTGTCTTGAAATTCGGTACGTGGTACAGTTGTAGATAAAGGAACACTGTGAACGGTGTGCCGATAGAACTGAGTATTTTCAATTTCCCATTTTGCCCCGATGACGTCGAGGTCGAATTTCGATATACAGAGTGTATAGGATATATATTTATATGACTTTTTTTCCAGTATTTTTAGGCGTACAATCAGCTCCCGTAGTGGGTCCCACAAGTTACCAAACACCATGTGTATATATATATATATATATATATATTTTTTTTTTAAATATAGAAATTAAATGTATATACATAGATTTTATTTATATATATTTTAAACATAGAAATTAAATATATATATATATATATATATATTTATGTATCCCGGTCAAGCGTAATAAATTAGAGAGGTATTATCGTCATCGATCGACGAGATTCGGCGATAGACGAACGATGGAATATTTCGCTGGGGGCAGGTACAACCCCCTCTCCGTATTGACCTTAATTTGTACGGTCGCCGGTTGAACGAGGCACCCCCGCCTCGGTGTTTGCAAGAAATCCGCTTTTCCGCCAGGCGGGGAAATTCGAATCCTTTTTTCTTTTTTTTTTCCAATTTTTATAAAATTCGTTTTCTCGCGCGGTAATAACACCAGCCGGGGCGGCCGCCGATGCAATTTCCGGGGTGAAAGCGGGTTAAGTGCAATTGTGAAACTGGATCGACAGATTTATTGTTTCGCGCGATTCATGCACGTCTTTTGCACTTGTGTGCACCGCGCGCACGTTTAATCGTGTACACTCTCGACGCGTGAAACAACCCACAAACCCGCAACCGAACGTGAAACGGGGAAAATTCTAAAGTTGTTTGCGCTCGCGCCAGCTTTTAATCTTCCGAAACTACTTGCCTGAACTGCTGTGTCCATAGTGAGCTTTCGTCAACGTTGAGTCGGGAGATCAGACGATCAGAAGAAAGAAAGAAAGAAACGAGGCAGAAGGGAACGACGTCTGTCTCCGCCTTGTTGTGAATTGTTGTTGGCAAAAGTTCGCAAAAACGGGTGGTGTACACTTGACCCGATCGTGCTTGTACCCGATTGTTAGATATCGAGTCGTTACCGGCTTTTAGCGAACAGCGCCATCTTTGCCCGCTGCAAATGAGCCACAGTTCATCTCGAGGAGATGGTAGACAAAAGTTTCGATGATTGGCTGTGCGAACGTCGAGTAGCTTGCCTTTCTTTTTATCGGCATCTTCGTCGGTTCTCTTTCAAGTTCTGAGAAATTTTTTCCCCCTCTTCTGTATTCTTCTATGTCTGTCTTCTACGTCTTTGCTCGATCGCGATTCTTACAACGTTCATCGTGCTCATTGAGTATATGCGTTTCAACGATTGAAGACGCGAGTATCGAATACTTGTGATTACTATTTAAGGGATTCAGATGAGAGGTGCAAGTTTCACGGAATCATTTCGATTTTTCACAAACGGATTGTCTGTTGTCATTTTTGAAAATGGTACCGAAAGTGGAATACTCGGTATGGATGTTCGTTATACGTCAGATAACATTGTCAAATAAAACAGAGAGGGAATTGCGCGGGAATTGTACGTTTCTCGACGTGAGACATTATCTCGAACATTAAATCGTAGAATAAAAATCGAGATGGTTCTTTCCATTTGCAGTAGCGCTGATCGAATTTGTTCGATATTTATGAAACACGTACGACTTGGCTTACAGTCTGATCATTTCGATTAAAACTGTTCCACCTATGCCATGTATTTATAGGTTTCATTAAAGCAATTCTAGCTTCATTTTAAATTTTCATTAACGTGGGATGTAACGGATGGTTTTACGCCATTTTTATTTTTCATCGATACCACTCGAATGTTTCTTTCCTGTCCATTGATTCCTAGTTCCAAAATAGCACACTGTTCTTTCTTTTTTTTTTTTTTTTTTTCAAACTTTCGTTCCTTTATCTTTCACGTACATTTTGAATAAAACATTTTCGTCGAGAATTTTTTTGTCCCAAAATTACATTTTCTCAATTCTAAGTATATATTTAAGTATGACTCAGGCAAAGCAAGTAATAAATTTACCACTTCTCAATCACTTCTATTCAGTGATGTACCGACGAGTTCAAAAAGAAAGCGACGAATCATCGGTATACGGTTTGGTCACTCGTTACGGTCCGCAATCACTTGCCAGCGCAAGGTGGTGGTTAAGATTGTAAAGTGTTCAAAACAGTAAAAGTTCTGCAGTTATTTTATAGCAAGCCCGTTTTATAAATCAGAAAATCGGTACGTGTTTCGTTTGGTCGTAAAAGATTTCAAAATTCGCCTCGTTTCAAGGTTGACGAATGACAGTCTGACGTCGATCCCGGATCGCTCCGCCGAATGTTCTCTAAACATTTTGTTGGACTCTCGTCGAAACTCATCAACAATTGACAATTCTGTTTCGCTGACGGCGTTTAAATTATGAAACTTACTCGGCGAAGTAAACGCTTTCAACTATGTAGACGTTAATTCAGTCGCGTCGTCGTCGGATGATTTTACTTCCTGTCATCTGAAATTCATGTCGTTGCCGGCTGCCGCGCTCAAACCGCGGCGTAAAGAGGTTGGCAACGGCGCGTTAAATATTGAACAACATGCTCGACGCCGCGCAATTTTCGCCGGGCTATCGATTATAAATACACATTGTGTTTCCGTTTACGCAAAAATCCGCATCGGCGAGTGTATTTCGATGTAGCTCTGGTGATCGTGCTTGTCCTTTATCTCGTGTGATTGCAAAACACTCTGGGGAAAAATTACTAGGGAGAAGTTTCGTGGTAGCGCGAGACACGTAGTTGCGACCTCGGTGAATCGAGATAAACGTTTCCACGAGTTTCGGTACCTGCATCTATCTCCTCCCCTCCTTTTCGGGCGATATCGTCATCTGCCAGTTTCCCCCGCATCAAGCATATCTACTGCCTTAATCCATTCGAACGTTATCTCATGAACGAGATAAGTTGCTCCGGCGAGCTGTTTCACCCCGGAACCGTTCCCTCCTCCTACCAGCTGCTTCTCCTACGAGCCATTTTAATCAGAGCCGCCGATCGATACGGATAGACACGATCGAAACTGGCTTTCAAGGTAGCTGTGCGCGGTTTTATAGACGAGGATTAAATCGAACTGCAGAGCGCGGCGGAGAAGGGCGGCGTGTTCTCTTCGTTACAGTTTGGTAGATGGAGCCGCGCGTGGCCAGGCGTCTAGTAAGTGGATAGTTTAT
Source organism: Tetragonisca angustula (assembly GCA_036937485.2). Classification (NCBI taxonomy): domain Eukaryota; kingdom Metazoa; phylum Arthropoda; class Insecta; order Hymenoptera; family Apidae; genus Tetragonisca; species Tetragonisca angustula. The sequence goes on along the minus strand of JAWNGG020000100.1, from coordinate 210,829 downwards.
GGTGGTCCGTGACTGGTGGTAGCCTAGCGGACCACCTAGCAATTCTGGTTACGCGATTAAAATTTAATGGCGTTAACGGTTATTATACTGGTTGCCTCCCCCCCCCCCCCCGTAATTGTTTTCTTTTTACTGCCACTGTAATTGCACGCTTTTGCCCCTTGATCGCAGAGAAATATGACTTTGCTTTCGGGAACAGTGTTGAATTTCATTCAACATTTTTGCGGATTGGTATTTACGGCAGTTTATGAGATGGTCGATTGGATTTTACGTTCCGACAATTTTATATTTTTCTGTATCCTCGTGTGTACCCGTTTGTGTGTGTGTGTGTGTGTGGTATATGCGTGCACAGGGGATTTAATCAGAATCCACGCGCGGAAACTCTGTCGTTCGATCGAAATTAGCCGTATCGCGGCACGCTTTCCTAGATGCGGTATCAGATCGACGCATTTCCTATTGTCTACGTTCCGTGTTTGCGGTCTAGATAAGCCAGGCATTTAATAAACAGAAGGATCGATTCTCGTCGAATTCAGTTGATCGGTTTAGTTACGATTTCATATATCGTTCGGCGATATTGTAAAAAGCCAATTGGATGTTAACAGTAGAGAAACGAAATTTCGATGGATGTGAAACTTTGCATGCATCTTCGTACTTGGGGAAGATGTTTCAATTGTTTGAAATATCCTAGAGCGGTGAGTGGACTTCCCTTCTCCAGGGATGTATCGTTACGCTGGGAACTTGAAATGACTCTCAATGTAATGTAACTGGCGGCTGTGATTCCATCCCATTCGCATTAATTTTTAATTAGTCACATATTAAAAATGTTATTGTCGTATGCAGCTGGGTATTCACCTTTTAATTCAATTTAAATCTAACACATCTGTAGATGTTAGGGTGTTTTCAAGAGTAGGCCAAGAGTTTAAGCTCTTGCGCCACGCACGTCGAGAATGTTTTGCCCCAAATTGCAACATTTTCTCAGTTTTAAGTATATTTGAATGTAACCCGGGCAAAACAAATGATAAGTTTATTATTTCCATGATAAGTAGTTTATTATTATATATAATATATTATTATAAGTTTATTATTTCTATAACAAGTTTACTACTTTTTAATCATTTCTATCCAGCGATGTCATACCGACGAATTCAAAAGAAAGAGAAAGCGACGAATTATTTTTGTATACGGGTTCGGTCACTCGTTATGGTCCGCGAACCAGTTGCCAGCGCAAAGAGGGTTAAGCGTACATGCGTTCAGTGTTCCGAAGCGACATTCACAAACTTTTTTGTTGGGGTTGAGAACACGATTGTACAGCAACTCAAGAACGAGTCTTTTGACAAATTGACGTGTCTTTTAAAAATTTATAAATTGTTACGGAACGTTGTTTGAGACATTTGAAACGTAAGTTTAAAGACGATCCCCTTTATTAATATAGATCAATAATTATCTGTTCGTGTACTTTCGTTGTCTTTACAAAATGTCTCCTAATTACCGCATTACTTCGTACGATTTTCAGATTAGTTTCTCAAATTGTTCCAACGCGATTGGTGAAAGATTTTCAAGTGGCATCCGATTGCTTCCGCGAGCCTTGGTTATACCTACTTGCGAAAGAGGTAACATTTATCAAAGCTCGACCTAAATATCTTTCCCCTCGTTGCACAGTTGCCTGTTTCGCCGTATTCAGATCTCCTTGTTGGTAAACAAGACAAGTGCCATGTCTCTTCCCTGATGAACGCGCCCCCGGGTACTTTGTTTTACGTTTGTTTCGCGTTCCACTTGATCGCATCGTCGAGCAAGCGTGAGAGCTGCTTGCCTGTCATTTGCGCGCGATTTTAATACATATTTAGCGTGCCGCCGCGATGGCCGACGGTGGAGTAATGGTCTCGGGGATAAAAAGGCGGCTAACAACGAGGAAAACGCCTCGTAAAAGGTAATGAATTTACGGACGCGTTTTCCGTAATATTACGCGCTGTATTATGGCACGACGCCAGCCTCGACGAACCCTTGGCAAAAGGGAAAAACCGGTGGGCGGGGGAGGAGGGAGGGGGAGGAAAATAATAAAAAGAAGAAACAAAACGCGAGCGTGTAAAAAGTTAGGCGAGCGAAGGCCGCGCAGGCGTCGTAAGCTGGTTCGGAATGCTGCATGGACCGACGCCACGTATTATGAAAGGGGGGCATGTAATATCACAGTGATTAGTTGCCGCGTAGAACAATTATTGTAGAGTGAAATCGGCCGCGAGGGAGGCCGGCTTAGCGAATTACGCTGTACTCAGAACGATTATTGCCGCATTAATTTCGTTTTATGCGTCTTGTTCGCAGGTCCGAGCCGCGGAATAATTCGGAGCAACGACGCTTCCCCTCGCCTCCTTCCCGCGAAAACGGCCTCCTATTATTAGGTTGCCGTTGAACGCCAGACGACCGCAATAAGCAAAACCACCAATTCTAAACGGAAGAAAAAAAGAAAAAAAAAGAGAAGAAACAAAGGAACAAGTAAGTACACGAACAATTTTTACACGTGTGTATATTTCTTTCTCTGCACATATCCCTGTTTTCCTTGTTTCCTCCTTGGCTGGATCTTTCGTTTCACTATTTTTACGTGTGCTTTGTACCTCATTTTTTTTTTTTTTTTTTTTTTTTCACGCGATTCGTTAACTCGTAACTTCTCTCGAAGAAAAGCGCTAGGCGCGCTCCGGCCGCCCGTTATTCGACAGTAAAATATTCCCGACTAATTCTTCTATTTCCACGCTGGCCCCGCGTGAAGTAACGAGCGCGAGAAAAATATATTCCGACGCGTACGGTTCCCTCGGCGAGAATTATTAACCCTCTCGCCGCGCACGTCGAGAATCTTTTTGCCCCGAAAATTACAACATTCTCTCGATTTTAAGTGTATTTAAGTGTAACCCAGGCGGAGCAAATAATAAATTTATTACCTTTCAATCATTTCTATCTATTATTACCTTTCATTCTATTTCTACTGGCGTCGTACCGACTTTCTTTTCAAAAGAGAGAAAAGAGAGCGACGAATTATCGTGTACGGTTCGGTCACTCGTTACGGTCCGCGAACCCGATTGTCGGCGCAACGGGGGTTAACATTAGTCGGCGCGCACGCGCATACGCAACAACTGGCTCGTGACCGGAATTGTTTGAACAGATATCAAGTATTCGGTCGAATTAAATTTCAATTTGTTCGTACACACTGTGTGACGAAATGCTCACTTTATCGAGGGGGTTGGTTATGCGAGGACTGGGCTGTGTACGTAAAATTTCACGCAAAAAGAATATTTTGTTGATTTTATTGATCGTTTCAGGAATTTCTTGCGTTTTATGATCGAAACACGTTCGTCAACACTCGACTCTCTCCGTTTACGCTTGGGCGATGATGCCTCTTCATTTGTTCTTCCTATCCTTTTCCATCCACCTTCACCAATGTTTCCTCCAATCTCGAACCGGAGAAGTGCTGAAATGCGCGAAAAGCATGCGAACTGCGTTACGACGATAATGGGCGTAGTAAATAAGCAAGTGCAGGCTAAATTATAGCTGTCCCCCCCCACTCCACCCTTCATCCATCTTTTCCACTCTCCTCTTGCTTAGAACGAGAGGTAGAGAGAGAGAGAGAAAGAGAGTGAGAGGGGGTGGAAGAGGGGGATAGCTGCTGAAACCACTTAACTTAACGAATCCTGCGGATAAAGGGTTATACCTCGTTGCACAAAGGAGAACACTCGAAAAAAATATAATTAAATGCTTTATTCATAATTCTCCTTTACTCTCTACTCTTTTATCCGCCCTTGTCTTCCTTCCGCCCTTCACCCAAAACGTGTCCCCCTCTTTCTCTATTCTTTCATCTGCGTTTCTTTTCTCTCTTTCTCCTACGCGTCGCTCTGTGTGTGTGTGTGTGTGTGTGTGTGTGTGTGTGTGTGTGTGTGTGTGTGTGTGTGTGTGTGTGTGTGTGTGTGTGTGTGTGTGTGTGTGTGTGTTTCTCTTTTCGACACAGGTAGAAGAGCACACCGAGCTCGCGAATGCAAACGAATATAAAACAATCGTTCGGTATATACCTCGGGACAGACGCGACAAACGAGCCTGAGCATTCGCGTTATTACGCACGGAGTCGCAGGTGCGTAACAGGTCAAATTTATCTGGTGGGGCAAGAGGGTGGCGCGCGCATTCGCCTAGTCGTAGGGAGAAAACGGAGAAGTGGCGAGGGAAGGTAAGCAGCCAATGACAATATAGAGTTAGGGAAGTGGAGAAAAGTCATGCACCGGTGTGAAACAGTTTCTGGAGGCGTATATCGCGTAGTTAGCTATTCTGCGGGGGGGGGGGTTGCTTTCAACCCTCCCCCCTCGTTTCTAACCCCGTCGCTCTCTTCTTCTCTCTATCAGCCTGGTCGTCGAAATTACGTTTTCGAGTCACTTCACCGAACGAGATTTGCCTATGCATCGAGAGAGGGAGGAAAGTTCACCCTCTATCGGCGGAATTTTTGCAATACACTTTTGAATAGCCGCCATTGCTTGTGCCCGACTGAGCCCCAAGCTTTTCAACGGTGCACAAACACGTACACGTACAGAGGCGAACCGAGAGACAGACGTGCTTGCGTGTGTGTGTGTGCGTGTGTGTGGAGGGTGGTTAGGGCGCGAGAAAGACGGAGCATAAAACGCGAGACAGAGGGATGGGGACAGAACGTACAGAGTGATAACTATTCCCTCCTGAAACTGCATGTTGCCTTGTTGTTGCCTGCAGGAAGAAAAGCTGTTCCGGTGCAAATTGAACGGTACCGTCGAGTATATAATTTGCACGTAACAAATTCGTTATCATGCCGTTTTTGCGGCGTTGATTAACCGTGCTGTGTTTTCACGTTAAATTTGTTTCACGGTTATCCATCGATTTCACTTGCGAGATACAAATCGTTTTTATATGATTGTCCTCTCGCGCTGAAATGACGGAACCTTTTGTCCGAAAATTACAATATCTTCTCAGTTTCAAGTATATTAATAAGTGGAACGAATAATAAATTTATCACTTGTCCATAGTTTCTATATCCAGTGGGTGTCACACCGACGAGTTTAAAAAGAAAGCGACGAATTATTGTACACGGTTCGGTCACTCGTTATGGTCCGCAATCGGCTGCCAGCGCAAGTGGGTTTAAAAGACAAGTATTTCCCACCAATTTCCAATACTACTTTCGATGTTCAATCGGGCCGTCAAATTATATTGTTTGTCTACGAAATTGTATATAATACGTATAATACAAATAGGTCTCTTAACACAATTCCAATGATTGAAATCTAATTGATCGCGATGCAATCACGTATAACCTGCGCACGTGTCCGTTTGCGCGCCAAACTCGTCGTTCCCTAGTATAATTCAAAAAAACATATGTGTATTCACTGTGCATCGATAGGAATGCTAGTTCGCAGATTATTATTACGAAACCCGCGCAGTAAAGTTACACATACGGGTGGGGGGCGTTGAAAATAATGGGGCCCTCCATCCTGCTCTCACTCGACTCTCCATCCGCTACTCGCGGCCGAATATTTTCCTACACGGTAGAAGGAAAGGGCGCCGAATTATTCGTCGTAATAATTATTACGTTCCGTCGCGCATATGTGTCCAATGAAACACAGAGAACGGTGGGGCAGAAAAGTGGAGCCACGCGCAAAGGAAAGAGGAGAAAAGAAGACGCACAGCGTGACGAAGGAGAGCAAATGAACGAGGGCTTGGAATAGAAGAGTGGTGGGAGTAAATAGAGGACACGTACACCCTAGTCTCCTAGTCCTCGGTGTGTATAGTCGCACGCGTCTCCCCCGGTATCGAACGAAAATGTCGGTGGAGAAAGAGGGAGAAGGAAGGACGGCAAGGAAAAGAAGGAAAGGGCGGCGGTGGTACGCGTAGCGTTGGGCGATAGGCGCGAGAAGGACAAAGTTACACTGCTGCCGGCGGAACTGGCGCGATTCCAATGAACGGAGAGAAAGAAAAGAAGAGGAGGAATACACAGGTACACGTCGCGACACAAAACGGGTCCAGTCATTCTCGAAATAGGCGGCTGGAATGTCAGTTCTTGGTGGAGTGTGAGACAAAGACAAATAGATAGAAAGAAACCGGCGGATAAAATGAGAACGCGCGAGAAGAAGAGAGGGAGAGAGAGGGAGAGAAGGAAGATTCCTACCTATCCACCGCGTACTCTGGCTGCTGCTGGCCGCCGCCGCCTGTTCCCCCGAGTCGTTCGCCCGTTCTTGTCCCTTTCTTGATTCTTCGTTCTTTATAATACGGACGCAGAGAGAAGGAGAGGAAAAGGCCACCCATGTCTAGGCCACGATCTTGGAAGACGGTGAGAGCACAGCAGCCAGTCGGCACAAAGGAGGAGAAGAACGACAAGCACGACAAGCGGGCCACCGAGAAAGATACCGATGGCATTTAATAGCTTACCTCGGAACGTTTTAGATAATGACTGGCTGGACCTCGAAGTGCCTTCTTTCGTTTGATTCCCGACCGTGGCGCGGCGCGGGGAGGGGAGGTTGCGTTTTCTTTCTCCTTCGAACGAGGGGAGATAGATGGACGAGAAGGGAAGTGCACTATATTCCCGTGGCTTGTTGCCGAAGAGACGAACGAAACAGAGAAAACGCCGAGTGAAATGAAATGATTGATACCTACTCCTTTTTTTTTCCCCCCTTTCTTTTTTCCTTTCTTTCTTTTTCTCGTTTCGCCAACATCTATAAAAAGTAACGCGACTGAAAAAGTAAAATTAATTGCACGCGGGGTTATCGTTCGTTCGAACGGAGGGAAAAAGAGAAGGACGAGCGACATGAATGGACGAGCGTGAAATATTTTTTTTACTCCATTAGAACATTCTTGAAATATGAGCGAATTTTTTCTCCCTCGCATTAAACTACATATATAGTTTCCGCTCGTGAGGTTAAATCACATTATCGAAATACGAATTGTACACCGTCGAAAAGACGTACATTGACTTTCCTAGCAATTTTTCCTAGCAATGTGTACACGTATCCAGATGATACGAGAGATTAAAAAGAAAGGGAAAAAGAAAAACAAAAAGAGGAAACTGTAGCTTCTGACATTATCGGTGTTTCGTTTCCGCTAGTTTTTTCCGCACGCGTTTCCGAACTAACCAGTCCGGCCAGAAAACTCGATGAAGTGGGAAACACGCTGTTTAAACAAAACTGGCGGAAGGGGTGGAAGGGGGAGGGGGGGGGGAGAGACAGCTGCGTGGAAGAAATGTTTTTCGCATTTGTTTAAATTGAAACGTGGCGTAGCGTTCTGGTTGAACGGTGGAAAAGCGCTGGAAACGTTTAAAATTCGCTAGTAGCTGGCAAACTCGTTCCCTCGCGTTTTCCCTCCTTTCTTAAATTAAGAATTTTTTTTTTTTTTCGCGCATGGACTTCCTTTCTATTTCGTATTTTACATTACATCTTTTATAATAACTACTCTCGTTTCTCTCTTTTCGCTTTTTTTCTTTTTCTTTCTTTTTTTTTTCTTTTTTTTTTTGTTCTCGCAACAGCAACCGTGCTGCAATTTTCGTTGATAATAGAAATGTCTCGTGAAAACGAGACCAGAGGCGACGTTTCGCAATTCAGACGAATTGTGTGCTTGACAAAATCTCGCGTTTCTCGTAGATTGTTTCGAACGGAGTATGGACGAATTTATTAAATTCGTGACCGAATCGTCGAGCGTATGAATATTTGTAGTTTTGAATGATGAATCTGCATTGTCGAGAAATTTATATAAACCGACTGCTGAAACTAAAAAAAGAGAGAAAAAAATTGTGCGAATATTGATGCATGCTAATAAATATTTATACAGTTGTTAATAAATATTTACACAGTCGCAAAAGTATTGGAAGTATAGTATTTATAATCGTATAAATGTTGAAACATTTTGGTGAGTCGCTATGCGTGATCGGATTATTTCCGTTTTCATTCAGATATGAAACGTTTATGACGGAACTTTAGCATTCAGCTTGCAGTAGGATTTGAGAAGTATTAGTATTCGTTGCATTGTGAGCATATCCTCGAATATCAAGGACGCACGTAACTCCAACGCGTCCGCGATATTAAGTAACTCGCTGTTAAGCGAGAAAAAAACTTGACTGTACGTGATTTACTGTTCATCGGCCAAAAAAAAAAAAAAAGGGGGCGCTACGTGATTTGCGGTTGACCGACGTACTACAAAAAAAGGTTCATATCGTGTAATTCACAGTTGTACGTGATCGTAGATTTCGCGAGAAACAGACGAGTGATCGTGTACTACCGCGTTAGCCACTCTTCGTATTACGTGACGGATTCGTTATAAAAAAAAAAAATACCACGATACACATAATTTCTCATCCTTTGCCTCTTGTCTAAATCGCGTGCAAGACCAAATCGATAAGAGCGAAAAAATTTTTTCACGTGACAGTTCTCCTCACGTCAGAAGGGGATGTACTCCATTATCCATAAGTATTTTAATCTCTTGCAAAATTGTAATATTTCCTCAAGTTTTCAGGCATGTTTAAGTAAAACAGTACAGGCGAAGCAAATGATAAATTTATCACTTCCCGATAATTTCTATCCAGTGACATCATGCCGACGTGTTCGAGAAGAAAGCGACGAATTGTTGTGTACGGTTCGGTCGCTCGTTATGGTCCGCAATCGGTTGCCAGCGCAAGTGGTTAAACGCCCGTTGTAACTCAATCAAACAGTTTGTTCGTAAAACCGTTTGTCGCGGCTAGAATCGAACGATCTATTAAATGTAAATTGAAACTGCTGTATCTTGGAAAAATGGAAAATCCTCCCGTGAAAAACACTCGGCGATATTTCCAATGTTCGTCGTCCGCCAGGATCTCTTCAAAGGATATTTTCAAAGACTTTCAAACGTTTTCAAGACATTTGCATTTTCATAGGTTTTTAAGACGCTCGAGATTTACCTAACAATATCGGTTAATATCGCATTTCGAATGTGTTAGTATCAACGAATTCTGCAACATCGAAAAGCTTCATTTATTATACACGTACGTTGTGTATGCGCGTAGTCGTTTGGAAGTATCAAGGACTTATGGACGGTAGCGTACAGAACAAAAGGCGTAATGCATCTGCTCGGTAATATAATAATAACGCGCGGGAGTGTTTGAAACAGTTACAGCTGTTACCCGGAACGGAAGTGAGCGCGACCATTTAGTTCTTGGTGGAAAGTGCAGACACGGGAATCATTCCACGCAATACATGCATAATGGTCGGTTTGTGTTGAAGAGAAATTTACCCCCTTTTTTCTCATGGCGCGGATAAGATACACTCATGTCACCGGTTCTTTGCGCTATTACGCGAACGTATTGCCCGTTTATCGTGCGGCATCACTGCACGAGTAACTACCACTTGCTTAGAAAATGCGTGTAACGTGTAATTGACCGAGGGCGGTAACGCGATCTGTTACAATCTTGAGAGATATGTTAATGGAGAGAAATCGTCGTTTCTTACTAACTTCAGCGTGTATTCCTTGTTATTAACACTTCCTCGGTGGGATATTTGAACAGCCACGCGCAAGGAGTATTATTTTTATATACGTGTTGCAAATAATTGTATGATTTTTGTTATTGCAGTATAATTATACTATGATATTATAATCTTTATTATATTAATTAATAATATATAATTATAATAAATAATTATTTAAATTAATTTTATTTTATAATTATAATTATTTTATGATAGCCATGACGATCGAACTTTGACCGATACGACTGATTCCAGATTTTCGTTTGAACTACTTCGGTCACGCGTAAGGAGTATTATTTTTATATACGTGTTGCAAATAATTGTGTGATTTTTGTTATTGTAGTATAATTATATTATAATATTATAATCTTTATTTTATTAATTAATAATATGTAATTATAATAAATAATTATTTAAATTTATTTCATTTTGTAATTATAATTATTTCATGATAGTATAATTATAATTCTTTAAAGTACTGTGACGATCAAACTGATTTCAAATTTTCATTTATCATCACTTAAAAGATACGGCTGATATTGATCTCTGGTTTGCACAGAAGCACGAATTGATTGCACAAATCTATTTGTCTTAATCGTCATTTAAATTATAATGATTTGTACGTAGAATATTTTGATACAGTTTGTTCTGTAGTGTCAACAAATATTTTCATTTATTTATTTGTATCGATAGTTTTGGACAACTTTGGAAATTTTACTTATTTATCCAATTTTACTTATCACTCTCATTTAAATTTTCTGCAACGTTTTTATTACAGGCGTGCGTTCATTAATTTGACGCGATAAAAATCCGTAGCCACGAAATTACATTTAAAAAGCTTCTTCAGAACTATCTTCAAACTTTACCGACATAATCAGAATAATCGTATCATATCACTAAACTGCTTTGGCACGTAAAATAATTTGCTCAATTTTATTATAATTTTTATCATAAGTTCCCTATCTATTACATTATATTATAATTATATTATATTACATATTAATATAAATAATTTCTTTGATTATCTCAATTTTTCTTAATTGATTGATCTTCTCAAAAATACGAATTCCCGTGAAAAACATCTGCTTGCTACAGTGGCAGTGAAGTTTTCAAGTGATTTGCAATGTTGTCGCACAAATTCATAGAAAGGTGTTCGAAACGAGTAGTATTGGAATACTTTTTCCGTTCATCGTAACGCAACGTGCCCCGATCGGTCTGATCGATTTTGGCAGGTTTCAAGAATTAAGTTGCTTCCACCACGAGAAGTTTCACTTGCATCGTGTGTCGTCGATAAATCTTGCTGTTGATATTTCGAAATACTCTCCCTCTTTGCTCTTTCTTTCTCTCTTCGTACGTGGAGTTACCAAATTGTTGCCTTTGGGGACAGGCAGATCGTTTCGTCGATATAATTTCGCCGAGAAGCGAAGTTGCGAGTCGCGGTATCGATGTTATCGTCTCGCGGCCGATATTATCAATCTCTGGAACCAATCCAGAGTGCAAGGTAGCTCGTCCTGCATGCATAAATTTTGTATACACACGCAGGACGATGCCTATAGCGAAAAACGTGTGTTTTGTGTATGTGTGTGTGTGTATGTGTGCGTTCGAGACACAGGCCGATTAATTCGATGTACATGTGTGCGACTAACAGGAGTGTCTCTCCGCTGTTTTATTTTTCTTCAATATCTTCGAAAAGGAATTCTCTCCTGGTACTGATACTGATCATTTATCAGAGAAACGGTAATGTTCCTGTAAGATGGACAATGCCTTATAATCGTGTTTTATAATATTTTGTTGAATCTGGTAAATTTGGCAGTTTCAGCATAAATTTCGTTCGAAACGAGAACGATACTTTCGGTCTCGACCACGTGTTCGTTCCATGGGTTATAATTGCGTTAGGTGTGTGCGCGATTGATGGAGTAGCGGGCTGAAGTGACAAGTAGTATAGTTTAAAATTGCGGCGACGAAGTAGTGGTATGTATGATACTACTATAAATACAGCTGGCGATTGAGTTCTTTTTTTTTCCTCCCCCCCTTTCTCGTGCTGTTTTGTACCGCGTGGCATTCTTTTCTTGTGTTTGGTGGGTTTGCTGTACGATTTCTCTCAGCAGTGATTTCTAGCTGTCGATCGGATCGGTTGCGCGAGATTTAAGGGCAAAGTAGCAAACCACCACAAGGCAAAGTTTGAAATACAAGCACTGATCTATCTTTTGTCGGACAACGGGCTGCCATAACGAGATTTCTGATTTCCAGGTTAACTTCGACTCTGAATTGTGTATTTTCCTGCCCGACCGATCCGTACACAACGTACATCACTTACGTCCGAAACTATCGAACTAATTGCTTCACGGCTGAAATATGATTTGCCAGATGGCGATGGCCCCTCCTTGAATAAATGGGTACCCGCATGAATGAAACATTGAATTTCATAATGCCGGAACTTCTTCAATTTTCACGCAACTGCCTTAATAATTTTCATCTTGAAGTTAATACATACTCCGGAATTAACCGATCACTTTCTAAGCTGTACTTTGATGTCTTTGAAATTTAAATTTTCATTTTATTAATTTTAAATTTAAATTTTTTATTTTATTAATTTTAAATTTAAATTTTTATTTTATTAATTTTAAATTTAACTGATAAATAGAATTGTTATTGTTGGAGATATGTTTTCAATTAATAGAGTTCTCTTCGTTATATATATATATATCAATAACATCTGGTGATCCTTTTAATATCGAACAGTATTTACTCACTCTAGAAATAAACGCGGTTGCTTCGCGAAAAAAATAGCTTCAATACGAATGAGTAAGTACCTAGGAACACGCCTGACTACAAGCATAAATTGCTGTTTGCACGTTGAACCCCATTGCTTAGTTACAATTGAATACCTCTTCAATGAGTTTACACTCGTGAGCATTATACGTACAATAGATCGTGGTAATTACTGTTATATAGAATCTTAACCACGAGTAGTGCTTGTTTTGTACAATCACTTCGCCATACTTGTCCTTTGCTGTTCCAAAGATTCAAGTGTCATTTCTTTGGACACCCTTATTTAAGATCGTTCCCTAATTTTATCCGTGATATTCATTTATTAATGAAATTTATGCCATTTCTCATTGTGCCCAGAGTACAATACGCGATATTAATAAGATACGTTTGTGTATATATATATATATATATATATATTTGCAAATAACGCGAATATTTACAACTACGTTAATTTGTCAATTTCAACGTGGTCAGTTGGTTACGATAAAAGCTAAGACAGTTGATAATTACGAAAGATAGATACGATGGCAGTGATTGAGGGGGGGGGGGGAGTTCCGTGGCTATTCCAAGTACACGTTCCAATTCTTTTTTTTTTTTTTTATTTTTCTCTGTTTTTTTTAATCACCGGCTGCCTGCGACACTCCCATTCGACGTGAGTAATTCGAGTGGGAACAGAACGATTTTTTCGTACGGCGGATCGTGACGAGCTCGAACGAAAATAGTAGCCTGCAGAGACAATAGCGCGTGACGATCTTGAGGTCAACGTACAGAATTTCATAAACTTTGCTGTCGTCTATTTTGATATCCCATCGATAGAACACCGCGCACTTCCTCCCTTTCTCTCTTCTTCTCCACATTTTTTCCCCTTTTATTATTTATATATATATATATACACACACACACACATATATATTTTTTTTTATTACTTCACTGCTCATAACCGTAGAGCAAAAACCGTTAATGAGTTGCCGCTTTGCGCGAGTATAATACGCTCGTATCTTGGCAATTTTATGATAATTAATTACCCGTGCAATTACACGCGGCCTTTTTTTAAAATTTCGAGCGTGCAAAAACATTTTCGCGAACCGGGCGCAAATCGTCAGAGTGAGTAACGATAATCGAGAAATCTGTCGCCCATTTCGCAGACGGAGGGGTGGAAAAAAGAAAGTATCGTTCCATTGATGGCCAAAAAGCAAAACGAGTAATAATAAACAAAAAAAAAGAAGGGAAAAGAAACATGGAAATATCGTGCCGGTTATGAATTGCGAAAAATGAAAAAAAAAGGAGAGAGCATCAAAATGCATTTTATTTCCATAAATCTCTGTTGTTTTGAAAAGCCATTTCCGACTCGATTCGAAATACAAGGTTAATACATTCGGTGACTGAAAAATACTGTCGAGCCTGGGACACGCATAGAGAGAAAGAAAGAAAGAAAAGGGACGTGAAATCTCGGAAACATGATTATCGGTTCCCCCGGTAGATTAAAGTGAAAGAAGAAGAAAAAAAAAAAAATCCCCAGACGCTCCTAATACCGACGAGAGCCTTGAAAAGGGTGTGATTGTGCTAGGATTGTACGTGCGCGCTCGGACACAAGTATCCTCTCCTTCCTGCGTCCCTCACGGGACGTCGGCGTTTGAGGGTGCAAAACTGTGTACAAGATGAAGCGGCGCCGCTTTGTTGCGTACCTTCGCCGTGCTCCTACAATTAGACTAGCCCTCGTTCTCATTTCGGTGGTCTCCTCTGGCTCTCTCTGGTGTTCTTGCAGGAGAATGAAAGAGCGAAAGGAAAGAAACACAGGTACGACGAGAAGCGACAAACGATGAGAAGCGATTCCGAGAAAAGGGTAGACGCGTCTATGACTGGAGGCGTATCGTTTTGTCAGAAGGCCATGTATACACATTGTCCTGACATGTAGCCTAACCGCGAATGTTTTCGCGTATCACGACCAGTCGATAATATATTCCTTTACTTTCGTTGTTTGCCGGTCTGTGGAGACACGTAAATTATTTCCGTAACTCTGTCTATCTGTTTGAGAAATATCTCGAACGCACTTTTTAAATGACAAATAATTGTGGAAATTGTTGCATTCATATATCAAAATGGAACGCTTTGCGTGTTCCATTCGATCGTCGAAAGCTGTTTGTTACGTTTACAAATAATTGGCGATGATTTCTTGGCGTGATATTCAACTTGGTTCGCGGACCATAACGAGCGACCGAACCCGTGTACAATAATTCGTCGCTTTCTTTTTCTTTTGAACTCGCCGGTATGATATGACATAACTGGATCGAAATTATTAAAAAGTAATAAACTTATCGTTTGTCTTGCCCTTACATTTAAATATACTATACTATATTTAATTTATTTATTACTATATTTGTATAGTATACATAATACCATTTATTTATACTGTATTCATTATTATTTAAATATACTATACTATATTTATTGTATTTATTTATACTACATTTGTATAGTATACTATACATTAAATATGCTATAAACTGAGAAAATGTTGCAATTTGGAACAAAATTCTCGATGCACGTAAAAAGTTAAACAGCCTGGGAAATTATTTTAAAAATCAATCGTCCCATCTTATTAAAGAACTCTTTGTTTTTCTCGTTGAATTTCTTGTTAAATGTTAAAGGATGGAAGAATACGCGCGACGATTGTCAATAAAATGACTTCAGTTGAACGTTAAAAAAAAAAAAGAAGAGAGAGAGAGAATGAATAGACATTAATTTGAGATATCGAGTACTCTCTGGAACGAATTTAGTAATAGCCGATGAAAAGTACCGATGCGATATTACATTGAGATCGGATTCGTCACGGGACAGTTGAATTGCTACAGTTTGCTCGCGATATTGGCAAACAGCGACAGTCATTGATCGGGCTGTTCAAACAATTTGTCTGTCGGTTTGATTGAAGGCGGGCAAACAATAAATTAACCATAATTACCTTCTTTCCCTGACAAGAGGCAAAAAGTGTATATACGCGATTTGCTACCGCGCATTATCATCTCTCTTTCTCTCTCTCTCTCTCTCTCTCTCTCTCTCTCTCTCTCTCTCTCTCTCTCACTGTCATCCGCAGAGGAATCGAGCGAAATATCATGCGAAACTATTCGTACAAACACGAGGCACATGCACGCGAGAACCTCGGGGATAATTGTTCGAAAAATAAAATTGAATGTCGTTTTGGTATGCGTAACTAAATAAAAGGTGGCCATAGTTGCGGCGTGGCACGACCTCAATGCATTGGTGTGTATACGCTGGGAAATTTAATTGAAACATCACAAAAGCTCGTGAATTCTCTTTAGTTTCACGGCGGATAATTAAAAACCATACTGTGTGTTGTGATATTCATAAACGTTGTTTCAAACGGGCAAACGCACACGCACACACGCATACATACACTCGCACGATCCTGAAGGAAGTTTCCGTTGACCAAACGAGAAACTCTCGCGGAATGGGCTAAGGAGGACAAGGCGAGAGAAGACGAGAATGGAAACAAATCTATTTGCACTGACAAGTTAAATGAAGTTAAGCGAATTGAAGATCTCGAGGTTGCGATACTAATTTGTCATTCAGGCATGTCCTAGGATAATTTCCTGGGATCCTCTATTTTCGCGAGGAACTGTTGTTCAACTGTGAATTACGCTGTTTGAAGAAACGGAAACATTGTATACACGTAGCACGTATAATTCGACGATACATTCCAATACTTCTCAATGAAACTTTTGTGTAGTACATTTTCAGATTATATATAATATATATTAATTAATATATTATATGTAATATAATATAACAAGCATAAGAGTTTTCTACGACAAGTGTTCGAAATATTCTCGTAAATCATTACAAATTTCCTTTTACCAGTTAGGTAAAACACGTAAAAGAATGATAAATAATCTTGAATAAACTTAATAGTTCCACAAAGTCCTCACCTCCGAAACAAAGCTGGTTTTACAAGTTGTGCTATGTACGTTTTTTTTTTCTTTCGAAGTTGACGATTAGATAAATGCATATTGAATTCCAAGTGAGACATCCTACATATATCTTGTCAACAGTGATATCACGTTATACTGATTATCAAGCTAAGGGAGATTGAAATCTTTTCTTTATCGATCTGAAAATTTCACGAGTTCCCCAATGTTACCGGCTGATTCGAAAACACATTCTAATTCCCCGGAGCACTTGCCCCATTTTATGGAACGGCAGTATGTTTGTTCTCTGCAACCGCCTTAACGATTTCTTTTATCGATACTTTGCCGGTCGTTTCCGTGCGAAATGAATATCGCTCGATATGGGAAATATCACTTTTCGCCGTCGACAGGAAAAATAAGAGAAAATTATCTGAAACATTCAATTCTACTAAATATTTATATTATACATTTAACATACATATTTATACATATTATATATGTTTATATTATTATTTCATTATTGTACATTAAATATTATTTTATTATATTATATATTATTTACATTACTATTTATTAATTTATTAATTATTCATATTAAACACGTTAAATATCTCGTCGTTACTTCAATCAAATACACGTTTAAATCACGGAATATACACGTCACATGTAAATAATTCTAACATAAGTCAATTGCCTCCAACACGAGGCCCCAGAATGCATTTACGTAACGTTATCAGATGACAATTTATCTACGCGAGATTTGGACGTTTCTATATATACATACATATATATATATACACATATAGTTACGATATTATAGATCTTCGTGCACACACGTGTGCCCGATATCCATCAGATCCATATCGGTGGGTTCAATCGAAACCTTCAAAAACATCTTCGTGCAAAACAAAAAAAAAAAATCCCAACCGAGGGAAATAAATGTTTGTCCGGAGCTGTGCGAAATTTCAGTTCGCCTGGCACTTTGACTTGGAATTTCTCGTTTTTATTAAAAAGACACACACACACACACACACATACGCGCGCGCAAGAAATTGGTAGTACACCTCCTTTTTCTTTCTGAATCGAGCTGGCCAACTGAAAATTTCAACTTCGCCGGGAAAGCTTTAATAAAGAAAGTTGGTAAAGTCGTCTCTTCGTAGCGGGGGTGGGTTTCGGCAGTGGGTTTTGTCGCGTGGTTAAGTACCGCAAAGGAGCTAGGTGTTTGTCCGATGAGCTCTCTCGCCGGTACAGTACAGTATTGGCCAGCCAGAGAGAGAGAGAGCGGTAGTTATAGAAGAAATTCCAATGGGCGAGGGCTCACGCTGGGCTGGTTAGAATAAGGGCTCGCATTAACTTCCTGAACTCGGCGGGTATCGCCGGCTTAATGAAATTCTCCGTCTGCTAGGAAGACTCTGGGAACAACTTTGCGTCTTTATCGTGAAAACGGCGAAGGAAAGCTGCCAACTCCATTTACCAGGGGAGGGAGGAGGAGGAGGAGGAGGAGGGGGGAGGGGGTCGACACTGCTATCATTGCGCCAGTCCAGATATCCCGGCAGGTCGTTACGCCCCGAGCAGCGAGCATTACTACACGAATGAAAGAGCCGCGCGCGTTTTCCCTCGATGTTGCACGTCGCGCTCGCGCGCGATCTATCTTGCCCGGGGTGTTTGTATAAAGGTAACTTAACGATAAATATATGCAGAACGCGCGTGGAAACAGCGCGTAGCCGCGCGGGATGCGAGAAAGATAGCGAAGCGAACGCGAGCACTTTGGCGGCCGTAATTTCGCACAACTCGATCGCCGAGCCATCAGACATCCTCTCTTGGCCCTGAATTTGTCATTTTTCTTTTCGTAGCGTGTAAGGACAACAGTTTGTTCGCGAGTCACTTGTCGTATCTTTCGCGGAGAGACGGTTTTGGTTTGATCTCACGTTATGAAGATTTCCTTTTTTTATTGAAATTTCCTCGCGATCAGACGATAATTCTGACACGCTGTACCTCGTCTGGAAACAACAAATGGTCCGAATGAAATTTGTTCGGCGTTTTTGCGCAATTGGCCACAACGAGGCTTCAAACGGAGAATTACGATGATACAGAAATTTCTCGTATGACATTTTTATTTCTGTGATAAAAAAAACAGAATAAACAGGTTGTAAATAAATCGAATTGATATTATGTAAAGTAGGGTTCTTGTTAACATTGGAAATTGTCGTTATAGTTGCTTCAGTCCATTTCCATTTTATTTTTTAGAAGGAGCGAGCATTTCGGTGGTAACGTTCGCGGAAAACAAATCGTGCGTCATGTACGTGAGAAGTTCAACAGGTTGGGAAATAGAAGATCTTAGATCTGACTGGTAGTCCAAAATTGGAGAGAGACTCTCTCTCTCTCTCCCCTCCTTTCTTCACTTCTGACTTCAGTCGTCACCATTTTCTTAAACTTTTTTTGACATCCTTATTTTACTTTTCATGTCTGGCTTTTCTCTTTCACTTTCCCGATTCGCCTCTTCGTCTGCCAGGCTTTTACATTACACATTTCCTTCTCTGTTTTTCTTTTTACTTTCTACGACTTTTGCTCCCTCCTCTTTCTCTACCCGTGTGAAACAGGTAGTTTTCTTGCTTCTTGTACATCTTTATTATTTTCGAACTATACAGAATGAATCACTTAATTTCTCAAATTTATATATTCTTCGAGTCACCTTTCTTTTTAGTCACCTTTGACATTGTATAATTCTGTATTTAAAACACTTTCCTAGTCACGCTATTTATCCTCGACTCAGTGCAATTGTAGCAGCCGAGTAATAATGAAATTTCAAAATGTCATACAGTACACTTGACACATTTATAATACACACTCCCGTGCAAGCTGCAGTGATAGCGTTAACCTCTTGACACGCACGCCGAGAATTGTTTCTGTCCCAAAATTGACAATATCTTTTCAGTTTCAAGTATATTCAAGCAAAACAGAACGGGCGAATCAAAGAATAAATTTTCTTACTTGTCGATACATCTCTATCCAGTTCAGAAAGGTTCGGTCACTCGTTATGGTCCGCAATCTCAGTTGCCCAGCGCAAGTGGGTTGAAATACCTACGTTACGCCTTTTCTACCTAGCCTCTCTTTCTCGGTATTCGTTCATTCGTCCATTCCCAGCGATATTATTCAACACCATGTATCCTTCAGTATTTCTCTTTCCCAAGCTGCGTTTCTTCTTTCTGCACCGATCTCTCAGCGAGCTGGAACAGTTGGGCACCCCCTGGAGTGCCTCCTGCCGTGGCACTGCCAACCCCTTCGAGTAGCACTCGCAACATCTCGCTAATACCTATTATATTAAACTCTTGTTACGACGGGGACATTGTAAAGGTCTTTTGTTAAGTGCAAGCGCACAAAGCCAATTTGAAACGGCGTTTTAATCAAAAGTCGTCATAGTAACCCGTGATGCGCGCGCCACCCGATTAAAACGAGAAACGATTGGAAGGAAATGTTTACGATGATTTACCTCTTCGCCCCTGCCAATTAAATGACAGAATTATGTACCGAGATTCGTGCCGCGAGAAGGGTGAATGAGAAGAATGTTGAAATACAATTATTTTTCGATAGCGTTCGAAAGGGTATCCGCGAAACACTTTTCTCGTCGACTAAATATTTATCTTCCTTTCATCCAGGGGTTTTTGTTCACGCGGCGTGTTTGTTTGCCTCTGCGCAGTCGTCTTCAGAACGATGATTTAGTTTCTCAGTTAAGATACTGTAATGCAACTGTTTTATCTAATCATCCTAAACATTAAAACGTAAACCGTACTCGTCAACGAAGGTGACGATACAATTGCCCAAATAACAGAATAAATCTCTTCATTTCTTTATTCCCAGGAAAGAAAATAATAGTGTCCAAAGTATTTCTGCAATCTCCTTTCGTAGTCGCGATATTGGAAAATAGAATGCAACAACGAGTCGAAGATTGGGGGTAGAGAAACTGAAACGTCGCGTCAACGAGTTAAACGACCGAGAACTCTTATCGTGTATAATGCAGACTTTCAGCAAAATCGATCCCTTAAAATTGCTCGTTAAAATTCAGTTACCAACCCGGGCGTCGATAACCATCGAGCGATAACGCTTCGATTGTTTCCTAGATAAGGCCCCCCCCCCTCTCCGTAGATTTTCATCAGGGGCGTGTGTAAGCCGGCGCGAGAACAATATCATCGAAAGTAAATTCATCGCTCGTGGGAAAGGAATGCGCGGATACCGCAAAGAGAGGTCGAGGGCAAGAGGGAAGAGTCCATCCATCGTTGGTTTGTGGAGAAACGTGGAAAGAGAAAAGAGTAAGAAGGAAAAAAAGAAAAGAAAGGAACGAGAGTGGTGGGAGTGAGAGTAGACGAACAAGACGAAGAAACTAAGGGGCAAAAGTAGAAGAAGAAGAGAAAGAGAAGGGAAGGAAGAAATAGCAGTGGCATCGTGCCAGCGATCGATTGCAAGTATACAGCCGGTGTGGCTTCGAGTTGAACATCCAGGAAAGCAACTCGTAGGGAAAACGCATATATCCGGGGTACACGTTCGCGGAGAGTGGTCGAGGGGGTTAATAAAACCTGTCTGCACTCTCTGTATGCGCTGCAGATCTAAAGTAAACGTAGTCGATGCCTGTACCACGAGACAAGTTGCGTATCGGCGGCAGTCTTCTCGTTTTCCCTACCATCTGTCCCTTTCCCTTTCCACCTTCTAGCATGTTACTCGGTTTTCTCATTTTCTCGAAATTGTTTCCTTCTGTTTATCTTCTCTATCCCCGTGTATTCTCTCTCTCTTTTTCGTCCCATATCCCATTTTTTTTCTTCCTCCAATTTCTCGCTTATTTCGATCTTACCCCTTTCTTTGCTCCTGATTTTTTGTTGCAGTCCCTTCTGGAAGTAGAAATTTCACTTGAAAACTGCGTCACGGGCCAATTCCAAGAGAGTTCCGTTGAATTTTTACTCGCGCGGCTTGCGAAGAAATTTCTCTTCACGCTTGTTCAGAGTTTCACCTTTTCGCGGCTGTTTCAAATTTCAACAATAATCTCTCGGAAGAAATTGAAAAATAACGTTTACATTCTCGTGTCGTCCCGATGACGATCGAAAGAGTTACACGCTCGGTCTGTTGCTCGATTCTTTATTTTTTTCTTTCTTCCTTTTTCCCACCCCCCCGTGATTCGGTGATTCTATTTGCCTCTTCAGCTTCCTCGAAGGATCGATCTTCGTGTTAGAACATTTAAAGCCGATAAAAAATGAGGATCGCGGAGGCCGGAACTTGCTGCACCGAGAGTCGTACTAAAAGTGCTTGTACTTGCGACGTTCGCCCGATAAGAAAAATATCGTGTAACGTTAAACGGCCATAAATTACCCTCGATCAGTCAGCTGCAGAACTTATTATCATCGATTACAGGCAGATGGATAAAATGTAGGTTTGGCTCCGATCGGTATAATTAATAATTTCTCACGGATCGTAAGGGGTGCCCCTGTGATTCGCCAGGGAAGAGAAACCAGCCTCGTGAGATATTAATTAACATGTTCCAGGATTAAATCGTGTCCCGTGTAACGGTGAATATCGGTCAGAACGATTTACAAAACGTATAGACACAGATTGTCCATTTCGTTAATGGAATATGTCGGTTCGGGGGCGAAACAAGGGCGCGCCATCTATGTATCGATGGCCGTCGAATATTTCGAAATCTATTGTTACCGCTAAATGCGGTTTGATTTTATTATACCGCATAATCGACCCGTGATAAGTTAACATTTCGTCGACGAGAGACGTGCCCACGGTGACAAATGTGACGCGTCAGTCGTGCGCGCGCGAAACGTTGGAAAATTCGAACGCAGATTCAACCCTGTGCGCTGGGGCAAAACTGGTTCCGCGGACCATAACGAGCGACCGAACCGTATACAATGATTCGTCGCTTTCCTTTTCGTTTGAACTCGTCGGTATGACATCACTGGATGGAAATTATTAGGAATTAATGTATTTGTCGTTTGTTTCGCCCGGTTTACGTTTAAATATACTTGAAACCGAGAAAATGTTGCAATTTTGGGACAAAAATTCTCGACGTACGTGGCACATCAGCGCAAGAGGTTAAGTCCAGCGAATTTATGACGATACGATGCATATTGAGGGATTTAACGAATAGATGAAGGCTTGGCTTGATTTAAAAAAATTTGCGATTAATGGTAACGCGAAACCGCTGTTTTACGTGACTCGAGCATATGCTTCCTTATATAAGCTGCACTGTAAATTTCTTCGCAAGAGAAGTATTGTATACTTATTTATAATACGGGATAACGAGGATGTTTCAAGTAAATATTACTAAATTTGAGTTACTATTCGAGTCTCTCCCTTCTTTCCTTTTTTTTCTCTTTTTTTTTTTTTTTTTACGTTTGTATCTTTTCAGATATTCTCTTTCTTTTACAATAGTTTATTCACGGAAGTAAAATTAAATACACTTGCGTTTAAACAGAAAAATTGGAGTCAATGTTCGCCTTGGTTTCTGAGAAGTCACATTCTCGTAACAGTTTATGCGATCCACCCTGCATATGTACACGTATCGAAAACTTTATGCTGAATTGTGGCAGAGCGTGGAAAGGATAAGGACGTAGGAAGGGCACAGGTGGTGAAAATTTCGTGCCGTTCGACGTCGCGTTCTCCGAGAGAGAATGTCTCGCAGCGTAATTTTATAATAACCGAGCGTGAAGGGGCGAGACAAGAAGAAGGAGAGGAGGTCCCGTTTCTAGCCCGTCTGTGCCTTCGTCGCCGACAGGTTTCTGATCCCGAACCTGATCCGAAGTTGCCCCGAACTTGGCTCTCGTCTCCTATCCTTTACCCCAAGTTCTCGCGTCCGCCAGGCCTCGGCTTACCTTTTACCGTATACGTCTTCTTGGTCAGTTAACTCAATTACCCGGTATCCGTCGTAACAAAATATTTCTTGAAAATTATATCCCATTTCCACCGACGTGGGCCACGATCGAATTACGACTCTTGGCTATTGTTTCACGAATTTCCGAATTGATTTTCGTCAAAGGTTGCATCGCACACGCGTGCTTCCGAAAGTATTGAAATTCCGAATCGTTCTGAATAGCATTGTTTCTCTGTTAGAAGAACGTCAAGATTGAGAATGTGAAATTCTTCGAACAATATTTCGATCGTTGTTTCCATCTGTGTTTGTGCACGATTTGTTGGTTACCGTATTTGAAAACTGGACGATTTGCAAATAATAATCACGCAGCGAATTTTTCGTCGAAAAATGGGGAAAATCATTTTTCCCATTATTTCTTCTTTTCTAAAGGTATTGGCTTAGGGTTATTATTACTAGGCTATTGTTAGTTTTCTAAAGGTATTTCTAAAGTATATTGTAAGTATAAATGCAACGAAAGTTCACGCGTTACCGAAAATAGACGCTTATGATCACTTGCGCTGGCAACTGATTGCGGACCATAACGAGTGACTAAACCGTGTACGATAATTCGCCGTCTACCTTTTTGAACTCGTCGGTTGAAAAGTAATAAATTTATTATTTGTTTTGCCCGGGTTATACTTAAATATACTTAACACATTGCGAACGAGAGACGAGAATTCTCGTCTTTCGTGTTTCAACGACGGGGAACGCTATTTTGCGTTTTAAGTTACACGATCCAGGCAACGTTATATATAATTTATATTATACAATGTTACATATTATAATGTTATATAATTTTTCAAGAAGTAGGGAATTGTTTCCTAACATACCACACCAAGAAACGTTGCTAGAGGTATTTTCATTTTATTTAATAAAATACCTCTAAAATGAAGAATAATTAATAATTTCAATTATTAATAAAATAATACGCTTGTTAAATGCTGTACATTCTCTTGAACCCTTTCAATCATGTATTAAATAATTCAAAAAATACGGGAAAATACAGGCTATATTATTTATCCGTCCTCAATGTGCTAATATAAATATAAAATAAATAATAATTGAAATCTAAAATTCATAATAAATAGATTCCCAGAAATAGACTCCATAAAAAAATATAGTAATATATAATAATAATATTTATAGTAATTAGTAGTAAAAATATATAGTAATATATAGTAATATTAATATTTAAGAATATTTATAGTGAATTAAAGAAGTGCATATATGCATGTTGCACAAAGTTTTCCCAGCTGCTTCAAAAATGTACGGGCCCTGGGGAGCAGCAGTGTGTTAAATATACTTACTGAGAAAATATTGCAATTTTTGGGACAAAAAATTCTCGTCGTGCGTGGCACGTTGTTGTTCCAGCAAGAGGTTAAAGCGAGTAAATCGCGGCGACGTGCTCGTCTCGTAAAATGCTGCATAACGCTGTAAGAAAGTGATTCCGAAAGTAACGCGTTTTGAGCGATAAGCGACTACGTGTAGGCCTGGGCGGAGGTTGATTCTCGTTGCCAACTTTCGTTCCAACTCTCTCCGAGCAGCTCGGTAATTCAAAGCATGGAACGGATAATGCCGTTCGCGCGAAAAAGGGCCGATGTACGCGTACGTACTCCTCGCCTCTCTCTCTCTCCGCGTATAAAACGCGAACGACGGTTTAATAAAACTCGTCGGCGGTGGGCTCTCGGGCCACTGGAAACGTTAAGTAAAACGTGCAGTAACGGGCTTTTATGCCTGGCAAAGCTCTCGCCACGTATCGACTCGCGTGTTGCTTACACCACGCTCCGCGGTTTTTACAAACTGCGCGACGGCCAACCTCTCTTCGCGCGGTGAGAGTTTTAATGCAGTCCGAATTGACGTGCTTCAGTCGCCTAAACAACGACGCGCGTGTCCGTGAGAATGATCGGCGACACCGCCACACCAACATTCTCACGCGCGTGTTGCTGCATTTCTACGAGACAAGCGAGGTCGTGATAGAAATATAAATCGCGGTAGCAATTGCTAATCTATCGTTGAAAAGTGCATTTTCCTGTCTCCTCTTTTCCACCGAGATCGTTCTGCCTGAAGTTGCGAATTATCAGACGATGTTCGTGCACTAGCGTTTTCTCGATTGATGAATATAATCCTTTTTCTCAAATATATCTTTGCAACAGTTCCGACTCTTTTAGTTTCTTGTTTGTTTGAAAATAAAGATTACTAAAACGGATAAAAAAGTCGAAACTAAAGTAAGAATTCGCGGACATCGTTTTATTCGAGATGTTGAATTATTGTTTGCAACATAAATGTGGTTTATCGGTTTATTTAGAATTTTAAAGCAACTGGATGCAGGATGCAGTCCATCTGTATGAAATAAACAAAAGTGTTCGATGAGTTCACTTAAATTATTTGTCTGTGACGTGTTTTGGATCCATTGTTTTGAAAAATTAAACCATTCGGAAATGCAAGTCTTCCTCAAGGTAAAAATTGTCTGTTTGGCCATGTCATTATTATAATGTCGCTTTTATCTTCCTCACTGTCACTAGTATCACTGAATCGAAATCCTCTTGCTTTTTTTGGTAGAATAACGTCACTATCGTCGGAATCGGTGCTAATCGTATCTACATTATTTTTATCATATCTTCATTATTATCTTTCTATTATATTTTTTTGACACGATGCATAATGATAGTTCTCGATCTATTCAGTCTCACTTGAATAGAATTTATTAATAACTTAAGAAATAATTAAAGAGTTAAAGAAGCGTCAAGCCGACGTTGGAAACTTGACCTCTTACGCGCACGAAGCACGCACCTAATTCTCGATAATGGATCTGCGAACAATGGCTGCGGCATCAATAAACATCCTTAGTTTAAACGTAATTTCCTGTTACGATTCAGCGAGATCTTGCGTTACTAACGCCGGGCGAGGCATCGTTCACCAACGACGCTCACACCGACGAGCATCAGCGAGCATAAACGATTACGAGCAAATGTTTGCACTGGCGCTTGCTCATCCAATCCAGAGAGAGACGGCACCGTTGCAGATCAATCGATGTGAAATGATCCGCAAATGGTTTGTCGCACCGACTGTGCGTACAAGATCTCTTGTAAAAATACGTTGCGATCGAAACTGAAAGGTTTCTCGCACGGTTTCTCTAAGATTCATGAACCGATCTCGAGAATCGCTCGCTGAAACGATTCCACGGTCCCTTAAAAGTGTCAGACTTTTGTTCTTCCTATGTGATTATAAACAGGCCGCGGCGTCATTCACTGGCGCGCGCGCGCGAGAACCTGTTTCGCGATTAAAATTAAATTTCCATCGTTGGTGTAATTATTAAATGGCACTGTGACGCACCAAGCATGCATGTATACTTTATTGGCGCGTGCCACGGGCTGAAAACCGGTTAAACCGTATCAACTTTCCGGCCATCAATGAAATACGCCAACTTCCTAGCTGAATGTAGGTCACTACATGAATACATAAATGCCCCCTTTGTTTCTCTTCGATACGAACGAATGAGAATTTTATAGAGCTCGTTTTTACGTGCGAGAGCAAAATAAAATTGCAGGAGTGAAAAAAAAAATTTTTCCTTTCTTTCTTGTCCGTCTGAAATTCCTCTGTCGTTCTACAGTATTACTTTAATACTTCGTGTCGAGCAATTATTCGTTTTACGGATAGCAAGTCCTCCCCCTCCCCCTCCCCCTACCCGAGAGTTGAGAGAATCGAATTTCGAAATCCTCGGCAACCGAGGCGCAACTTTAACTGATAAAACTTGCCGAAACTAAACTCGCACGGCGTGCAACTGTACCGCCATACACTTTTATCGTTTCCTCTCTTACTAACATGCGCCGGAAACACAGGAATCGGTCGTACGAACTTCTCTCTCGATATCAGGAAGACTACAGAAAGATTTCTGCGTCCTTAAATCTCCCGTGAGAGATCCGCTCGATTGAACTATTTCCCCGAATGATAATTAAAGTATATAATAATTGCACTCGTGTAGTGTATAGATAATCATAATTAACAAAAGATCAAACCTTTTACTAAGTTTTTGCTCAACACACATACTTGTGTATGTTTTGTAAATAATTGTACAATTTTTGTTATTGTTGATTAATTAATTTTATTAGTGTACTACTACAGTCGAGCCTTGATCGATGCGACTGGCTTCAGACTATCGTTCGAATTACTTAAAGAGATACGGCTGTTCTTGTCAGAATGAATACTATAATATATAATGTAATAATGTAATTTCTGTTTGGACAGAAACATAGGATTTGTATGAATTTACTTATTTGAGTTACAGTGATTTGTACGTAGAATATTTTGATACGGTTGTTCTAGCGTTGACAAGTATTTTCATTTATTTATTTATATTAATTTATATAATTTGCACAATCGGAATCAAGTATATTGTACACACACGCATTTAATAAGACGTAATCCTATATATAATTGCTGGGAAATGTGACACTCGTTATTCCCATTTGTAAGAAACGAATTACGGTATAAAAAAGAAAAACAAATGAGTTAGTAATGTAAGAGAAATAAATACACGTCTATTCTGTTTAACATACTCCGGTATTGAAACCTTCTTTCTCAAACAAAGTTAGGTCAAAATCTCATTAGCCGAAGGAGGACGGGTCAACCGTGAGCGAATTACAAAGATGTCGCAAGGTTCAATAGTTTACAGCTGGGGTCAGTTCGATCCGGGTACCGCGCGATCAATTTTTTCGTCAATCTATAAATAAACGAGGTAATCCGGTGTGACCCTGTTAAAAGGTGCTCCTCGTGCGTAACGAGGACTTCTTCAGTCAACGACGCATTTTCGTGTCGAGGGGAAAGAGGATCGCGACACCGTGATCCTATGCCATCTTGGGTGTACGTACGGCTGGATAAACCGGCATAAGTAGCCTTCACAATGTGTAACGTGGTTCTAAATTAAAGCATTAAGTAGCATCATCCAGGAGTTGACGCAGTGACATCCATAACTGCATATATAATAGTCGTCCTTTCCATTCAGTTGAAAGAGGAAAAGTAAAATATGGAGTTTTGGATTCGTGTCTTCTTCAGATTTTGTCAGTTCGTTCGTTAGAATATTGGAACATATAAACTTGAATGACACAGTGTATAACAATAGCTTGGTATTAGGATCTGGAAATCAAAGGAACTTCTATTTAAGGTGATACATAGAATGTATTTCTGTTATTTTCTCTTCAGATTCAGTTGTTTCTGTATAAATCTATAGATTATCGACTTAGGAATATTAGGTATATGATGTACCTTGAGCTGGTTGGCTTCTTCTTTCTTTCTATTCATTTCACATCACGTAGAATTCTTGATATATCCATATTCTCCTAGTAGCAGTATAGTATACGTACCAACTAGCCAGATTTGATTTTTGCAGCCATTTACAAAACATTTAGGTAGCTTAGTAAAGAATGTTTAGTTCGAGTGCAATAAATTGTTAAAGTCCTTCAAACATAAGTGAAAGCATATTTTTCATGGTAAATTTGATTGATTGTCAAGATATCCTAAACTATCTTGCTTAACTACTAAGTTAACTACTCCTTAGGTCAATCATTTAGTTTACCAATACAAAACATTCAGATATCTTAGTAAAGAATATTTAGTTCGAGTGCAATAAATTGTTAAAGTCCTTCAAATATAAGTAAAAGCATATTTTTCATGGTAAATTTGATTGATTGTCAAGGTATCCTAAACTATCTTGTTTAACTACTAAGTTAACCAGTTTTAGGTCAGTTATTTACTAATACCGTAATTAGGTAAAAGTCATATTTGCACGTTCTCTGTAAAATCATTTCTACCATTGTATTTTAACTGTCATGGGCATAGGAGATGGGCATGTGGGGAGAGAGGAGGAGAGCTTCTACCTCACTTCTGGCTATTTCTGTGACAATGTCCATTCCGAATCAACGGTAGAAAATAACCTATCATGGCACGGACTTCCCTTCGGCAATAACTTCCTGGGGTAGGGAACGTCACTCTATCGTGATGAAATTGGAACTTAAAAAAAAATTTCGACATTCGGGAAAGCAATCCTACTGTATGAGGAATCTCACGTAAATGGAATTGTTTGTGCAATTCTGCAATAAAATGACATAGCGATATGCCAGGAAAGAGTTACAACAGCAACAACGACAGTGACATAGTAAGGAAGAATGTCAAAAAAGTGGCTGTGATATTCAAGAGAATGGAAGCCAATAATTGTGAAATTAATACTAACTTGTTCTCAAATGTGATTTTATACAAAAATTACGCTAGGTCTACTAGTCCAGTACATGCCACCAAGTAGTATATAGAGGATTACAAGTGAAAGTAAGAGTGAGAATAAAGAATCGAGTAGCTGTGTCGATTAATAAAGGCTTGTGAAATAAATATAGACAGGATAATAAAATTTCGACACGTTTACAATTAATAACAAGCTTCCGATTCCTTGATCGTTTTTGAAGAAAACTTTATTCTATCTTTCCTATATTATTCAACACCAACTCCTTTTGCAAATTTCTGATATACACGTTGTGTGTGATGTGACTTTTGTTCTAAAAAATTGCAACAATTTTTCTTTACTAACATTCGTCAACTTTTGTCAAGCAATAGTTTGTGGTGGAAGAAGAATCGTTTGCAGCGTTTGAAACGATTTACAGAAACGAAGGTAAAAGGACAACGACCGATGATGGGAAGAGGCGAACGATGAGAGGTAGCAAAGAGGTGAGAGAGAGAGAGAGAGAGAAGGACAGAGAATGGAGACGCTTTGTTTTCCGTGGCGCGATTACGATGATTCTTGCGGCGCTTTAAAATCATTCCGCGAAAGTTTACAAAGGAAAGTTTAAATTGAAGTGAGTTTAATTTTATTACTCGGATGAGCTTCGTGCTATTGTGTATCGCGCGTCCGTTGCGGCGCCTTTGTTTTTCAAAAGGAGCGACGTCTTTTGCCGTGGCCGGAGTATCTCCTCTTCCCTCCTTCATCTCTCCTCTTACCTCGATTTCCATATCTCTCGTCTAAAAGGGAAATAATTCGTTGCGAAAGTAAATGTAGCGTGAATTCATTAGAGCGCAGTTGCAATGGCGCAGTTAATTATTTCCAGGTGTAATTAATTATCTCCACCTGGCGTATCACTTGACGCAAAAACGAAATTATCAAACGTACTTCTGATATCGTCGTTCGTTTCTGGCCTAAGGTAGCTACTGGTTTTTAATTGCCTGAAAGAACACATACATCTCTGATATAAAACGGCGATGGATTATGTCAAGTATGAATAAAATGTTTTAAGATTGTTCTTTTTTTAATGCCACCTTTTATTCTCCCATTGCTTGCGAAGGAGGCAAGTTTATTGTAATTGTGGCAACCGAGTGAAAGATTCGACATTAACTTTCGATATTACGATATCGTTTTAACGATGGTTCGTATTTGTATAGCGTGAATCGTTCTTTATTCCAATTTGTCGCACACGTCATTTCCAATAATTCGACATGTCGAGGATTTTCACTCGTCGTTATTGTAATAGTTTAGTAATTTCGGCTATTTGATTCCAATCTTGTTTCGTGACACAAGGACACGAGGGAAATTCCTATCTATTTGATGTTGTGAAAATTTACGTGGAAGATTAAATTAGATTTGGAACCAATCATGGTTTTTTTTAATGGATATATATATATATATATTTATTTATTTATTTATTTATTCGGGCGTGAAAAATTATTTAAATAAATTTGTTGAGATTTATTCAAATTTAACCTAATCTGATCTAACCTAAACCTAATCGTTTTAGTACGTTTGTGAACGTTAAATAAATCAATCCGTGGAATATTTACATACATTTTTAATATTTTAGATTAATCTGCGAAAATTTACATTTTACCTAGCAAAGAGAGTTTTCTTTTGCGTTTTCTTCATTGTAATAAAAAAAAGTATATTTCCCTAATTTATCATATTTGGCTGATAAAATTTATTCAATTATAATATATATAATATATATTATATTTATTGTACTAATTATTCAACAATTATCTTTAATTTAAATAAATTTTTATCAATTAACAAAAAAATCAATTTAGAAAAAAAAATCTCCAAATTTATATTACCATTTTCAATACCTTTCTTTTTAATTAGATTATTATTCTTAATTTTTGATATTGAAATTACTGTATTAATTCCAATAATTTTTTATTTAAACTATTTAGATTTTTATTATATAATTAATATAATCCTATTATTTTTATAATATTATTTACATTAATTATAGAATGAATAATGGGATACTTATATTGAATATATTAATTTAAATAAGAATCATAATGATTAAACTTTCAAGTCGAAATTAAATGTATAAATTACTTCATATTTTATTTATTATCATTATATATATATATTAAATTAAAGCCAAAGAAAACTTTTAGAAGCTCAAAAAATTACCAAAGTCGATTAATCAAAATTGAAGAATCGCATACCGTAGTTTCAATCACTTATGGTTCTCTTTTTCTAGAATATTCATATCTCGAACGTCGGCAGATTCGTTTCTCACGGTTGACCGCACGCAATTTCGTCAGAGTGTAATTTTCACACATCGATAGTATATCGAATCTGCATTCCATCTCGTCGTGCCGTTTAATTATTAAAGAGAAAACGTAGTGGATGATGGTTCTAGGCTGCGTCAAATCTTGTTCGATATAACTCTATCGATCGCGGTGGAAGCGTCGAGCGCCATTTTGAACCTAATTCGTCTAATATCACAGACGGACCAGGGAATCGTTAAGATGTCACACTCTTTTTCCCTCTCCCCCCAGGAACGACTCTCGATTTCTGCAGAGATTTTCTCTGTCGACGTGCTTCTTTTTTTTCAAGCTTTTTAGTCCGCACGCAAAACTGGGCGTGGCGCACTAGATAGCATAAAGTTTCCTACAAAGAGTTCGTGCACGGACCACCACGTCGACGTGTTGTATCTTTCCGGGTTTCTTTCCCAGCTGGGCCGGCTTTAGATCGGTAACAACGGCGAAACACGTTTCGCCTACTGTGAAATTCTATCACGTAATTACTACGACAAACGTTTCGGGCAATTTGTTTGTACCGCCGTGTCTGAGATAATTAGAGCGCCGGGCTCGTTCAAGGTATCCTCTCGTGACAGTTCGCCGGGGGTAAATCAAAGTAACAAATGCGGCGTTTTCACTCGGCGTTAATTTTACGAGCGCAGGCTGGTAACATTTTCAATTCGCCAGCTTGCAGTGATGATATATAAATTGGATGTGGCCTGCGTATTCGCGATAATTGAATTAACTTTAACAGGGGCCGGGGGAGAAAAAAAAAAAAAGCAAGAAAGGAGTCGAGTTTTGATGTTCGATTCGAATTTCGGTGTTAAAATACCGACAAATGTCACGAACGAAATGAAACGTTAATATTTTGGTGCGTATTTTGGTACAGTGCTGAAATTCGGATGAAATCAATCGAGAAAATCCGAAATCCGCGTGTAGCGTGCAATTTTTTTTGTAAGGGGGGCAGAGAGAGGGTGGGGGTGGGGATACGCGCGATATTCGCGAGATAAAAATTCAAACGCCAGGCGAGGTCGTTTGCGAACTCGTTGTTACCGAACAACTACGCGAACACGGCTCTTCGTGAACCGCCCCGAAAAAACGTACAACAAGCCGATGTTATTTCAAATTTACCTCTGTATAAATAATGACAGAAAGAGCTTGTAAAATTCATCGAATCTGATTGCTCGTTGTTTGCGTGTATTTCCTGCGCAAATTTCTCTGTTCTCATCGTCCTGAAAGAAGATGAGAGAAATTTGCATGATAATTTTTAATAATACTCGTACAAAGCAACAACAAAGACAGAGAGAGAGAGAGAGAGAGAGAGAGAGAGTGAGTGAGTGAGTGAGTGAGAGTTTCTCGACGTTCTCGATTGACCGGTGGAAAAATTGGAGATCAACGTCTGATAAAAACAACAGGACGTCAAACGAATTTCCACCGTAATTTCATATTCCTCGCGAAAGTAATCCACCTGAGCCCGCCTCCATTAAGTTTCCTTTCCACATTAATTCACATCTGAATTTATTCCCGGTGCAACGCCGTGTCCACGTTAACCGGCATGGAGTTAGGGGTAGGGGGCTAGGGGAGAAAAAAAAATACCTGGAGCGGTTCGACCTAATTATCCAAGGTAAGATAATAGAGTGTCTTCCATTACGAAGGAAATTTTGTCTGGTAGCATCTGGAAGGAAAAATTTTTATTACGCCCCGGGGATAATCTTGCGCGGGTATGCATTGCAAATACAACGGGGGAATGAAGGAGATGGGAGGACAGTTAAAAAAAACGGACATTAACCGTGCGGCGAGAGAGGAAAGAACATTTGAGTAGGAGAGAGAAAGAGAGAGAGAGAGAGAGAGAGAGAGTGAGAGAGATGATATGCCACGGCTACAGAGGTAGAAATAAGGTGAGATGAAATGGCAACGAAAATGAAAACGGTTACGTCTCTTCGCAAATATCCGTAGTTGCGGAAGTTTATGCGAGAGAAAGCGAAATTGCCAATTAGCAGGATTTCGCGTTTGCCCCGTGAAATGACAATCTGTCGTTTCCTACGGAATTTCAGTCTGAAGCGCAAGACAGTGGTGGCGGCATTACAGCGGAGACACGGAATTTATAAGCTGTTTACCACGATAGTTTCATCAAGTGTTGCCCTACCGCCGATACGCGCGTCTTTCTCCCTCTTCTTCGTCTCTTTTTTTCGTTTTTCTTTCTCGTCGTGGCACAACTTCTTGAAATATGTATTTCCTATCTGCAGGTGTTCGTTTGTCAAAGGACACTTCGTTAGCCTTCGTTAGACAGGAGAGAAAGTTTTTTTTAATTCTGGATTCAGAAAAGGGTAGTTTCTTCAGTTAATCATTCCAGGGTTTCATGTTTTTCTCTCTCTTATTTATTATTATTATTATTTTTTTTTTTTTTTTTTTTTTTTTGAAAACCCCGTCCAGACTCCTAAGATGGTAATCTGTGCCAAGGAGAGTCGAGAAGCGAACAAGGATAAGAAAGAAGTTCCGTAGCCCAATTGGAAGTTTTTAAGGGACTGTATTACTAAGTTGTTCCGCGTTATCGCGAGGCAAACAAGAAATTTCTACCACAATAGAAATCTATATACACAACTTTTAATGGCGAGCTCCTTTTTTTTTTATCGCCAAGGTTTTATAACTAGCAACCCCCTGTTTTATAACTTTACAGTTGAGAGGAGAACAGATAGACCGAAACACCGAAAAGTCACCGAGAGGATTGAAGAATTCCTTCGAGAAGAATTTCTTTGCAAACTCGGCGATTTCGCATTAATGGCACATTCTCAAAAAAACAGTTACTTTATACATATATATATATATATATATATATATATATATATATATATATCGTGCCTGCATTCCTTCAAACAAAATTCCGAAGGCGCGCTCGTGTTGCGCGGGCATGAAGCAACGATCGCGTGCAAGCGCATCGATCTCTCTCTCTCTCTCTCTCTCTCTCTCTCTCTCTCTTTCTCTCGCGAGAGAACAACCTGTTACGACTAACAAAGTAAAATCGGAAAATTTCTCGCCTTCGCACGACCGAGCACTGTCGGTCTGGCTGTGCTCTCTCGTGCTTTGTCCGTTCCACGGAGGAGGAACAAGAGGACCCTAGCTCCCTCGTGTGATAATGCTTCCCGAGAGACAAGCTCGTAAAGGCAGATAATTGCACGTGAAAGTGAACGCTGCTAATCCTCGCATTCAGCAGCGTGTATGCGTGCACGCGCGCGATCGCGTTCGCGTTCGCGTTTGCAAAGCTGAATTCCTCGCGTGACTCGACTAACTCAGCTCGCCTCGTCCTGATCCTGCTCCAGTTGGTCGTCGGTGCCCAGCGTGCTGGCACGTGCATTATGTTTATACGTACGTGTACAATATAATAGATATAGGATAGTTGATATAACAAAGATATTAATGAATGTTCAATATAAAATTTGATTAATTGGATGAAATTTTAAATTTTGTAAGTTTTATTATTATTCAACGAAAGTAACAAAAATTGATATAAATAATACAGTTACCCCTCCTAATTTTATTGGGAAATTGATCGTAAAATAGAACAAGCAAAAAAGAAAATGTCATTCTGGTTTAATATGTGATGGAGTAATTATTGGATTTGCTGTTTTGAAATTATCTGGAAATTAATAAAAATGATAAAATAAATAATAAAATGAAAATAATTGCAATTATATCTTTGATCAGAAAGTATAAATGAAAAATAATTTTATAAATATTGATTTTTGAATGAATTGGATTAGTTGATCCAGAAATATGTAAAATTGTTAAATGTAAAAATACTATAATTATAATAATTAAAGGTTCAACAGTTATTTGACCAATATAAGGTAATGCTGATAATAAATTAGCAATTGCTATAGCTCCTCAAAATGATATTTCACCTCATGACAATACATATTCTAAAAATGCAGTTGCTATTGATAAAAATAAAATTATTCTTCCAATTAATCAAACATGAATAAATTTAAATAAATAATAAAATAATAAATAAAAAAATACTCTTTTAGCAAGTTGTCAGATTCTCAAGAGACGAACTTATTTTTATGACTCTTGTTGCAAAAAAGTGGCGCAAGTAATGGTAAATCATTGCAAATTTTTCCCATTTTTTTCTCTTCTAAAAGAAATTTACAAAATTTCGTCTGCCTTTTTTTCCCCACTTATTTTTACTTGATCACGAACGCGACTTCTGAAGAGTCAAAAATGTATGCAGTAATGCCGGAGGCTAGAAATCGGATGAAAAAATCGACGGGGATAACGAAGCAAAATTCCAATCGGTTAATATGACGCTAGCATGCTTAAGGCCAAAAAGAACCTGACCGTAGTCTCTGTGTTTTGAATCTTGAATAATATACGACCAGATAAGGCCGGGGCGCAAAAATTTGTTTAAGTGTTATCATTCTCACTGGCTCGAATCCGTTCCATGGTATCTGGTCCTCTGTGTCCTCTGTTGTCGTGCCAAAATGTGTTCCTTCCAGGCCATTATTTCCAACGATATCGGCCGTTTTTTAACCGGGAATCCGTCTTCTCGTGCATCTGCTACCGCCAGTTCGCGTGTGGTCGTTTTATCCTTTCTCTTTCACTCTCTTTTTAGCCTGGCTCTCTCTCTCTCTCTCTCTTTCTCTGTCAGTGTTTTCTCGTTGAACCCAACGATCGTGATCGAGGGTTTTTCACGCAGACTGAAATTAGTCTTCCTATGAGAAATTGGGATTTTTATCCGATCGATCGATCGATCGATCGGAGACTATTTTAAGCCCTCGTAGATACGAACAATTGTTCGTGTAGTTCAAACGTGTGGCGTATAATACGGTGTCCGTGTTTTTACGAGGAAGCGTAAAGCGTGCTTTCACCCCGTTCAGCAATTCCAGGATGTGGTGGTTTTCGTCGCCGTTTTTATTCGAGAAACACGTTCAACATACTAAACAGCCGGTTTGCTCAATGCAAAAGCTGTCGTGCACGGTTACACGAATTAGACGGTTCGTTACATCTCCGGCTGGTTTTTTCTTTGTTTCATTGCTGTCAGATGGAC
This sequence comes from Tetragonisca angustula, assembly GCA_036937485.2. Lineage (NCBI taxonomy): Eukaryota > Metazoa > Arthropoda > Insecta > Hymenoptera > Apidae > Tetragonisca > Tetragonisca angustula. Next base: position 174,187 of record JAWNGG020000100.1, on the reverse strand, counting down.
GAAATGAGATTAATAGTTAAGTTCTAATTGAAACTCTTAATTTTTTCGATCGTGATTCTTTGAAAGACGAAAATCTTTTCGTCATTTCTCGTCTCTTTCATTTTATTTGTTCATTCTTTTTTCCTTTTTTCTTTTTTTTTTTTTCTTTTTCATTCTAGCAGCGTGCATCCAAAAGCAAAATTCAGTAATATAAATTGAGGAATCTGTCGAAGAATGTTACGTTATTTCTTAGGGAGCTAAGCAGGAAATTATTTCAAGACTTCAATTTGTACGAATCGTTTCTCTTCGGACAAGAGATACAGTTGCATGATTTTTTTTTTTTATTATAGTTCAATTATAGATGCAATTATCAGTCGTGCTGTATTATATTACGTGTATCGATTTGAGATTAATCGAGGATAAACCTAATCTTGGAGGCATTCTCTACACGTCGATAACCTTCGGCCACGCGATGCAATTAGTCAACAGAGATCTGGAGCAATAAAAAAGAACGCAAATGATCGAACTAATAAATGGCACTTGCCGAGGTAAATCGTGTTACGATTCCAAATGGAAAATGTCGACTTTCGAAAATATCAAATACATTTTAAAAATATTAAATATTAAATTTATTAACGATTGACAATTCTCAAAAATATTGAAAATATTCTAAAAGTTATTAATTAATTATTACGATATTTTTAATAGTATAATATTTAAATATAACAGATAAAATATTAAAACTATTGAAAATATTAAATTGATATTTCGATTATTTTGTGACGTTGAACCTTCTGAAACGAACTTTCGAAAATCGAAAATCAGTAAATCGCATGTACGTCTTCTGATCCATTTTTCGGATAAATCCTTCGACTGTGCAATATGCAATTCGAGGTGAATCGAATTAGAAAACAATGACGCGTAAACAAGAGCGACAGACGAAAGTAGATTCCAGTTTCTATGGGGAGGTTCTACTCATTTTCCTGAATGAATAACCAAAGGCAAGCCGGGGACTTCGATCAGTTCGTTTAATTTGATTCCCGACCGCGCTAAATTTTAATTAAATTTTTTACGTCCCAGACAAATTTGTAGACGCGAACGAATTTCACGTTTCTCATTTTTATTTTGATTCGAATCGTTTGCGAACGGTCTGGGGTTATAATTGTGAAAGTTATGCCGAAATTGACGTCGGACGTGAGGCAGTCTCGCGAAGCAAGTAAATAATGGCATCGATGGTGTGTACGAAGTCAGTATAGCGCGGAGCACCGTTTGATATACGGCCGCTTTTACGCTAATTGTAAGACTGTTTTGCGAAACAAAATTCTATCGAATTCCAATATATCCCCGGGTCTCTCCCGAGACTCCTGTTTTCAATTCGAGACCTCGTAATTTCAGAATATCCCGCGAAATATAACTTCCAGCCATAACTCGCCTATAATACCAGAATTAAATTATTTTGACCTTATCGATTAATACTATATTTAGCACGTAGCGACTGCAACGACGTAGTAATTTAACTTTTACTCGTTTCGACTGTGTCACTTTAGGTCTTTTTTTTTTTTTTTGTAGAATAAAGAATCCTAGAAATTTATCAGTTTCGTTCACTTAGTTTTCAAAGAATTTGTTAGAAAGGTTAGGTCCAGCTTCTTTTCCCCGGGGAAGGGACGAAGGACACTCTGATCTACTAGAATTCCCAAGATTCACCCCGCTCCCCCTACCAGACACATTATGGATAGTCAGCGTAAAGTTTTAGGCGGTAAAAGTCTCACACTGTCCCGTTTCTTCCCCCAAGGACGACGGGTGGTATCTGTGAAGATTTCCTTACGTGGAAAAAAAAAAAGAAAGGGATTCGACTCCTTTTAACCCGTTGCGCTGGCAACTGGTTCGCGCGGACCATAACGAGTGACCGAACCGTGTACAGTAATTCGTCGCTTTCTTTTCCCTTCGAACTCGTCATCACTGGATAGAAATTATCAAGAAGTGATAAACTTATCGTTTGTTTCATTTAAGTATACTTAAAACTAAGAAAATGTCGCAGTATTATTTATTTGGGACAAAAAATTCTCGACGTGCGTGACACGTCGTTCGAGCGCAAGAGGTTAAGGCCAACAAAGTACTCTAATTATGGAAATACTAAACCTAACTCGAGTCTAATTTCACCTAATCTTCTCTCTTACAATTGTATTTAATTCTTCTGACTTACAATTGTATTTTCTTTTATTTCTTATCAACGGTGGAATAAACTTTAAAAAAAAAGAGTTCAGAGCCAAATAGTTCAAATTAACATAAGTCACAAAACTGTATAATTAGTCAGTCGTATATTTACAGTATTTTCACACTGTCAGTGACATAAATATAATTTCTTATTAGTCGTGTGTATAATATAATACCTCTCGTGAAATATGTTCATTGTACGAGCTGAAACGAAACGCACATTTGTTTCAAACTTATGTGCGAACTCTCTGGAAGCTCCGGGAGTTTGAAAAAGACAGATCCTATTGTATGTGATCCGATCTCGGAATCGGATCATCGTGTGCCATTATATAAAAATGTTGAAACGTACAAAATTTCAGCCGAAACCTCTGGTCCATTGGGACGGACACGTTGAAATATATATTTCGTTATTTCAAATATTTGTTGTACGTACTCGCGCAGGATTGCGCCGAACAAGGGCATAAATACCAAAATAGATAGCGACCACAGATTTGCTCAAGTACGAATCGAGAATGCCCCCGATGATTTCGCGAATTTATTTGTCGAATCTTTCAGTTGGCGAGCAAAAGTTACTCGCAAATAGAAACGAACGAATTACAAATCGCGATTCTGCTCTAGAGCATTTTCAACGCGAAGGAGAATTTTCTGTCGTATTTTCACGCTGGCGCGGGAACTTCGCTCGAAATAAGAGAAATAATTTATCGTTGAATTCACCGTGCACAGTTAATTACACAGTATCTTGTCTGATTGCCAAACTTCTGCTCTAATTAGTACCGTACGATTTTGAACTTGTTGACAGTGAAATAAAATTAACTTTTCACGCGGCATTAATTCTTTCTTTTTTTCATTTTTTTTTTTTTTTTTTTTCAATTTTTCTTCAAATTATATTTTATAACCGAGTTCATGCGGTTGGCAAAGCTCACAAGCGTCACATTAGCCGGGCATAAATTAGTATTTTGGTGAAATGAAATTTCATCGAGATTTACTTTATCAACGGAGAGATCTCCGAGCTCTCGTTGTTTAATGCGATAGTGATTTTCCGTGCTTACACGTGAGCGAGTGTAATCCACGCGACACGTTGATCATCGATTACCAGCTTAAATCCCGCATTATGCACTGTTTTGTATATTCCCGGAATTTTCCACGCGTGGGTTATATTGCCCCCATTGCAAGCGGTGTCCGGGTGCGATCATTTGGGGAAATGAAAATCGTATTTATGCGTTTAAATACGCTGCGTGGTCAATGACTTGCTGCAATTGAATGAAGAATCTGCTGCAATAAGGATTCATTTTCCAGTAATTTGACTGAATTGATAAAAGAATTATATATTTTGTGTCGATGGGTACAATATTATACCGTATGAAAATATTTGAACACTTGTCGCGCAAAATCTTTGATGCATACATTTTCTAACGTATCGTATCATTACGTATAATTCCAATATTTTCAAATTTTGTTACTGATACTGTAATGAAAACGTAACTGTCACAATTACGTTGGTCAAATTTGAAATTAATCTGGAACTCTGTATATAAACGTTTTTAGTAAATATAAGGATATCTAATAAATACATTTGCTAACGTATTTAGTAAATACATTCAGCGCGAATAATCATTTAAAATTTAAAGAAATATTTAGTAAATATATTTTTTTTAAATAATAATCGTCGTGTACCTAAATGCAATCAAAATTCTTTCAAGCGATGAAATATCTACGATCATTGTCACGTAAGGGAATTGAGTCACTCATGTGTTTTTTTTTCTTTTTTTTTTTTTTAATTTCCTGTAACACGCATCCGTGGTGTAGCTTGAGTCGTTGTTCACGTTTAAACGGCTTCCGTCTGACTGATGTGTCCGAAATTTAATATCAGACCGTACCCAGCTGGTACTGGTCTCAATTGTCGATCGATTGTTAATTTTCTTAGGTAAAATTAAGTTTTTTCTTTCTCTTTTTTTTTTTTTTTTTTTAAATCAGATCCCACTATTGCGCCATCGACGCAAGACTCTAATTGTAAGTGGAACTTCACCGTCTTTTCCTTCTTGATATTGGCTTACGTGCCTTATCTGTGTTCCTTATATTCCACGGAAGTGCTATTTCACTGGAGACCTACATTTACCGAGGCCCTATTGAAAATCCGGTTCTAATCTTTAATTTCTACGCTCTATGACCCGTTTATTCTCACGTGAGAGATGTCTTCTCTTTCTTTTACTGAGGAGATGCTTTATACTCTTTGTTAATGGCACGAAGTACGTTAAGCATGGACGAATATATTTCAAAAATTGTTGCAACGACTAAACACCTCTTGTACATCTGAAGCAATATCATTAATATTAATCATTATTACAATATAATAATGTATCATATTATAATAATATTAATATTACTACTGAAATTCTTGCACAACGAGCCTCTCAATTTTACAAAATGAATTTTCATAACATACAAAGTCGCCATTCATTCTACTAGCCGTAGATTTTAATCTACAATTCATTAACGTTATTAATATTATATTTAAATTAATGCGCACGGGGAGCTTACATTCGCGTAATAGATTATTTTAGAGGTTGAGCAAAGGTTATCAAGCGGAGCTTCATAAATAGGTGTTCTCACATTCACCTCTCAGGGTTGAAAACAAGTATAATAGTTAGTCATGAAATATGTGTCTCTGACAACCGTTAAAACAATTTGTTAGCATAACCTGCATCATCTTCATCCGATGCTGGATTTTGTTGCAACATGTTGCCACGATATTCGCCGGAAATTTGCAAACATTAAAATATAAATAAAATTCAATTACAATCGACGAATTGAATTACATCGAAATCATTTTAGCTCGGTCGGTCTGTTTTAAATTTATCCAGCACTAAGGCCCGATATGATATAAAATTACCATACAAATGTATGTATATTTTTTTTTTTTTTTTCACCCGCGTATTTAGACAGTGATCTTTTCCATTGGCCGATCATGTTCAATGTTGTCGCCATTTTCCTCCCCTCTTCATGTACTTTGATCAAATGCATCTTTACCACGAGCTTGATCTTTTTTCTTTTCTTTAACCTCCGGCGCTGGGATGACGTGCCACGCACGTCGAGAGTCTTTTGCAACAATTTCTCGGTTTTAAGTATATTTAAACGTAATCCAGGCAAAGCAACTGACAAATATATTACTTGTTAATCATTTCTATCACACCGACGAGTTCAAAAGAAAAAAATAAAGCGACGAATCGTTGTATACGGGTTCGGTCGCTCGTTATGGTCCGCGAACCAGCTACAAGGGGTTAAGTAAACAAGTCACTAAATGTCATTCGCGGATCACGAGAGATAGAAAAGAAGGTCATCTGAAAATCTTGAAAACGTAGACCAGCGGAAACGAATTTAATTAAAATCAGCTAAATTCTTCGCCGCGATGAATGATTTTCATTTGAATCCCTTTCTATCCTGAATTACATTTCCCAATAATTATTCCTTCTCTTGTAATTTCACCCATCATTTTTACTTATATTCTTCCAGCGAAATGGATGTTTGATTGAGATGATAATGGAGTGAAAATTAACGGGAAAATGTTCTTCGTAGGTGGTGTTTAACCGGTTGAGGAGAGGCGAGAAGTGGCCGGCAACCAGGTGCACAAAGACTGATAGAGCAAGAAAGAGAGAGCACGGAAATAGAAGAAGAGAGAGAGAGACAGGAACCAGAAGACAGACGGACAAACGGATAGAAACAGAAACAGAGGAAAACAGCGGCGGACGTACATTTTGGATGGAAATGAATGGACGCGGTAACTACGAGGGCATCCCATCAAGAAGGAACTTCGACTGATTCTAGACATTAAATGTACCCTCAGGAATTCAGGTTTCGCCCGAGGCTCTCGCGAATCTGGGATGGCTTCGAGCAATGATGATATCGGATTAAGCCCGGCTAACAAGTTCGCCGACGTTCTATCGTCCGTAAAAGTAGATAGGTTTTAAATCGAGTCTTGCCCTGGGAACAAGGCAACGTTGGTAACGCCGTTACCACGGCGAAATAATCCGAGGCTTATTGAATCCCGATGATATATAATGGAAGTACACGAGCCGAAGCGGTAATAGTTGGTCGTGTGTGGAGGCACCTCTCTTCTACTATATAACGAAATAGAGGAAAATCAGGGGCGAAGGGGTCAGCTTTAGTGTACGCTGCGTATGCCTGTATCGTTGAAAGAGAGAGAGAGAGAGCAATAGCAGCGGTAGTTAACAGCAGCAGCGGGCGCACAAAGAGTACAGTTAACAGTGGCCAGTCCTCTCTTAATTTCCAACTTCCATTCAGCCAGGTGGAGACTTGGTTTTATAGAGAACTCTCTTCGAAAATGTAAATATATATATACGTACGCATATACCGATATAACTGACGAGGAGAGTGCGAGAGAGAGAGAGAGACTTGAAAACGTTTTAGGAGAAATCCAACTGTTCGGAGGACGAAGTAAATTGACCACGAAACTGCTTCCAAAGATCAGGCCAGTGATATAGTTACTATCTGAAAGGGTGGAAATGCAACAGATGCCGTTGATAAGCAACGGTGTAGCAACAGGGGGCTCCGGCAAGAACGTATAAACTAATAAAGCTGGTCGTCGCAGTCGCCGCCGCCGCCGCCGCCGCCGCTGTCGTACAACATTTAGGAATGTAATATTCGACTTGGGTTGCACGCCACCCCGTCAGACAAGTCTCATTCTTGGTCCCTGGCAACTGCAACATCGATAAAGGAGTTACTCAAGAACGCACCGATCAAGAGGGCCGAGAATATATAGGGATTCATTAGAGGAAGATACATAGACGTCTTCACAAGTGTCCTTAGAACGTCGAGTGCGTGCGTGCGTCAGCAAACTCTCTCGTTTTCCTATTGTTGGTTATGGAATGAACCGATGCCCAGCTGAATTCTCCAGCTGTCAGTGCTTCAGGTTTTATTACTGTCATCGAGCATTATCATGACCCCGATGATGCGGCTGCTCCTGTCGACGTTGCTGCTGATACTGTCCTCCTGCTCGATCCTTCTTTGTTCAGCGAGCGGCGATGGTGGACCGAATAGCGCTATCTTCAACCTGGACAACACCGCGCTGGAGAAGAACCTCGCGGCGATATTTAACAAAGTGGCGCACAGCTCGGCGACCACGAAACGCAGCGTGCCCGCCTACGACGCGCAAGTTTCCGCCAGTACAACGTTGTCGACGGTGCCGTCACCGCTGACCACCACTACCACGACCACGACGACGAGCCCGTCAATACCATCCGTCAGATATCCTCCTGTTCCTCGGGCGACCATGTCGCCGGCCTTCCGCGAATTGCCTTCGTACGCTCCACCTTCTCGCGCCCTCTTCACGCCTCCTCTGCCGCCCGAGTACCTTCATCCGTTTGCGAATAAGCCAACGTTGAGGGGAACCAACTCGGACGTTCATTCGGGTCTGAAAAGACCGGTACCACCGCCGAGCGGCACGCCGGCTCACGAGAGGATACCTATCAGGCCTCCCGATCTTCAAGGTCCCTCCCAGATGCCGGAGAGACACTCTCATTCTAGAAACAAACCGTTAAACACACCGAGCAAGGAGCAGAACGTGGTGGAGTCGAGCGAATTGGACAGGAGGAACAGTACCAACGAGTTTGTGGCCACTCTGCATTATCCGAGCATCTCGAGGATATTGTCGGGCAGCAATGGCCGTAAGCAGGATATCCCGGAGATACTTCTGAAGCCTCTGGCAACGAAAAATCCGGCGCAGAACACGCCAGTGATACCAACCACCGAGAAGATGACAACGCCGTCTACAACCACGGCCAGGACCTCTAGCACGCTAGATTCTGCCAGGTCTGTCACGCAACCGACGATTTTCAATCTGCCGAACACCAGGAGGCACGACGACGACAGTTATCACGGGCTGAGGAACGAGAATGGCTTCAAGACGGAGAACATCGAGATCGTGGACACGGAGAGGCTTCCGTATCCTCAGCCACAACCCCCTGCTCCACCCCCCAAGAGGCCGAACGAGGCTGGCGACCATATCGTACCGCAAGTAGACACGCATCCCCTCGAATCCACCTGGCGAATCGCTTGGTTCCTCCACGTATACGTCGCCGCGATCATGTTCACGCTAATGGCTCTATACTCGATCTACAAGATCGTTCGTTTCAACGAAGCAACGAATCTACTCACCCAGTCGTACTTCCTCACCGTTCATCTGCTTCTCACGACCGTCTGTACCTTAAGGTGCTTTCACCTGTTCTACGACGCTTACAATCTCGGCCATTCACTGCCCGAACCTCTGTCCCTAGTGCTCATGTATCTACCGGCACCGTTGTTGTCCAGCGCGTTTGCCACTCTGGTGCTGTACCTAGCTCGTTGCTCGGAAGCACCGTCTCTGAACAACAGGTTTCTGTCACCGGCCGCGCTGGTGTTGTCGTCAACGGTTCACATAGTCCTTTGCGTCTCCCTGCACGTGTCCACGCACGTGCTTGGCTATCAGGACGAGGCGAAGATACTACCGTTGATCTGCCAGTGCATTTACATCATCGTCTGCGTGATGCTTGGCTTGGGTTACATGTACGTCTACCGGGTGGTACGCTCGCAGATCCTCCTAACGAACAACAAGACGGCTGGGACGAATCACATAGTCGGTACCGATCCTACCACGATGGCATTGAGCACCGCCATCACCACCAGCATCGCTACCGCTTTGTTCTTCATACTGATGGGATTCGTCCAACTGTACGGGATATTCGGGAATGTCCAGGAACGACCGCAATCGTATCCATGGCTATGGTGGGGCTGGCAGTTCTCCGTCAGACTACTCGAACTGGCGGTGTGCGGTCTACTCGCCTGGGTAGCCAGTCTATCCCAGTACCCGTTGCGAGAGAAACAGCTGCAACAACACCCGGTTCATTCTGGCTTCGCCCTGTTTCCATGCGGTAGCTCGACCTCCACCGAGAATATGGACGACGTGCTTTACCCAGCTATCTGCAGCACCAACCAGGCGATCCAGAACTACACGATGAGAACTGGGAAACAGGTTTACGACGATAGCTTCCCGCTGAACACACTGCCCGAGCATTTGAACATATCAGGTATCGACGCGTGTCCGCTACCATGCGATATTCAATGTTATGATCTGAATCCACCAGCAAACTGTTTTCTCGTTTCTGTGTTTCGTGAGAATTTTCCAACTTTTGTAGGTCTTGTGAATCTTTTTTTCTTTCTTTTTTTTTTTTTTTCTCTTGTTTTAAATTGCATCGAAACGTGACGAGCAAACCTGAAACAGGTTTTGCGTATAATTTTTGCGTATCTCGTTTAAGTGAATACTTACTTTCTTAATTTTATTTTTAAGCTCGGGGAAAAGTCCCGAGGCGAAGAAAAAGTTAAAGTTCGTTTACTTTCTTAGTTACCGGACGGAAGTAAAAATCTACTTGTTTTCAAAGCACTTTTGCCAAGATGTAATTGCAATTTTCCCTGACGTAGAAGGATATTCGCGGGAGAGATTATTCAATAATATTTCCATGAAATTCTTATGACGTGAAATTGTTGTTTTCCCCAATAGTCTTGCGAGATGTATAAACGATGAATTAGGTCATCCGGAGCAACGTGCTGTGTTACAGTCAACGTGCCTTGAGAGGCACGGTCGGAACGCTGACTCGCGGTATTAGTGCAATATCGAAACCTCGAAATCAGCAGTTCTTTCTACGCTTTTGTCTTCTAATCGACGCGCTATTGCCTTTAAGGTGCCGCGACCGGAATAGCATACTGAACATTGGGGACATTGATCTTTTTTTCTATTCGTACGTCTGTTTTCTCGATACCGGAAATCCAACTATTTTAAGTATGATCATTCCACGTGTTCTTTATTTCGTCATTACCCCTGTGAACAATAATTTTCAACGATCAATTTTCAGATATATACCTTTTTGTCTCACTTAATCGCTCTGCATTAACGAAACTGTTAAAGACACAATAACTCCTTTACGTTCCCCTAGATTTATTGTCAGTCTAAAAGAAAGAAAGAAAGAAAGAAACTCAAATTGTCGGTTCATTTGGACGAGATATACGCCACGAATTGCGAGAAAAACGAAGAGGATCGAACAGAAAGAGAAAAAGAAAAATACAATGAACGAGCAATCCGTTTTTCAAGCGTGAGGCTGTGTATAGTATATACTAAACAATAGTATTGTTGTTGCAGGTACTTTTGAGAGGCATTCCATTCGCAAGTCAGGCACCATGGGCCATTTCCCACATGAGGGTCGCGGTTCGTTAAACCGGCATGGTAATGGGATACAAACTCTAAGGAACTCGGAAAGTCGCGGCAGGCACACGCCTGTGCAGCAAGGAAGTGGCGGCGCTGTCCACGAGCAAACGCCGACCACAGGCTCGACGATGCTCGTCGCCGAGGATGGATTCGTCAGGTTTCGCAGCTTAGGGGCGGAGGACGACGAACTGTCGGACACACCGAGCGTTGTTGGCACCCACGGCAGAGGAAGTTCGCTGGCCGGAAGTGTGAGATTCAACGCGAGACACCCAACGCTGCAGCATCAGCATCCTCATCAGCACCAGCATCAACACTCGCTGCAACATCCGCATCAGAGTCAGCACCAGGCTCACCACCAGTTGTACATCAACACGTAAAAGTCGTATCGTTCCAGGCGTTCCAGATTGTAACTTCTTGTTCCCGGTTGACTCGGTAAGTTTCGCCAAGAAATGAAAATGAAGGATTATATATCGTCGGTGTCCAAGTCTCGATGCTTTCGAATGTCAACCATGTTCCGTATCTTATTCAAAGACACGCCGATTCTTAACTTGAAGCACGAAGACAACAATGTACACAGTTCTTTCATTACGCTTCGCGAATCTTCATGTTTTAAAACATTATGCGTGTCTTTGATTAAGGTAGAGTTTAATCAAACAGGATTAACATTCAAAAGCATTGAGACATATGATGGGGGATGAAGTTATACACGCGCTGATCGATAAATGATAAAGTAAAGCAGTTTCCATTGAGTTCTTGCCCAGACGTCGTAAAGGTGTCTGATGTATAACGCGCCGCGTAATTCCGTTGAAGAAACGAAAATGAAGAAACGCGAACAGCGAGAAAACGCGGCCTCGCGAATCGTTAAAAGTTGAGATTCCGCGCGTTTTATCTCCCCAAGAAGTTGATAAAAAAGTTTACCTAGCAGAGGTTAAAGTTCCTATGCGGAACAGCGTTAAAAGTAATTTAATAGGAACAATGAATTAACGGGATGTGCGCGCATATGAAATCCTCCCTCCAGCTTTCTGGACGATACTGTACTATTAAAATATTTTATATATATATATATATATATACTTGCCGACAGATTCAAAGTTGCGATTTTACGATACACTTACGATTATTTCTTATGCTTTTGTGTTACAGATTACGGTCAGAGAAGATTGTCAACGAAGATATAAGGATATGTTCCGCGGCTCTCTCTCTCTCTCTCTCTCTCTCTCTCTCTCTGGCAACTAATGGTCTAAACAACTTTGAAGAAACTAATTTTACCTTTAACTTTATGTAAGATACGTCCTTGTGTATAGACAAAACCTTCAAGCGAAAAATGGAAAAAAAAAAAAAGTATGATGAATTCGCGCCATTCGCATTCTTCCGCTTCGCGTCTGCGTCCGAGCCGGCGAACCTTTGCTGTTCATGGTATTTCGTAATATTTATTTCGAGGCTCTCGATCAAAGAGGCGGAGAAAGGAAATGAGAAAAGAAATAACGAAGATTAGAAAAGATAAAAGAAAAATGTATACGTGGAACTCTCGGTAACACAGAGTTTCTTTCCTCTACCTGTTAACGTGGGTATAGTGTTCAGGGTATCTCGAACTTCGACATTAGGGGCACTTGGTACTTATTTAAGGCTCATGTGATCTAAACGAATACGATCGTGTATCGTCATCGAGATGAAGATGAGAAGGAGACTTATAGCAGGCAAAGCTTTCTTTCGTTTTTCCTTCTTCGAGTAGCGAGACAAACTCGGCTGTGGAAACGTATCGGTGTAACATGTGATTCAGTGATGAAACCTGGCGTATGTGGTCCCGTGGATGAACTACAGGCACGCCATCTAGTAATTTATTCTTCTCACTTTATATAACTTTTTTTTTTTTTTTTAAACCTCTTGTCATTGCGAAAACTCGTGGTTGACAGTTTGTTTTAACGACACGGGCTATTACCGATGAGTACTCGAATATTTCCAGATCGTTAAGTTTTCACTAGCGAAAATGAGCCGCGCGTTTGTACAAATTTAAGGTACTCGACACACCATTTTCATCATCTGTTTCAACCGATACGCGTGTATCCTTCCTCGAGATTCTGCGCGCACGAGATTCCACCGCGTACTTGCTTTTTGCGATATCGACAGGAAGTATATTTTATAATGAAGAGTAAAAGCGAGAAAAAAAAAATGTTAAAAAAGTTAAAAAATGGAAACTTATTCACGTGGTCCAAGTAAGATGAACGAAAAAAAAAAAAAACGAAACGAGACTCGAGAGGTTTGTAGTAATTCTACGAAAGAAGAAGAAGAAAAAAAATAATAATTCCGAGCGAGTAAGTAGAAAAATGTAAATTCTCCTTCCTTATTTTTTTTTGTTTTCGTTTTGAAGTTGAAAGGAAACGAAGTAAAAAGAAGAAGCGTCTTGTTTGAGGACAAGAAGACCGAGGATACGACGATGAAGTTGAAGAAATTGAAAATAAATGGAAACAAAAAGAAAAGAAAAGAAAAAAAAAGACTAACGGCGTTGTACAGTCGATAATAATTTATCACTCAGTCCAATTGTAAGATTGATTTAGCAGTTAAGGGTTGGATTAAGAATTCCCTGTTACATATTAAGTTACGTCGATGTAGCCGGTAGATGCTACTGCGCTCGTAGAGACGGATATCAGCGATTTCTGTTAAACGAATTCAATGTCGAGCGACAAGCACGATGTAACGATGTTTCCTCTCCGCGTCGGAGACACCACATACGAAGGATTGAACTTCGCGCACAGGCCAGCATATTTTCTTCTGTTCCCTTTTCTTCTGTCTATTTTCCTCCTTTTTCCTTCCTCTCCCTCCCTCTATTAATTCCTCTGTGCTTAATCCACTTATTCCATATTCTTTCGTTTCCTTGTTCTTTTTCTTCTTCTTCTTCTTCTTCTTTTTCTTTCTTTCTTTTTTGAAGTCATCTTATTTTATGTGTAAGTACGCGTTCCTTTCGCATTGAACCTACGGTACAAAACAGTACTTTCTACCTTCTTCACTTCGTAATATCGGCAATAGGTTAAATAAAGCGGTCAGCGCAGTGTATATGTTTATATGGACATTGTAAATAAGGTATACGAGCTCGTCGTGAGTAGATATAAATTCGTTGCGATAGAATCTCTGTGCAGATTCTATCCAACGAGCACCGAGGTTCACGTGCAAACAGACATTAATACATGCGCGCACGAGCGCGTGCTTCGAGTATTCACGTACACACCGATCATACACGTATACATGTTCATTACACATGACGCACGCACACACATACACACACACACACACACACGCACGCACGCACGCGCGCGTACACATACCTAATCTCTATCCCCCTCCCCCCTCATAATTCTCAGTTGTAAATGCAAGACTTGTTTTTAATTTATGTCGAAAGCTGTATTTATTATGTGAAACATTCCACAGCAAGATGGCGATCAATGTGAATGCGATTTTGTGGGATTTTATTGCGATTTTAGATTAAAGGAAAAAGCATAGCGCTGAAGAAAGAGGAACAAATGTAAATAAAAGCTTTTTTGCGAAACACCCTTATTATGTTTTTCCTAATTTTCTGCGATTGTGTCAATATTAATCGTTGCACTGGACAATTGTCTATTTTCTATTTTCTCTATTATCTCTCCTTTTTTTTTTTCATTTTAAAGAAAACGTGAAGATTTGTAGTAAATTAAAATGGTCAGACATACAAACAAATATATTACGAACGAAATATCGAAAGCTTTTATATTTTCGCCACTGTTTCGCTGAAAGATCGTTCGATTTACCATCTCTTCAAAGATTGTTTTAACTTATTTTAAATCGCCGTTTCGTCCCATATTTCTACGGTGATTGCAACGTTTCGCATTCTCACGGTGTATACTATATGTATGCGCGGTGAAATAATCATTCAGCATAAAGTTTTAATTTTCTTGATGCCAGTGGAAATTACATTAATTGTCATGACCTAATTACGGATCAAACGGTGCTACCCGCAACGAATAGTAATGCAGTTTAGAGCGTTTATTTCGATGTTGCTTGTTTATAAATTCGTATTGTCATTTCACGAAACTGGAGAAAAAGGAAATATTTAAAAATGAGTTGTTTGCCGACCTATGTCGCGATGTAAAAGCAATTCTGTATAGATAACGCAAGTATGTCAGGAATAATGTACATAAAGAAATATTTAATAAACCTTATATGTAAAAATTCTGGTTGTATCGGATAACAATTTTTTACTTTAGAAAGAAAAGGAACTAGAATAATTAATTTTCAAATTATATTTCAAACAAAATTGACTTTTTCGAGATATCTTAAATTTCTGTACACAGAAAAGTATTCTAAAAAGAAGACTGATGTAAATACTTGTATTATATTTATTGAATTAGAAATCTTGGACTTAAACCTATGGATTTGAACCTAACATTAAATACACATATATATGTAGGATGTTACATTACAATTGTTTTATATAACTGACATATCAGATATTCATACTACATGTTAGTGATTGGTAGTAATGACATACAAATTAATCGTTTGATATACTTATAAACGTATATTCGGTTAAAAGAAAAAAAAAAAAAAATGCATTCAAAAGAAATTATAATAAATGGCACATAGATAGCCATCTGTCAACAAAAAGTTAAAATACTAGGCAAATGGTTTGTTTCACAAAAGAAATCAGATATCAATGTATGGTAGTCAAACGTAATTCTTAAAATAATTTTAACTATAAATTAATCAATGCTTATTAATGAATGTCTATAGAATGCGTGAAATAAAAATTATTTATATCCCTTGTTCTCGATAAGAGGTGTTTAGTTCCGTCGTTTTGCCACAACGTGGCGCTAATGTTTCTGACCTCATGAAACAAGTAAATTTTCATTTACGGAAGAACTTAATTAAGAAAATTAAATTGTTAACTTTTGTAATTGGATCTTTAGCTTCTTTTATATCCCTTGTGAACCATAAAACACAGAAATATTTATTTTTTTGCAATTAATTAATACCACAAACCTGTCAACAGATGGCGCTGAGAGCTCATTACCAATTGGCGCGAGAGTTCCATACCAATTAAACTTCCGTTGCGTGCACATCGATCAACATTTGAAAGTGAATTTCTAAATAATATTTCTGAATATTCTAATTATTTAAACAGTATCCAATATTTGAAAACAGTTAAAAGTAGTAGTAACTCAAGCAGAAGCATCACCAGATGCTTAAGAAGTTCAAAGGCGTTGAATGCAATCAAATGTAACCCAGCCATATTTTGCAATCCTGAGTACATGAGATCAGTAAGTCGGTTCACCATGGTTTAATTTTTTTGATGTTGGGTTAATTTTTGATCATGATTATTTGAAATTGAATACGAATCGTATCGTACATGAGATACTTTGACATTAACTATCCTTTAGTAATTATACGTAATATATTTTATCTTTCTGCATGTACGTAAGTAATATTAATTTAATAATACTAATGCTATTTAAATATTATATAGATATCTTAAGTATTTTTCTTTGAATTTATAATTAAGAAAATATAATTTTGTTATTAACTTAAAAAATAATTTTCTAACAGAAATATTTATTTATATATTGATTTATTAAATCAATATATCGATCTCAGATATACTTTTTACAAATTGTTTAAATTCAGTACAACTGTAAATCGTGACTTGTGTGATAAATATAAAAAACAATATTGATTTATGATACACTATAGTAAGATCCGTGCGTCCATGTGGTGGATCTTCGTAATTGGTATCGTTTTCCAAATATCTCAGAGCATTACTATTTGGAAACCTAACAAAATTTCTCCCAATATCACTATTTGTAAAACGATATCAAACTAAGAACTATGCAGACCACAGTTCAGTCTACAGTTCATCTTGTAAATTTCTTCCTTTATCTATTTCAAGATATAGACTATTATAAGACAATTAGTCTTCCAAGGGACAACGAGGGACGCCATGGGATGCGTGCATTTTAATATTAATATTAAGTTTCGTGGGCTTTAATATCACATTGCATGTGTCTTTAGTTAATCATAATTCAATTACTTCCTGCAAACTCACTGCGAGCACATTTTGCTCAATGACATGTTTTTCATCAGTAGCATCCATTCCCTTATTTCGTTCAAAGTAAAATTAACGTACCATTGACATAAAATGTGCTGGCAGGATATATATCTTCAGTGTGAAAGGCTGCCAATTATTGAGACTTAGAGTATGATCTAGTGAAATGATATATGTTCTAACATTTATTGTGTGATTATGTGAGTGATGAATTTACCATTTGTGAGATCATTGTTTAGGAGACACAGTTCCATAGTTTAACCTCACAGATACGTTATACATTGAACTTTGAGCTTGAGCTATCGAACGTCTGTCACCGCATTACCTAACAAAAACAAGTACAATAACTACTCGATACTCTTAAAGCAGAATACCAAGCCACGTGTATTACGAAAAGTGGATGGGATTAAGGCGCAGGGCGGGTCTCGAGTGTAGTCACCTCCTCGTGGTGAGACCTGGTAATTGATATTGTTTTCCAAACATACAACTTTGAAAAACGATATCAAGCTAAGAACTACACAACCCACAGTCCAGATTAACAAACACTCTTTCAATTGATTGACTAAACTGGCCTGTCAGAATAATTATTTAAGTAAATTATAGAGAAAATACGAACTTACATCGAAGAATATCTTCTATATCTCGAGATACTCACCTTAAGGATTTTTCAAAAACCCTCTGTATTTGGAGTACATGAATCTCGAGGAGGTGGTACGACATAGCCACACGTCCAGTGGTTCTCCTAATAGACAAGTTTTTCAAACAAAATTCAACCGGGCATATCTCGAGAAATAGAAAGCGTTTCTCGCTGACATTTCGTATTTTGTATCAGGAACATATGACCATACAACAAGTGGCACGATAAGGCCCCGCCCAACACGGTTCTCCTAACACATAGGTTTCTCGAAAGAACTTCAAGCGCGAATTTTCCGAGAATCAGAATGTCTATCTCACTGAAATTTCGGATTCTGTATCAGGAGCATATGACCATCGAAGAGGTAGCACGCCGCCTCACACGGTCCGCCTTTATACATAGGTTTTTCGAAAAAAAGTTCAAACGCGAATATTCCGAGAGTCAGAATGTCTATCTCGCTGAAATTTCGGATTTTGTATCAGGAGCATATGACAATCGAAGACGTCGCACCATAGGGCCCCTACTCATACGGTTCTCCTGATACATAGGTTTTTCGAAAGAAGTTCAAGCGCGATTATCTCGCGAGCCAGAAGGTACGTCACGCTGAAATTTCGAATTTTGTATCAGGAGCATATGACCATCGAAGAGGTGGCACCATAAGGCCCCGCCCCATATGGTTCACCAAATACATAGGTTTTTCGAAAGAATTTCAAGTACGAAAGTATAGCCAGGTCTATCTCGCTCAAATTTCCTATTTTGTGTCAGGAGCATATGACCACCGAAGAGGTGGCACGATAAGGGCCCGCCTTAAGCGGTTCTCCTAATACATAGGTTTCTCGAAAGAAGCTCAAGCGCGAATATCTCGCGAGCCAGAAAGTATATCTCGCTGAAATTTCGGATTTTGTATCAGGAGCATATGACTATCGAAGAGCTGGCACGATAAGGCCCCGTCTTAAGCGGTTGTCCTAATACATAGGTTTTTCGAAAAAGAATTCAAGCGAGAATGTTCCGAGAGTCAGAATGTCTATCTCGCTGAAATTTTGGATTTTGTATCAGGAGCATATGACAATCGTAGATGTGGCAAGATTGGGCCCATCCTCACACGGTTCTCCTGATACATAGGTTTTTCGAAAGAAATTCAACCACGAAAGTCTAATAAGCCAGGCCTATTTCGCTGAAATTTCGTAATTTATATCAAGAGCATATGACCATCGAAGAGGTGGCACGATAAGGCCCCGCCTTAAGCGGTTGTCCTAATTCATATGTTTTTCGAAAAAAAGTTCAAGCGCAAATATTCGGAGAGTCAGAATGTCTATCTCGCTGAAATTTCGGATTTTGTATCAGGAGCATATGACCATCGAAGAGGTGGCACGATAAGACCCCTCCTCACACGGTTCTCCTGATACATAGGTTTTTCGAAAGAAATTCAAGCACAAAAGTCTAGAAAGTCAGGTCTATCTAGCTGAAATTTTCTGTTTTGTATCAGGAGCATATGACCATCGAAGAGGTGGCACGATATGGCCCCTCCTCTCACGGTTCTCCTGATACATAGATGTTTCGAAAGAAATTCAAGCACGAAAGTCTAGTAAGCCAGGTCTATTTCGCTGAATTTTGTATCAGGAGCATATGGCCATCGAAGAGGTGGCACCATAAGGCCCCGCCTCACACGGTCCCCCTTTATACATAGGTTTTTCGAAAGAAGTTCAAGCGCGAATATCTCGCGAGCTAGAAGGTATATCGCGCTGAAATTTCGGATTTTGTATCGGGAGCATATGACCATCGAAGAGGTGGCACGATAAGGCCCAGCCCCATATGTTTCTCCAAATACATAGATTTCTCGAAAGAAATTCAAGCGCCAATATTCCGAGAGTCAGAATGTCTATCTCGCTGAAATTTTGGATTTTGTATCAGGAGCATATGACAATCGTAGAGGTGGCAAGATTGGGCCCATCCTCACACGGTTCTCCCGATACATAGGTTTTTCGAAAGAAATTCAACCACGAAAGTCTAGTAAGCCAGGCCTATTTCGCTGAAATTTCGTAATTTGTATCAAGAGCATATGACCATCGAAGAGGTGGCACGATAAGGCCCCGCCTTAAGCGGTTGTCCTAATTCATATGTTTTTCGAAAAAATATTCAAGCGCAAATATTCGGAGAGTCAGAATGTCTATCTCGCTGAAATTTCGGATTTTGTATCACGAGCATATGACCATCGAAGAGGTGGAACGATAAGACCCCTCCTCACACGGTTCTCCTGATACATAGGTTTTTCGAAAGAAATTCAAGCACAAAAGTCTAGAAAGTCAGGTCTATCTAGCTGAAATTTTCTGTTTTGTATCAGGAGCATATGACCATCGAAGAGGTGGCACGATATGGCCCCTCCTCTCACGGTTCTCCTGATACATAGATGTTTCGAAAGAAATTCAAGCACGAAAGTCTAGTAAGCCAGGACTATTTCGCTGAATTTTGTATCAGGAGCATATGACCATCGAAGAAGTGGCACCATAAGGCCCCGCCTCACACGGTCCCCCTTTATACATAGGTTTTTCGAAGGAAGCTCAAGCGCGAATATCTCGCGAGCTAGAAGGTATATCTCGCTGAAATATCGGATTTTGTATCGGGAGCATATGACCATCGAAGAGGTGGCACGATAAGGCCCAGCCCCATATGTTTCTCCAAATACATAGGTTTCTCGAAAGAAATTCAAGCGCCAATATTCCGAGAGTCAGAATGTCTATGTCGCTGACGTTTCGGATTTGGTGTCAGGAGCATATGACAATCGAAGAGGTGGCACAATAGGGCCTCTCCTCACACGGTTCTCCTGATACATAGGTTTCTCGAAAGAAGCTCAAGCGCGAATATCTCGCGAGCCAGAAAGTATATCTCGCTGAAATTTCGGATTTTGTATCAGGAGCATATGACTATCGAAGAGCTGGCACGATAAGGCCCCGCCTTAAGCGGTTGTCCTAATACATAGGTTTTTCGAAAAAGAATTCAAGCGAGAATGTTCCGAGAGTCAGAATGTCTATCTCGCTGAAATTTTGGATTTTGTATCAGGAGCATATGACAATCGTAGAGGTGGCAAGATTGGGCCCATCCTCACACGGTTCTCCCGATACATAGGTTTTTCGAAAGAAATTCAACCACGAAAGTCTAGTAACCCAGGCCTATTTCACTGAAATTTCGTAATTTGTATCAAGAGCATATGACCATCGAAGAGGTGGCACGATAAGGCCCCGCCTTAAGCGGTTGTCCTAATTCATATGTTTTTCGAAAAAATATTCAAGCGCAAATATTCGGAGAGTCAGAATGTCTATCTCGCTGAAATTTCGGATTTTGTATCAGGAGCATATGACCATCGAAGAGGTGGAACGATAAGACCCCTCCTCACACGGTTCTCCTGATACATAGGTTTTTCGAAAGAAATTCAAGCACAAAAGTCTAGAAAGTCAGGTCTATCTAGCTGAAATTTTCTGTTTTGTATCAGGAGCATATGACCATCGAAGAGGTGGCACGATATGGCCCCTCCTCTCACGGTTCTCCTGATACATAGATGTTTCGAAAGAAATTCAAGCACGAAAGTCTAGTAAGCCAGGTCTATTTCGCTGAATTTTGTATCAGGAGCATATGACCATCGAAGAGGTGGCACCATAAGGCCCCGCCTCACACGGTCCCCCTTTATACATAGGTTTTTCGAAGGAAGCTCAAGCGCGAATATCTCGCGAGCTAGAAGGTATATCTCGCTGAAATATCGGATTTTGTATCGGGAGCATATGACCATCGAAGAGGTGGCACGATAAGGCCCAGCCCCATATGTTTCTCCAAATACATAGGTTTCTCGAAAGAAATTCAAGCGCCAATATTCCGAGAGTCAGAATGTCTATCTCGCTGACGTTTCGGATTTGGTATTAGGAGCATATGACAATCGAAGAGGTGGCACAATAGGGCCCCTCCTCACACGGTTCTCCTGATACATAGGTTTCTCGAAAGAAGCTCAAGCGCGAATATCTCGCGAGCCAGAAAGTATATCTCGCTGAAATTTCGGATTTTGTATCAGGAGCATATGACTATCGAAGAGCTGGCACGATAAGGCCCCGCCTTAAGCGGCTGTCCTAATACATAGGTTTTTCGAAAAAGAATTCAAGCGAGAATGTTCCGAGAGTCAGAATGTCTATCTCGCTGAAATTTTGGATTTTGTATCAGGAGCATATGACAATCGTAGAGGTGGCAAGATTGGGCCCATCCTCACACGGTTCTCCTGATACATAGGTTTTTCGAAAGAAATGCAACCACGAAAGTCTAGTAAGCCAGGCCTATTTCGCTGAAATTTCGTAATTTGTATCAAGAGCATATGACCATCGAAGAGGTGGCACGATAAGGCCCTGCCTTAAGCGGTTGTCCTAATTCATATGTTTTTCGAAAAAAAATTCAAGCGCAAATATTCGGAGAGTCAGAATGTCTATCTCGCTCAAATTTCGGATTTTGTATCAGGAGCATATGACCATCGCAGAGGTGGCACGATAAGACCCCGCCTCACACGGTCCCCCTTTATACATAAGTTTTTCGAAAGAAGTTCAAGCGCGAATATCTCGCGAGCTAGAAGGTATATCTCGCTGAAATATCGGATTTTGTATCGGGAGCATATGACCATCGAAGGTGGCACGATAAGGCCCAGCCCCATATGTTTCTCCAAATACATAGGTTTCTCGAAAGAAATTCAAGCGCCAATATTCCGAGAGTCAGAATGTCTATCTCGCTGACGTTTCGGATTTGGTATCAAGAGCATATGACAATCGAAGAGGTGGCACAATAGGGCCCCTCCTCAAACGGTCCTCCTGATACATAGGTTTCTCGAAAGAAGCTCAAGCGCGAATATCTCGCGAGCCAGAAAGTATATTTCGCTGAAATTTTGGATTTTGTATCAGGAGCATATGACTATCGAAGAGCTGGCACGATAAGGCCCCGCCTTAAGCGGTTGTCCTAATACATAGGTTTTTCGAAAAAGAATTCAAGCGAGAATGTTCCGAGAGTCAGAATGTCTATTTCGCTGAAATTTTGGATTTTGTATCAGGAGCATATGACAATCGTAGAGGTTGCAAGATTGGGGCCATCCTCACACGGTTCTCCTGATACATAGGTTTTTCGAAAGAAATTCAACCACGAAAGTCTAGGAAGCCAGGCCCATTTCGCTGAAATTTCGTAATTTGTATCAAGAGCATATGACCATCGAAGAGGTGGCACGATAAGACCCCTCCTCACGCGGTTCTCCTGATACATAGGTTTTTCGAAAGAAATTCAAGCTCAAAAGTCTAGAAAGTCAGGTCTATCTAGCTGAAATTTTCTATTTTGTATCAGGAGCATATGACCATCGAAGAGGTGGCACGATATGGCCCCGCCTTAAGCGGTTGTCCTAATTCATATGTTTTTCGAAAAAAAGTTCAAGCGCAAATATTCGGAGAGTCAGAATGTCTATCTCGCTGAAATTTCGGATTTTGTATCAGGAGCATATGACCATCGAAGAGGTGGCACGATAAGGCCCAGCCCCATATGTTTCTCCAAATACATAGGTTTCTCGAAAGAAATTCAAGCGCCAATATTCCGAGAGTCAGAATGTCTATCTCGCTGACGTTTCGGATTTGGTATCAGGAGCATATGACAATCGAAGAGGTAGCACAATAGGGCCCCTCCTCAAACAGTCGTCCTGATACATAGGTTTCTCGAAAGAAGCTCAAGCGCGAATATCTCGCGAGCCAGAAAGTATATTTCGCTGAAATTTTGGATTTTGTATCAGGAGCATATGACTATCGAAGAGCTGGCACGATAAGGCCCCGCCTTAAGCGGTTGTCCTAATACATAGGTTTTTCGAAAAAGAATTCAAGCGAGAGTGTTCCGAGAGTCAGAATGTCTATTTCGCTGAAATTTTGGATTTTGTATCAGGAGCATATGACAATCGTAGAGGTTGCAAGATTGGGGCCATCCTCCCACGGTTCTCCCGATACATAGGTTTTTCGAAAGAAATTCAGCCACGAAAGTCTAGGAAGCCAGGCCTATTTCGCTGAAATTTCGTAATTTGTATCAAGAGCATATGACCTTCGAAGAGGTGGCACGATAAGGCCCCGCCTTAAGCGGTTGTCCTAATTAATATGTTTTTCGAAAAAAAATTCAAGCGCAAATATTCGGAGAGTCAGAATGTCTATCTCGCTGAAATTTCGGATTTTGTATCAGGAGCATATGACCATTGAAGAGGTGGCACGATAAGACCCCTCCTCACGCGGTTCTCCTGATACATAGGTTTTTCGAAAGAAATTCAAGCTCAAAAGTCTAGAAAGTCAGGTCTATCTAGCTGAAATTTTCTATTTTGTATCAGGAGCATATGACCATCGAAGAGGTGGCACGATATGGCCCCTCCTCTCACGGTTCTCCTGATACATAGATGTTTCGAAAGAAATTCAAGCACGAAAGTCTAGTAAACCAGGTCTATTTCGCTGAATTTTGTATCAGGAGCATATGACCATCGAAGAGGTGGCACCATAAGGCCCCGCCTCACACGGTCCCCCTTTATACATAAGTTTTTCGAAAGAAGTTCAAGCGCGAATATCTCGCGAGCTAGAAGGTATATCTCGCTGAAATATCGGATTTTGTATCGGGAGCATATGACCATCGAAGAGGTGGCACGATAAGGCCCAGCCCCATATGTTTCTCCAAATACATAGGTTTCTCGAAAGAAATTCAAGCGCCAATATTCGGAGAGTCAGAATGTCTATCTCGCTGAAATTTCGGATTTTGTATCAGGAGCATATGACCATCGAAGTGGTGGCACGATAGGACCCCTCCTCACACGGTTCTCCTGATACATAGGTTTTTCGAAAGAAATTCAAGCTCAAAAGTCTAGAAAGTCAGGTCTATCTAGCTGAAAATTTTCTATTTTGTATCAGGAGCATATGACCATCGAAGAGGTGGCACGATATGGCCCCGCCTTAAGCGGTTGTCCTAATTCATATGTTTTTCGAAAAAAAGTTCAAGCGCAAATATTCGGAGAGTCAGAATGTCTATCTCGCTGAAATTTCGGATTTTGTATCAGGAGCATATGACCATCGAAGAGGTGGCACGATAAGGCCCAGCCCCATATGTTTCTCCAAATACATAGGTTTCTCGAAAGAAATTCAAGCGCCAATATTCCGAGAGTCAGAATGTCTATCTCGCTGACGTTTCGGATTTGGTATCAGGAGCATATGACAATCGAAGAGGTAGCACAATAGGGCCCCTCCTCAAACAGTCGTCCTGATACATAGGTTTCTCGAAAGAAGCTCAAGCGCGAATATCTCGCGAGCCAGAAAGTATATTTCGCTGAAATTTTGGATTTTGTATCAGGAGCATATGACTATCGAAGAGCTGGCACGATAAGGCCCCGCCTTAAGCGGTTGTCCTAATACATAGGTTTTTCGAAAAAGAATTCAAGCGAGAATGTTCCGAGAGTCAGAATGTCTATTTCGCTGAAATTTTGGATTTTGTATCAGGAGCATATGACAATCGTAGAGGTTGCAAGATTGGGGCCATCCTCCCACGGTTCTCCCGATACATAGGTTTTTCGAAAGAAATTCAGCCACGAAAGTCTAGGAAGCCAGGCCTATTTCGCTGAAATTTCGTAATTTGTATCAAGAGCATATGACCATCGAAGAGGTGGCACGATAAGGCCCCGCCTTAAGCGGTTGTCCTAATTAATATGTTTTTCGAAAAAAAATTCAAGCGCAAATATTCGGAGAGTCAGAATGTCTATCTCGCTGAAATTTCGGATTTTGTATCAAGAGCATATGACCATCGAAGAGGTGGCACGATAAGGCCCCGCCTTAAGCGGTTGTCCTAATTAATATGTTTTTCGAAAAAAAATTCAAGCGCAAATATTCGGAGAGTCAGAATGTCTATCTCGCTGAAATTTCGGATTTTGTATCAGGAGCATATGACCATTGAAGAGGTGGCACGATATGGCCCCTCCTCTCACGGTTCTCCTGATACATAGATGTTTCGAAAGAAATTCAAGCACGAAACTCTAGTAAGCCAGGTCTATTTCGCTGAAATTTCGTATTTTGTATCAGGAGCATATGACCATCGAAGAGGTGGCACCATAAGGCCCCGCCTCACACGGTTCTCCTGATACATAGGTTTTTCGAAAGAAATTCAAGCACAAAAGTCTAGAAAGCCAGGTCTGTCTAGCTGAAATTTTGTATTTTGTATCAGGAGCATATGACCATCGAAGTGGTGGCACCATAAGGCCCCTCCTCACACGGTTCTCCTAATACATATGTTTTTCGAAAGAAATTCAACCACGAAAGTCTAGTACGCCAGGCCTATTTCGCTGAAATTTCATAATTTGTATCAGGAGCATATGACCATCGAAGAGGTAGCACGATAAGGCCCTTAAGCGGTTCTCCTAATACGTGTTTTTTTCGAAAGAAATTCAAGCGCGAAAGTCTAGAAAGCTAGGTCTATCTCGCTGAAATTTCCAGGAGCATATGACCATCGAAGAGGTGGCACGATAAGGCCCCTCCTCACATGGTTCTCCTGATACATAGGTTTTTCGATAGAAATTCAAGCACGAAATTCTAGAAAGCCAGGTCTATCTCGCTGAAATTTCGAATTTTGTATCAGGAACATATGACCACCGAAGTGTTGGCACGATACGGCCCCGCCTCAAGCGGTTTTCCTGATACGTAGATTTTCGAGAGGAATTCACGCGGTAATATCTAGAGCCAGAAGGTCTGTCTCGCTGAAATTTCGGATTTTCTGTCATTAGCGTATGACTATCGAAGAGGTGGCACGACAAGGCCCCTCCTCACACGGTTCTCTTGATACATAGGTTTTTCGTAACAAATTCAAGTGGGCTATATGTCGAGAGCCAAATTCCTTGCTGAAATTTCGAGTTTTGTATCATGATTATATGAACGTTGAGGTGGTTGCACGACATATCCCCACGTCGAGCGGTTCTCATAATACATAGGTTCCTGGAATGCATTTCAAGCTGTGGTATCTCGAGATCCACAACGTGTTTCTATTTGAAATTTCGAATTTTGAATGTGAATAGCATGAGAATATAATGGAATCTGTAATATTTTACTTGTCATCTAATATTTCCTGGAGTCCAGTTTATATCGTCAAATAGAGGAAGGAGAGGAATTTGCATGATTTAAACTGCTCTGTAGGTTCTTAGCTTGATATCGTGTTTCAAACTTTTGTATTTGTAAAACGTTATGAATTTCCAGGTCTCACCACGAGGAGGTGACTACGCACGAGAGCCCAGACCCGAATCCCAATCATCCTCCATTACATGCAAGAATCTCGGCATTCAACTTAATGAATGCCGAGTTGTTATTCTACTTGGCCCGGGGTTACGTAAAGAGGAGACTGACGTTCCATAGTACAATCTCAAACTTAAGTCTAAATCTTAACTCTAAAGCACATGTATGAAATTGAACTATGGAACTCTGTCTCCTGAACAACGATCGCCTTAACAATCGCGCAATCATACAATAACGCAGTACATACAATCATACAATCATACAATGCATACAAATGAAAATCATACAATTTGTCGCAATCTCTCGCAGCCTTTTGTCTAACATGAAAGTTACACAATAATTGTACAATAATTCGCAGTCCTAACTGAGCAGTCTGTATCAAAGATACGTTTATCGAACTGTGAACGAAATGAGGAATTCGAAACTATCGGCACGCTTCAATATCGTGCTTTGCGAAGGATAAAACGCGAAATAAAGCCTTTGCAATAGAGTAGAGTTTCCAGCTTTCGTTATCAGTGTGCCAAATTAAGGTTCGAACACTTAGAGGCAAGTAGTCTAGCGCAACCCCCAACGACACAGTGGGGTTCCGAAGAACCACTGGAGTCGGATTACCAAGGAACTAGACTACATGAACCTCACCTCGTCCATTCGGACGAGGCTGCAGTTCCCCGATTTAACACACTGACAACGAAAGTTGGTAACTCTTCTCTAGTGCAATGACTGTAACGATAGTAACAACGAATGAAAGAAGAGAGGAGAGGAAGGATTCCTAATTTCGTCTCAAGTTAAATAAATGTGTCTATGTACAGAATGCTCTCACAGTGAATTTCCAAATATTAACTATCTTATAATTAAGTAAAACTAAACGCACGCAACTTAAAACTAAGACGCACGCGTTCCACGATGTTCCTGCGAAATCGCTGGAGGCCCAATAGTTTACTTATCAACTAATTGTCCCTACAGTTCAGTTTAGATCGTAAAATAACGAAAGGAAAGAAATTTATACTTCCAAAACTGAACTGTAGTTTGCGTAGTTCTTAGCTTGATATCGTTTTACAAGTATTAATGTTTGTAAAACTCTGATGTTTGTAAAAAGGTATCAATTACCGGGTCTCACCACGAGGAGGTGACTACGCACGAGACCCACCCGGACCCGAATCCCATCCACCCTCCATTACATACAAGCAACTCGGATTTCAACTTAATGAATGCCGAGTTTTTATTCTACTTGGCCCGGGGTTACGTAAAAAGGAGACAGACGTTCCATAGTTCAAACTCAAACTTAAGTCTAAATCTTAACTCTAAAGCGCATGTATGAGATAGAATTATGGAACTCTGTTTCCCGACAACGATCGCGTTATCAATCATACAGTACATACAATCGTACAGTCGTAAAATCGTACAATCATACTATCATACAGTCATACAATACATAGAATACATATATTCATACAAAACATAACTAGAACTAAACGCACGCAACTTAAAATTAAGACGCACGCATCCCACGATGTCCCTGCGAAATCCCTCGTCGTCCATCGGTGGCCCGCTGGGGGCTTAATAGTTTACTTATCAACTAATTGTCGCTACAATCATTCAATCATACAATTCATACAATACAATCATACATTACATACAATTCATACAATTCATACAGTTCATACAATACATACAAGTGAAAGTCTTACAATGTTTTACTTTCACTCGCAGCGTTTCATACTAACATACATACATATCTATCTTTCACGTTACATAATAATTGAACAATAATTCGCAGCCCTAACAGCGCATTCTGTATGAAAGACTCGTTTACTGAACGTTGAACGAAATAAGGGAAGCGAAACTATTGACACGCTTCAATATCGTGCCGTACAAAGGATATAACGCGAATTGTAGCCGCGATTTGTCAGTGTGCCAAATCGAAGTTCGAGCATTTAAAGGCAAGTAGTCTAGCGCAATCCTCAACGACACAGTGGGGTTCCGAAGAACCGCTGAGTCGGATTACAAAGGAACTAGACTACATGAACCTCACCTCGTCCAGCTTCGGACGAGGCTGCAGTTCCCCGATTTGACACACTGACCATGATATGTGGAAACTTTAGTGCAATGACGATAGAAACGATCGAAAGAAGAGAGCAGTAGGGAGATTCCTAATTTCGGTTCAAGTTAAATAAACGTGTCTTTGTACAAAATGCGCTCACAGCGAATTTATAAATATTAACTATCTTATAACTAACTAAAACTAAACGCACGCAACTTACAATTAAAACGATGTCCGTGCGAGATCCCTCGTCGTCCATCGGTGGCCCGCTGGGGGCCCAATAGTTTACTTATCAACTAATTGTCCCTACAGTTCAGTTTAGACCTTGAAATAATAAAAGGAAAGAAATTTACACGGTCTAAATTGAACTGCAGGGTGCGTAGTTCTTAGCTTGATATCGTTTTACGAACATTAAAGTTTCTAAAATGATATCAATTACCAAGACCCACCACGTGGAGGTGACTACGCACGGGTCTCATTATAATATATTGTAATTCAGTACTGTTTTATATATTGTTAATGTTTTATATATCACACGAATCACGACTGTATTGAATTTAAGTAATTTATTAAAAAGGGAAAAGATATTCGTAAAATAAGGCATAATTGTTTCATCAATCTAATGACTAATTTAAGATATTGAATAAATATTCTTGTTTGACAAATTAATAGTAAAAGACTAAATTAGTTAAACAGTTAATTAAAATTTCTTAGAAATGTATTAGTAACTCGATTACTACAAATGATTAATTAAAAATTTTAAATAATACTTAGAAATGTTATAGAAGAGAATTTATTGTTTAATTGTTACAAATTATTAAAATTATTAGATAATGTTTAAACAATTAGAATATTCAGAAATATTATTTGAAAATTTGCTTCTAAAATTTGTGTCGATCCGTACGCAACGAAAGTTCGATTTATACTGAGCTCTTATTTCCGTATCGGTCGAAATATACTCGCCTTAATCGACCGACGAAAACAGTTTATTAAAATTTCGTAGAAACGTATTAGTGACTCGATCGCTACAAATGATCAACTGAAAATTTTAAATAGTTGTTTGAAATGTTATTAAAGAGAATTTATTATTTGATTGTTACAAATAAGTTATTAGAAATATTAGATAATGTTTAGACAATTAGAATATTGAAAATATTGTTTAAAAATTCACTTCGAAAGTTTTATCGGTATGCACACGATGAAGGTTCAACTTATGACGTTTCTCGCTGCTCAATCTTAAAAGTAAAGTCAGTGATGCACAGCAGATAATATTCTTTGTCAATACTTTCAAAAACACTTTTTCTATTTGATAATCAGTAATTTTACAGTTTTATTATTTTATAGCCTCCATTAAATGATGGCAATAAAAGGCAACAATAAATACTGTAATTTCTATATTTTTTACAAAGTCAAACTACGTTTGCACGGTTAGTTTTTAACTTATAATTCTGTTGAGATGTACTAAATGCTAATTTATAAGTCTGTGACACATAATACTAATTTATGCAAAAAATAATCATATTCGAGACAAAAACTAAATTGATCGTCTTTTAAGAATAGCTATGCAAATAAAAAAGCGTTCATGTTTAATTTAATAATTTTCGATGTAGACATAACGTTATTTCACAGACGAAATGCAACGAAAATGCAACTCAGTGAGTTCGTTCTAATAAATAACATTGTAATAATAATGTATAAAAAAGAAAATATGTATTGTATCGATCAAGAAAATAAACTTATGACAATAGACTGAAATGAAATGACTTCGAAATTTCGAAACGGATGAATTTTGCAAGAAATAATTTACAATACATAATGTGCTTCTTTATTTGCAAACAATATTTGTGGAAATATTTTATTAATAAGTTCAAACTTTCATAAAATCGAGTTTACGGGATAAAGATATTTTACTCCCATAATCGAGTTTACGGAATATAATTGATTCAAATTGTGAATTTACAAATTTGTAAATGAAAAAACATCATATCTAGTTATATTGTTCATAAAAATATCATATTTCAATAAATTTTTTCTAATACTTTTAAATAAATGTTAGTAGTCAAATATATACTAAATTTTTCATCGATCTCTGTTTTAAATCGTTATATTCGTTCATTGATGAAGTACCACTACATTCAATTCAATGAATAATTCTTGAAATAAATCTGACAACACTGTTCATATTTTTTTGATTTTCGCGGTACAAAACTTGCCTGAATCGGTACGATAGGATATGACACGAAAATGGTAAGAAGGTCCATAGAACTTTTAGTTGTGGGCCGAAAATATACATTGTATGCAACGTCTATTCATATACCTCGTCTACGGCGTTACGATGCAAAACCTGCTTAAATCGATATGATAAAATATAATACTAAAATGGTACTGGGATCAGATAACACGAAAAACCATTGAATATTAGATTTATCCTATGGTTATCCTATGTCCTATATGTCCTATCCTATTTATATAAAGCATTTAGTTCCATTATTTCGTCACAACGTGGCGTTAGTATTTCTGACCTCGTAAAATAAATAACTTTTCATTTGCATAAAAAATTAAATTAGAGAATTGAAATGAAAACTTTTGTAACTGCGTTTTCTTAATTAAATCTTTAGCTTTCCTTTTATGTTCCTTTTGTATTGTAAAATTTAGCAATAAATATTTTTAATAGTACCACTAACTTAGTTACCTAACTCTGTCCAAATTGAAGCGCTTTGCACTAATTTGCAAAATACTCCGTTTAAGATCTCTAGCTTTCATTATAGAGTCCATTTAAATTTCAAATTGTGTTAATAAAGATTTTCAAATTTTGTTTAATAACTCGGAACAGATCTTCAAGTAGGATTCAATTTCTCGCAAACTCGTTGAACATTAGAACCAAATTTGTTTGTGAATGTTATCGATAACATTATTTTTGAAATTACGGCTATAAAAGGAAAATTATTGGCGAAAAAATTTAAATTAATTGTTGCTTTTAACATAGATACATAGTATATGAGGTATATTTGTATACTTTGTCTGTGATGATTTGCTATTGTTTGAATTGAAATTAAATTTTAAATGAGTGAAAACTTACTATGAAGTGGTTTAGATAGTCAAAATTTTATCTACAGACAAGATATATGCATTATTTTCAAGTTAACGAATTATATAATTTATAATTTATTTCACGCACTAGAATAATATATTTTTAATCATTAAAAGTATTTTAAAAAATTGCAAAAACGATTATTTTATAATTTTTTTGAAGATAAAAATGTTGAAGCTTAGACATAAAATTACAGTGGGCATGAGATCTATCTAGTACAACGTTTATGCCTATCCAACTACTTGATTTTAAATTTAATGTTAGATACTTAATTTCATTCTATTAAAATCTGTAACATTTCTTAATACCGTAGATATAAGATGTAATGCGAAGATATAATGTTATTTTTATTTACATATCGTTCAAAATATTCATCATGTTTTGTAATTAGACTTGAAAAATTTGCTACCTGCATGTTGTAAATAATCCTTAAGGACAGTATCTTATAAACGTGTACGTTTTTAAATTTAACTTAAGATGAGCAAAAATGTTATTAAATGCATTTCATTTTACTATCCACTTACAAAATCACGATACATTCCACGATATTAAAACTGTATTATACAGAATTAAAAGAAGTTCAATTAACATTGCGCCAGTATTGAAAAGTTAAGATCTCGAAGTTGTGTGACAAACAATTAAACTATTATAACAGTTTGTATTGAATAATTATTAAAATTCAAGGTTGCAATTGACTTTTCATGTATTTCTTAAAATCTATGCTGATTTAAGGCGAATAACTTTTAAATTTCCGTCGTTACAAAATATATAGTATATCGCTAGCGAGTTTCGGTAACTCTCGAAACACCGGAAATGTTCTTTGGTTCGTTTGCCGCCAAAGCAAGCAGTGTGCTGGGATGAAATTGTTTATACTTTCGTTCGCGATCCTTCGTCTTTCAAGAGATTGAATCGTCCAGTACAGTGTAAAAAAGAGAATCTGATAAACGGATTGATCACTTGTGCGTGTTTTCGGTGAAATTTCGTTCGTCGAACAAAATCAGCAATGGCCAAAGTTCAATTAGCAAATGTAGCTGTTCTCGACAATCCTTCGCCGTTTCTAAATCCATTTCAATTTGAAGTTACGTTCGAATGCATCGAAGAATTGAAAGAAGGTAGCTGTTCAATATTTTTCACCTTTTGTTAAATACATTCGTGCAAATTGACTTAGGTGTTATACAAAATGAATCAGATATTCGAGTATAATTTGGTGCTTGCTTAGGTTAGTTTCAATGATTTAATACCGAGTTGTCCAAGGACGAACCAGTCGAAACTTTTTTCAATGATCTTTTGTCAAGATAATATTGATATATTTCAATTTTAATATATATATTTTATATTCCCTCTTTCAAAGTTCGTACTGAATGATCTGCTTCCAAGCAAGCAGTATAACGTGTTATAATGATAATGATAATGATGTTACAGATTTGGAATGGAAAATGATATATGTCGGCAGTGCTGAATCTGAAGAATTTGATCAGGTTTTAGACACAATTTATGTTGGACCCATTCCCGAAGGAAGGCATATGTTCATTTTTCAGGTACATAAATAATATTATTTAACTAAGTAATAGATCTGAATTTCTGTTAAAAATCTTCTGTTAAGGCAGCAATATATTTCTACTTGTACTTAATTCCTATTATTTATTTTAGGCTGATCCTCCAGATGTCAGCAGGATTCCAGTAAATGATGCTTTAGGAGTCACAGTTGTTTTATTAACTTGTTCATACAGAGGACATGAATTTGTGCGCGTTGGTTATTTTATAAATAATGAATATACAGATGCGGAACTTAGAGAAAATCCACCACCACAGCCTCAGTTTGATAAAGTACAAAGAAACATCTTGGGGGATAAACCGCGTGTCACTAGATTCAAAATAAACTGGGATGATGGAGCAAGTTCAGCAACAAATAACATACCAGAAGGCATGGATGCGCAATCTTTAGAAGAAACATCACAGGATGCGCCAACATCCACATTGGGTTTTACAGAAAATACACACAACAGCATGGAAGTGATGTGAATGTTAACTGTCAGTAATATATAAGCTAGCAGAGACCATAATATGATGATTGAAGTAGTACCTGGAAAGAAAATTCAAACAATTCATATATTTGGATACCTGAAAGAAAAAACATTGTAAGAAAATGGTACCCTTTTATGTAATACATACTAATTGGCTTCCCTTTATTAAAAAAGCTTATATGCTGAAAGAAAGTTACATTATAGTAATATAATTGTTTTAACCTTGTATAAAAATAAAATTGTTTACTATTGGATGCTTACTATATAATTGTTTGATTTGGAAAACAATTAGGAATTACTTAGTATGTAATATCAAATAAAAAAAAACATCAGTCATAAAAAAATGAATTCGTAATAGAAATTATAAATGATAAATTTAATAACTAAGAAAAACATCGTATTGAAATAACAACAAAATATGGAAGAAGAATGTGCTTCAAACTAATAGTTTTAAACGTCGTGATTGTTAATGCAATGAAGAAGTACTCTGGAACTGTTTAAACGTTAATTCTTGATAACTGTGTATTGTATGATGATATTCTAGAAATGTTTCTAATTTTTGTGTTTAATATTTTAAGTATTATATTATGGCTTATTATATCATAAATTAATAGAAATAAGGCTATCCCAATTTTATCTGTGTATGTACATATATACTAAAATGAGAATACATATTATGTTTTTTACTTCATTATACATTGTTTTTAAATATTTCACCTTCATTGATTACTGTGATGTAAAGGTTTGTAAGAGTAGAATAACATTAATTATGATGTAATGATATAAAAAATCATTATATGAATAATTCAAAGCTTTTCGCACATTGAAATCTCTTTTAAGTTTTAATTTTTGATAATTAATTTATGTAATAAATTATAATCAATACAAACTTAATATTTCCAATTTTTTTTAAATTTAAAATCATGGTACAAAAGTTGCTTTTTAACTTAGAAATGAGAATATTATATGCTGTAATATTATAGTATAGATACACACTACCATTATCAGTTATTCCCTGTCTTGCAATTAAACTTTCAAAAGTGAAATTGATTGGTTTCTTGAATTTATATTAATTACTAACAATCTTCAATTATTAATAAATTGTCAAGCAACACTAATTAGCAAGTGCATTATTAAAAACTTTGAATAATTTGCAATGAAATTGCTTATTTATTCAGGAGCTTGTTTTAACTAAGTTTTTATTTATAAAAATAATAGTTATGCGATCTAGTTTTCCGAATATTATGTTTTTGAATTATATATCGAAACGATATCAATGATAAGTGATATGTCACTGAAGAACCACAAGAGAAGAATATAACAAATCACATTCTGCGGCAACAGCAACTATTTTAAACATTTAATACACTAATTAAATCTATCTCAGTTATTCTGACTCTATTTGAATTATAATAAGACAGAATGATTTTACATTTGTTCTCATTGATAATGCAATGTATTTTTATAAATTTAATATTTACAGTATATTTCAACTTTTGTAAATTTATGCAATTTGTTACATCATTTAAAACATAACAATTCGATAACTATATCTTTACACGTAAATTGCAATCGACAGTTTTGTTGAAAATATAGTCAAACGAACTAATAATACGTAGTACGAATACAACTTTATTTCGCACAATTCATCAAGCAGAATCTAATTTGAAGATATAAATATTAATTTAACGTTAAATAAATATAAGCATCTTTATACTGTTTGTAATATAAAATAATAAAATATTCAAATTCATCTTTTTTTCAATTGGCCTCATTCGCAGTTATTTGACAAAATTTCGAACTGCGCACAATCAGTTCGCTCCCCTAGCTACGCATTAAGTAGAAAGTATTTCATTGTTGTCAGAAACGAGGGGTCAGTATAATATTACTACACTACTGTTGACGTCACCCCCACCACCTGTTTCGTCGCAAGCAGGTTCGAACACGTTTAGTATACGCCGGTTCTGCCGACGAACAGCATCAGATTGTAGGTGGATTGTAAACAAAGTGCGAGCGTTTTTACGTGCGAAATCGTGCGCACGAATGAATCTGTCAACAGTCTACGGAAGAATTTTACTCATATACGAGTACATCACTAGAAGTAATTCATCTTTTCAACCTTTATACGTCCACATCATATCTTCCAATGGTAAGTAAAAAGGAAATTTTACACCACACCGTGTATCGAGGTGTTAAAATTTGTGATTTGTTTGTCACAGCCTCCAAATACACATGAGAGAATCGAATGATCTGAATTAATAAGTTATAACATGCACACTTCTGGTTATAATACTACGCATGAAGTTTTGACATTGATACAAATATATATATCCGGGTTATCAAATTAATGACACAATCAAGTTTGAGATACATTAGATGTCACTTACATGTTATATACACTACACGGGTCTTTCATGAACATGCAAGGATAGGGAGTATAACGGAGTATATAACGAAGAATATGAAATCATGTAGCTCTGTTCCAAGTTCTTCTATTTATATATGTATTATTAACACTAACATCAAAATTTAAGTTTTTTTTAAAAAAACGCAATTTCAAATCGTGATTTCATCATCTTTTTTTTAGAGTTTGATTATTTATTAATATATTTTTTAAGATCTGCAAATTATACCTGATTTTATAGACGATCATGTTCCTTTGTAAACGGACTTGTTTTCATTGTGCCAATGAAGGACATGATAATTATTACTGATAACAAGTATTCGCTCTTATTTATTTACACTGAAATAAAATTCGATGCCAAAGTAAAATAAGACACAAATGTATCAGATTTTAATAATGTATGATATTTTGACGAATCCGTTCTGTGATCTTACAATTAGAATCGGAACATGTTCCACAATTCTCCGTACTACATCACCGCGCCGCGATGACTCATTCAACCACCATTTTTTTTTTCCTTTTTTGCCCGGGAATATCTGTAGCCGCCGTAGAAATAAGACATCGGAAAGAAATAAAGAGCGTAATTATAATAACACATTTTCTTATATTTTGTATCAATTATTATCAATCAATTCTTTTGTCTTTTAGTTATTCCAAATATTGCAATTTTTCATATAGCAAAATCATATACTATCACTTGATAGATAAGGGATCTTTTGCTTTAATTACGGAGAATTTGAACTCGATTTAAACATCAACAATTTGAATTTAATATATTACATCTAAAATTTCAATCAACAAATTTTGTTGAAAAGTTTGTTATTGTTAAACAATCTTCCTTCATTTTATAAATTTAGAATCTTTATTGTGTTGTTATTAAATTAAGAAATGTTAAGATTTATTAATGTTAAACTCTTCTCTGTAAATCCTTATGTTAAGCCCAAAATATGTAGTCTATGACATAATACAATATATCATATTTTAACTCGAGAAAAATAGTGAATTTTATCAGAAATTTATCTAGAAAAAAAGATCTTATCAGAATGAAGATTATTTTTCTTTTTCTTATATTATTATATAAATATTATAATTTCATACAGGATTATTATTTCTTTGTTTGATGTCGAAAAAGTCACATGTAACACGTATTTTTGTAAGCACTGCAATGAGAAGTAAAATAAATTGTAGTGTAAAATTTTAAAATAAGTAATTTGTACAATAATATAGCAGTCGTGTTTAGAAGAAATGTAAAATATCATGCTTATTAAAAGTGATTTTTTTGATTGTGCCCTTCGTGTAAAGATATATATATTTAAAAGTGTCGACAATAATTATTCATGCTATAGTCAAAATAATGATTAATAAAGTTATTATATGTAAATTTTAATTAACTACCATTTTATGTTGCATGGTGAATTATTAGATGGCTACTTGCTAACAAAATGGCGACTACACAAGAGATCAAAACTGCAGATCATTCTCCTACATTTCATTTAATTAATCGGAAATATTAACGAAAATCATTCTTTACATTTCCTTCTTACAAATGAAGATTCGATTTTTTTTTAAATAATTGATTGTTTCATTTATTTATTTATGACCTGTTGACAAAAATTTATATTTCGAATGAAATTTTGAAGTTTCCACTATTTTGTAAATAAAAATAAATTCTAGAAAAGAAGTATAATAATGTGTGTTGAAAAATTTATCTATATATTTTATTATATACAATATGTTTATTTAGCAACCATCATGAAATGTTAAAAATTAAAAATGTCTCAATAATGTATTAATAAAATGTATTCATAAAGTTACATATTACAGTAAATATAATATACGTAGTGAATAAGAAACAAACATTTATTTCTTAAGAAATTAATTAAATTGCAATTTTGAATTTGTATTTTTTTATACTGTATATAGCTGTTGAAAAAGGTCAAAATTTAGAGAGATTATTTTTTGAAAATGGTTTTAAATAAATAGCTTTTAAAATATGGTCAAATATCCTTGAAACTTAAACCGGAAATGCCGCGCGTTCCACACCCAGTTTATAGGAATAAGATTCGAAAATATCATTAATTTCTTAATGCAATTCTTTCCTAGTATGTTTACATACATAGACTTACTTAAAAATAATCGAATTAAATTAATAAAATAATAAATCTCTGAAAAGTTTTATAAGACTATAACTATATTTATTAGCATTTTAAGATTCAAAAAGTATATAATATTCTATTTCGATAATCAGTGATATTATTTAAAAAAGATAATTATTTAATCTGTTATAAAATTACTACTATGAAAATTTCTTGTTGGAAAAATAATTAACTTTTTGGGAAGATATCTTCAAAAAAGCATTACAGCTATATTTTGTATTTGTTGTTAGTCGTGTCTTATGTCATAGCTAAAATTTAATTTAATTTTTAAAATTCATTTTTTTTTTTTTGCAGGCTATGATAGAGGAAAAATTTTGTCGTGATGATAGTGATTGTTCTAATAAACAATATTGTTATCATGTATCAGAACGATGTGTCGATTATACGCAATGCAATAGATATAATAGAGTAGAAAATCATGAAGGAAGATCACGACATCCTTCTCAATGCGGCCCCTGTCTTCCTGGGTAATATTTTATTATTCATTTTTATCTTTTTATAGATTATTTTTTAATTTTTTTATTTAATATTTATGGATGATATTTTATTTGCTCACATTTATTGATTGCAGCTACATCGCAGAAGAACTAGGTACAGGAGAAATGGCAATATTTTGTAGAAAAACGGATATACAACAAAATGTTCGTAGTAAGTAAAAAAAGGAATTAATTCGATGAAAATTGCTGGAGATTATAATTTTTGTATACTAATTTTTCTGTTTTTTTTTTTTTTTTTCACAAAAATAATAGGATTGAATACCGATGTAATTATTTACCCAACAATTGGAATAATTCTAATTACCTTATTAGCCTTTTTCGGTATACTACTTTTCAAACGACGTAAGTAACGAATCTTAAATATTATAATAACAGAGATATACAATAAATAAGTTTATTGTAATAGAATTTAGAAAATGAAATACAATTGTATAAAATATTTTCTAGGAAGATCAAAACAACGAAAAAACATGGTAGAACAGTGTGAACATGGTGAACTTTGCGTGATGGAACCGACTGCTCCGCCATTTGAAAACAGTGAGTAATATCAATTGTTACAAATACTGTTAATAAAATATGAATTTATATTAGTTAGTACAGCACTAAACAAAATTTTACTTTAATGATATTAAATGATATTAAAACATGACGATTATTACTAATGAATGGGTGCATTGGGAATTGTGTATTAAAAGTTTATTTGCTTTATTTCTTTTTTTGCAATAAATATTTTTAGTGAACACTTTAAATAAACACTTGTTAAATACACGCTAAACTGTAAATGAAGATACACGAGCACTGTAGACTGTAGCTTCTATATCGTAATTGCTCAATCTTTAACACTTTCTTACATGTTTGAAGTTACTAACCGTGAATAAAAACGGTTAATTTTTTATACGAAAAACACAATTATTTCATTACAGTATACCTACCTACTTGAACGCTGAATTAACTGCGGACTGTTCAAAACGCGGTAATAATGTGTATAGAATTATGTATGTTAATGTTACATAAAAATGTTAATATGATATTTGATATAATTTCTTCATAAATTATCTATTTTACAGAACCTTTCATCACCTGTAAAGAAGGGTCACCGCCTGTAACATTTAACAATAATAAAATTTTAAGAGATAAGAACAATCTTGTGCGTGCTGTCGGTTATGTACCTCCATGCTGGGTTCGTACTAATCCAAATTATGAATACGATTCAAATAACGACAATGTAGATGCAATAAGACAATTACATTCACCGGAATTATCAACTGATGATCAATCAAATAATCTGACTCCAGAGTAAGTAAATATTTACGATTCATCAAATAAATTTATTTTTTGTCATGTAACTATTGTATATCTTTGTAGGCAACTAGCTCTTGAAGTTAGAAATGGAAGCTTAGCTGAATACGAAATCGAACAAATGGATAATAATTTAAATACAATTCTAATCCAAGCAAATGATCCTTCTTCGTCTAATTCGGCACAAGAAGAAAACAATAACAACAACAATAATAATGGTTCAACATCAGAATCAAGTAATACTCAAAGTGGTAGAGAACATGTTCGAATATCAAATGTTCTCATTTCTCAAAAGATATCTATGAATGTAAATCTACTCAATGGTGATTGTTGATCTCGAAAGATTAATTTAGGTTAGAAAAAAGATATAAATATTGTTTATGATTATCAATTATGTTAGTCAGTTTATATCACTTAAAGATATTTTATATATTACTGAGTAAAATATATGACGGATTCTTGATATTTTCTTAGAAAATGCAAGACCTTCGAATTTTTTTACGTTTTTTATAATTAATATGCATGATTACAATAGTTACAATATAACACAATAAATTGCTGTGAAATTAAATTTATAAATTGCTCAATATCTTGCAACATAGTGGTTGTAAAATTGTAGTTTATAAATAATTTTTGTTAGTTCATAATCTACTAGTAAAATTAAACTTAACGTTTCGAAAAAATATAATATTTGAATAAATTAAAAAGAAATTTTTTAATGTGATTCAAACATAATAATTTCAGCAACAGCAAGACTTCATTAAAATTTTGTTCTAAAAACATGTACTTTGTGCATTTAGAAAACAAATGTTATTAATTGCTTTTTTGTAAAAATAGTGTAATTATATAAGTATCTCTAGATTGTATTTTGCATATAACTCTTATTATAATATGATGTAATACATAAGAATGCATATCTTATGATGTTTTATATTTAAGTGCCATCATTAATTATTGAGTTCTAAACATAATTATCGATGTTTAATACATTTTTATTATAATAAAACATTTATTGTTATAAATGACCAGTTGAACAAATTTTATTTTTTTATCCTAAAATTTTTTAATGTAATTAAAGTAATATTTTTGTTTAATTACATTATTAATCATTATTTATTAAAAAATTAAAATTTTTTTAATTAACAGATACAAGATTGTATATTAGAATTTTTATGATTTTATTAATTTCCTATACCATAACTTTTTTTTATCGCGGCATGTTAAATAAAATCCCTAGCGTGGCTTATAAGTGAAATTAATAGTGTTATTGGTAACACTGTATAGTGATATTTTAAATTTTCTAAATAAGAATAACTGATACTTGAGTTTTGTGTTGACAATTGTGTTTTTTTTATCAAATTTCCTAACGGTAGCATTAATGCAATGAATAGTATTGATGATATAATGATATTTAAAGAAAAACACATCAAAATTTCAGATTCAGAAATTAAGGATTTATTACAAAATCAGATGAAGTTAATTGATCATATTAAGAACAAACAAAATCAAGATGTTAGCGGTAATTTATTATATTATTGTAATAAAATTACATTTTGTTTTCTGTATACAGAAGTAGTGACGTTTTCTTTTCCAGAAGATAAAGTAAAAATCATTGATTTAACATCAAAGGTAAACTCTAGTAGGGAGATTCTCCAATCTGAGAAACAAACATTGGAGTATAAAAATAATGTTTTATCTAAACACTTAAACCATATAGTAATTATTTTCATATTCTTGTTTTCATATAAATATATGACATAATTGCTCCTTTGTGTTATAAAACATAGCAGAAATTAAAATT
The DNA here is from genome assembly GCA_036937485.2 of Tetragonisca angustula. Lineage (NCBI taxonomy): Eukaryota > Metazoa > Arthropoda > Insecta > Hymenoptera > Apidae > Tetragonisca > Tetragonisca angustula. The sequence continues at coordinate 132,433 of JAWNGG020000100.1, read as the reverse complement.
TATTATTTCTTAAGGCAGAATTAAAAGGGGAGAAGAATAAATTTTTAGAGGAGAATCAACAATTAGAATTGCAAAGAAATAAACTTAAGACATGCAAGCGAAATTTGAAGGATCAGGAATTACTAGATCAAGGAAGGTTTGTACTTTATATATTGTAACTTAATATTTTATTAAATTCCTGTTTCCTTTTTATTATGTTCTTCTATTATTAAAAATTTATAATTGCTTGTAATTATAGAAGAAAATTTGCATTATACAAAGAATTCACAAAAATACATTGGGACTATGAAAAACTTGAAGAAAATATTGCAGGAAGTATCCTTTATTTATAAAATATGTGGTTTTTGAGAAATTTTCTGCTACATAAGCATATCCTTAATAATAATGTTAGATGTGACAGATAAGAAAAAATATATTCATCATTTTTCTTATTCAAAAGAAGAAAATACAAAAGATTTATGTAATCTTTTATGGCAGGAGATATACCAATCTGTAGCTTATAAAGACCATAAAGACACATATGATAATGAAAATGTTGTACAAAATAAATAACTGTGACATAAATTGAAATAAATTGCAATTCATATTTTTGTTAATTAAAAATATATATATATACATGTATACACATATATATTATATATATAAATATTTCCATTAGATTAGATTAAATTAGATTAAAAAGCTTAAATTAAATTGGATCTTATGTTATTGAATTAAAACCAAAAAAAAAAACACATTGAAAGACTAAAAAATAAATATTATTAACTTATAAATTTAAAGTATATATAAAATAAACACCACTTTTGATTGTATAATCCTGTATAATTTATATTACATCTTTTCAAGTAGTATTACTTGATTGACTTATTTATAAGACCTAATTTTTTTACTTTCGAAATTTAGAAAGACTAAGAAAAAAATAAAATTATTTAAAACAAACATCATGTTTTTAATTATATTGCATTAAACTTTAAATTTAGGCGCCCTATATGTATATTCTTCAGAGGTTATGCACGAGCTTTAGTGTCGCAGTCCGTAAAGGTCGTCATCTCGTGCGTCCACACGTATCTAATTTTGGTTTCTGAGTTTGTTACGATATATTAACAAATACTTTGCAGAAAGCTGACGAGAAAGAAAAAAGAAAGAAGACGACATTTTATCAGGAAAAATAAGTATTGACATTAAAGAATGTCAAGGTTACTGCAATTAATTCGTCCTCAAGGAATTAAGAGAGGATTGACGTTTCTAAAACCGAAAAAAACTAATATATACATTAAAATTAATAAAAGTGATTCAGTAGCCAAAAGCACTGATAAGTATGAAGTGAAAGGTACATGGGTCAGTTACGGATACTATTATGACGATGAAAAGAAAGATCGTCAAGCTATGCATCTATCATTCTTTTTCTCTATATCTATAACTCTCGTCTTAAGTTTTCTTATACTCGGAAATACACCAGACCCATTTTTGAAAGATTGGGCTCAACGAGAAGCATATTTACAACTACGTTATAAAGAAGAACATGGTTTACCACCAATTGATCCAAATTTAATTGATCCGTCAAAGATAAAACTGCCAACTGAAGAAGAACTAGGTTATACCGAAATAATTATTTAAATGTTCATTTAAAACACTGAAAAAGTTGCAAGGAAGACTAGCCATTTTAGTTATTAAAATAAAAATCTGTTATTCCGTGAATATTTATACAACAATGCAAGGTTGACCTGTACAATATTTAATAAATGATTTTTATCTAAAATGATTGGTACCTTGTATGAATTTCTTTCAAATTTGTAAAAAGACAGCAAGGCATTTCAAATTTTTAAATGCGTTAATGTTTTATTCCTTTGTTTAATAATAAATTCGAACGTGTAGTCTTATATAATAAATTATATAATGTATATTCTTTAAATTGTAATGATTCAAAAAAATATTTATCGTAACACGTATAAGTATGAGCAATAAAAGTAAGAAAGAATTTAACAATTTAGTATTCTTTTAAATTTAATTTAGTTATTCTTTAATTTGAATTTAATTTACGTAGTTTTGGTCTATGTACAATAATTTATCCTCGCAGGTCTGAAAATTTGTATACATTGCGTTTAAACAAGTAATAAAGTATAAACGCAGTAAAATACAGTAATACAATTCATAATAGATACGTTGCGCTCTTTATTTACCTTTATTCTTCATTATATACGTACTTTATTATAAAACAGATATTTTCATTCAGAAATAACATAATCGTTACTGTAATGCTGTTGGCGGTACTGTGGATGTGGTATTAACATCAGTTAGTTCATTTTGTTGAAGAACAGATGAATAGAAAGTCGTATTTTGTGGTAGACTTGCACTAACGGTAATAGGCGGCATCCCGGGCAACGATATGGGGGTCGTTACTACATGAGATTGAGGCACATTAAACTGTACTGATGATGATATGCCACTTTGTACAGTTGAGAAATCTTTCAGTGTATTGACAATACCAACTGTTTCATTCAGAAGTGTCGTATTAGTAGTAAATGTTGGTAAAGGCGGAGTAGTTGGCATACCAGGTATATTTGGCATTGTATTTTGATACGACATCGATGACACGATGGAATCATTACCTGAATGAAAATAATGTCGTTACATTTATTTGTCTGTAAATTTATAAATTTAATAATTTATAAATACTTACTGCATGTTGTACTTGTAACAGATTGATTAGATACCACATGAGACACAGAATTAGTAGTTGTAGATCCTCCAATAGTAGCAGGATTTAACTGAGACATAGTATAGGTTTGTGCATTTGGTGTGTACATTATAGTAGACGTAGTTTCAAGTTCAGATTTTGTCGCAACATTTTCTTGCGATGAAATGTAATTTGGTGGAATAGAAAAACCTGGCGGTATGTTTGTAACTACATTACTTCCTTCCATGTGACTAATGTTTGATGTGACTGGATTTGAAACAGTGACTTTAACGTTAGACTACAAAAGAAAAAGCAGAATTTATTATGAAATACTTTCACAAATCTCACGTAACATTTCAGATCAATATATACCGTGTATAAATTATTTGATTTATGCTCTTGAATGTTTCTAATGGGTATTCTATGTAAATATCCATATCCAATTCCACAACCCAAACTGTAAAAGTGTAGAAAATATTTGTAAGATATAAATTAATAATATTTTTAAATATTAATTAACGAATTCGTTACGTTTACCTTCCTTCTCCACCCCAGGTATGATTGGGTGTAATTGTAACTTCTCTGCAAGAATCATCTTCTGTATTATATACGTATAATTTTAAAGGTCGTGATTCATGTGCTTCTATTAAAGTAAATAAATCCTCGGATTCATGTAAAACTGAGTCAGCACCAATAATATAATCTGTGAATGGACGTAAACCTGCTAATTCCGCAGGAGAAGATGGATGAACTTCCTACAAAAACATAATTTAACAAACTTTTCCTTTTGTATATTTTTCGATCTTTTATGATTCAATTATGGTTGTACGTACAAGAACATGCCAAACATTTTCATTAGAACCTTCAAAAGAACAAAATCTTACACTAACACCAAGAAGACCCTGCCCACCCCATGTAAGACTAGGTACTATGACAGTTTGCCTTACAGATTGTGTTTTACTGCTATATATCGTAAGTGTTAATTTTTTATCTACACCATTTTTAAGAAGTTCCTTTAATGTATCATTATCTTGATCCTGTAAAAGTAAATCATTACTTTTAATTCCAACTTCATTTAGAATTGGTATAATTCATAAATACAAAATATCAATCAGAAGTTAGCAGAAGTTATTGTAAAATACATACCAAACGTGTGTTTCCAATAGCTACAATAAAATCAAAAAATGCTTCCAATCCAGCTTTTTGACCAGGAGAACCTTCTTGTACCTATACAAGGTTGTAACATTTAAAAAAATTTGCTACATCTAACAAAAAAAAAAAAAAAATAGCAAGAAGATAGCAAGAGATATATTTATTAAAAAATAACTTCATACTTTCAATTTTTATTTTAGATTCGAATCTATGATATATCACTTATAATGATATATTAAATATATGATAAAATTACTTGATTTTTTTTAATTATGATAAATTTATGATATACATCTAAATATTAATTATTAAAAGTTAGATTATGATTTATTATAAAAATACAAAGTAAATTACAACAATCTGACAAATGTTCTTACTCTCAATACATGGTAACCTTCTGTGCCACCTCCTGGTATTTCAATACTATGAGAAGATCCCATATTTGAAGAGGAAGCTTCTTAAGTCACTCGGTTTGAAAGAGTGCAAAGCATGAAAATAATTGTCGCCTGAGAATGGATAATTGAAGTAGAAAAATATGTAACGCAAGATCTATGTACAAATTCGTTGGTGACGTATCATATGTAAAGCTTTTAGTATGCTTACGATTCATTCAGTGTTACCAATATACATGTATGTCACTCTTTTTACAAAAAAAAAAGTTTACTATTTGTAAATAGTTTGTAATCGAATTAGTTAATTGCATTTAGACGAACTATACAACATTATTGCATGATATACAATATCAAAAATTTGTAATGATATGAAAATTACTAATAGAATAAATAATCTTCCTTAATATTGTTTTTCATGTATAATTATAATATTTCAAAACCAATCTATTTCTCAAGTAAACACATTATTTGTTTATTTATTATATGTAAATATACATATAATATTTCTTAGTGAATTGATGCATTTTTTGAAGTATGAAAAATATATTTCACGTTGTTACAAAATTTGTATTATATAAAAATTGTATTTTAATTAGTTATATAAATTTTAATTCGTTACATGACGTTTATAAGTACATACTAGACAATTAATGCAAATATCTGATTAAAATATTTTCGATTAAAGATTCGCCATGAGGAATATTTGCGCATGTGTATAAATTTGAACGCATTTAAAATCAAACCGTCAATTGAACAGGCAGAACAATTTTCTATTGTAAATACGAAACATGGATTTAGATATAGAAAAGATTCATAGTATTTTGACCGAAGCCAATCTTCCATCAACTATAAATGATCTGAAAAATCCAACAGAAGAATATATTGTCAATCTAATTAACACATTTTTAAGACGATTTTATATTGATGTTAGTGCAATTGATAAGGTAACGATTGCTAAATATATCATATTTAATATTTTGTTATTCAGATATAAATGTACAAGAAAATATTATAAGAAATACAATTCACATGATTTTATTGTAGCCAACAATGGAACAGCAAGATATAATGTCATCTTGTGAAGACTTCACTATAATTAAACTTATAAATTTGTACGTTGCTATGGCTCAAATATATGATCGAATATATGTGAAAGATCTCTGTATCACAGATATCACTAGTCCAGGTAATGTTTTGTTATGAAGTTGAAACTATCATAAATAATATTTATATGTAACTTGGATAGAGAATAATTGTGTTATTCAGGATCAAAGAAAGTTCGCAAACAAGCAAAATTCCTAGCAAATTTTATACTGTACGCAACTAATAAAGAATCGGATATTGAAGAGAAAGTTAATGAAATTCAGAATCGAGCAAAAATTTTGCATGACATTTTGGAAAAGAAAAATGAAACAGAAGAAGCTATAAATAATAACACACAGCATGTAAAAAAGCAATTATTAATAAAGGAAAAGGTATTATTGATAAATTCAATTTATTAATGAATTCACTTTATCATGAGTTATATACATTATTTTAGTTTATTTATTGTTTTCTTTTTTTTAGTATATTGCTGAAATTCAAAAGCTACAATCTAAGCTTGAAAAGAATAATAAAAAACATATTGAATTAGTAACAAGGATGTCGCCTGCAGAAGAAGAAAAGCAAAAAGCAATGGAACTTTGTGGCACTTATAAAGCACAGGCATTAAAGGTGAATAAACACTGAGTACAAAAGTGAAATCATTTGTATATTATGTTGAATAAAGATTGTAATTTATAGTTGAGTAAAGCAATAACGGAATTACAATCAGAGATTGTAAAATCTCCTGAAGAATATCAAAAGCGTTTAAATGAGTTAGAACAACAACAAAGTACTAAAATCGAAGAACGTGAAACAATACAAGAGGCATTCCAGGATAAAAAATGTTTGATTGAGAAACAGAAAAATGTATTGACTTTTATTCAAGAACAATTGGAAAAATTCACCGAAATTCGAGATATATATGATCGATTAAAGTACTTAAATAATTTTGTTTAGTTTTGATTGAAGTTCTTTTCTTTTAATGATCAATTTATCGCACTTTTCGTTTTCGTTTTATTTTCAGAAAAATAAAAGTGCAAGAAGTTACTACAAGGAAGCAAGTTGATACTCTTAGAACAGATGTTGCGGAATTTGAAAGAAAATTAGTAGTTCAAAAAGATCATGATAAAGAAGATGAAATAAACGAAATTCAAATGCAATGTGAAGAACGTCTCTCTCCTCTACGTAGTTTAAATGCTCAATTATTAAGGTATATCTTATGATTGTTTAAATAAAGGATTAATTTTTATATTTGATTACAAAAGAAATTGTTAATTGCAGTAATAAAAAGTCATGTAAGGAAAAGTCGGAGGAAATACAAATTCAATATAATGAAGATTGTTTAAAACTGAAAAAAATTCAGAACACAATAAAGAAATTAGAAAATGAAACTGCAGGACTTTTCAGAAATTACCAAGATTTATATAACAATGAAATCTCAATTGTAAGTTTTATTAGAATTATATGATTATATAATACGTATATATATATATATATATATATATATTTTTTTTTTTCTATGTTACTAGGAAAAAGTCCTTATGGAAAACATGAATAACTGAATAACAATTGTATTGTTATGACAATTGTTATAATTGAATAACAATTGCATATTGTATAAATGTGTAGGAATATATTCAGAAACACAATGTATCTTGTTTTATTTAATTACATATATTAACAATATTTTTGTATAATTTATTGCGTATTTATTACCTAAATATTATCTTTATTGCATCATTTAATAAGTGCGAAATAATAATGTGAATACATAAAATACAATACATTAATACAAGAATTAATATAAATACTTCGATTATTTCTATTAGCTTATTTTAATATTTTTATTGCATGTATTGCCATGTAATTTTAATAAGTTAATGATAATAAGTTTGATAATTACAAGTAGAAGATGTCTTTCCTATAGACATAATACTCGTTTACCATTTTAATAAGAATAAATCTTTATATATATATATATTATATAATATATATTATAATAAAATTGAATTATATACAGAACAAGTTACATATTTGATTTTAAATTCAATATAGAAAACTCATCATTATATTTATAAAATTCATAAGTTGCAAAATATTTCAATTCTCAAGGCTTTAAAAATAGTTCTCAAAGTATGAACATTTTAATAAAATAATTCTAATTTATATAGTTTTAATATATTAACAATTTTAATTTAATAATATTTGTAATACAACAATTTTAAGTTAATTGCAACATTTTGTTTGGAATGTACTCTATTGTAACAAATACACAGTTGCAAATAACTAAATTTTTACTTTAATAGTAAAAGAAAAATATACTTTCATCTCGATATTAATAAGAATATATCATTATGAAAAAGTAATATATTTTGTACATTTTGTTTTAATTTCTTCTGTTTTTAGTGTGCCAATGTTAATGTTAATTTTACATTAAACATGCAATGAAAATCAAATGTTTCATCAATAAACTCAATCAAGTTTACTCTGTGCAATAAGTTTATATATTATTTACATAGCTTTAACAATATAACAAGCTCTAACACCATAGTTATAAACTAAAATAATGTACAATATTTATATCATCATATACATGGATTATTATAATTTTGTATAATTTGCACAAACATACAAGATATTGTGATTATTATTTCACATTCTATGAGTACATTAATAATTGTGAAACATTATATACATATTGTTTTTTTTCATATACAAGAGGTTTCTCTATGTATATTTGATATAATTAGATGCTCAAGAGAATTTGTCAAATATACAGAAAAAAACGGTGAACGGCTCCAAAATTTACATTAAATTTTACAATTCTTATATATTTACCAATTTTCCTTTCTCTCTTTTTATACAAGTATTAACTTTAACAAACATTCAACTTATTATTTTTTGTATAGATATTCTTTCTATGTAATTCATTAATACTTACAATTCATGTTACTTTTTGTTCGTTTAAATATTTGTATTTCACACGCGCATATATAAGGTGTGCAATTTTAAGTATAATAATACAAATATCAACCAAACTTATGAATTTAAGTATGTTATGAACTTAATCAGTGCAATTTAATTGATTAAATTACACTACATGGCAGTGATACAGAAAATTAAATTCTGGTTCCCTCTAAAATAAATTAATCTATAATCTTGTGGTTTCTATCTTTGTATCTCTGGTGGCTATTAATTAATAATTATAATTAATATAAAAATCATTTTTTAAAATTTTATTTCTTTTTTCATACAACATGTAAGTAGAAAGTGTTCACATATTTTCATTTTAACATCCTACCGATTATAAAAGTTTTTCCAATTAATTCTTTTCCCAATTAATTGTTTTCAATGTTTAGAAAAGATACAAAGATATATTGCGCTTCATATTTTTAACGATACAAAAGAAATGAAAATAAAAAATTTTATTGAAAAATTATAGTATACGATTTGTAATTGTATGACAATACATAGGAATAGGGAACAATTTTAATATTGTAAAATATATTTAAATAAATTTAAATTATATTATGCATATAAGTTGATCAATTTTTAAAGAATCTAATTAACCCTTTTTAATATATATTGTATTGAATTAATTGTCATGAATTAATTTGTTGTTTCCATGAAAGTAACGATAAAATGCAAAGTTTTATCTTTTATAAGAAGTAGAATATAAATCCAGCCTTCTTTTATTATTTGATAGACTGACTTTATAATTAATAGAAAGCTTCTAAAGTGTCCCAACAATTAAATGATTGCTTTAAAACATTTATATAAGGTATATTATATATCTTGTTTTCTTTTTAATTTGATATTAATATCCATACAATACCGCACTGAACACTCTCATTGGTTAACAAATCATAGTGGTATATTTTTCTTTATTAGACTAAGTAATAATGTGATGCAATATACAGTCTTTTCAAGTAAATACCAATTCCAAGTTTTGATCTTTTAAACATATTTTACTCACATTTATGATACTTAGTATTTTCTTAATAATTAAAAAAAAATTCTATTTTAATTGAAATAATAGATAATAAATAATTTTAAACAAAAATTTTTTTAAATATTTCTTATCACAATGCACTTATAATGCATTTACAAAGAGAAATACTATCAGAATCGCAGATTTATTTGCATGTTGCTTTCTGCATTTTTAATATAAAATAAGAATACTCTTAATATTAGAATTATGGAAAAATACTCAAATAAATTATTTCAAAATCATCATTGGACAGATGAGTACGATGAGGCTAAAAATATTTTGTTCATTAGAAATTTACGAAAAACAAATACAATTTTTGTATTACATAAAAAGTATGATTATTAGAAAAATTATGATTTTTTAAAATTTAATTTGTGTCTCCAAGCACAAGTCAATCATATTGTATTCTTTTCACACAATACTTGATATTCAAGGAGGCAAATCATTTTTTTAATAAAACTATTGCCATTTTTCATTATAAAATCCAGAACAAATGGACTTGCATGAAATAATTAGGCATTGATAGCTTATATTTTTCCAAGAACATGTGTATAAATATAATGAAATTAAATAATACAAATATTAAAAAATAATATTATTTAATAAACTTCCGAAAAGAATACAGAGAAGTCCATTTACTTTCATATTTCGGATCAATTAAAATATTGAATTAATTATCATTTTTTTAAATATAGGGCTGGTCTACTTTTTGATAATTAAAATCTTCAAATAATCAGATATTAAAATATTTGAAAAAAATAGATATCTATTGAATGAATTTAACAGACATGTTATAAGGATGATAAATAGAATCTTTAATATGCGAGGATGTGCCTTCATTAAAGAAAAAAATATATAATGTTAAGTTATTGTTCCCTTCCCCATTATTATTTTACTAGTTTTTTTTTTAACTGAGTATGGAGATCAATATAGTAATGGACCACTTTTGAATCAACTATATGTAAAACTGTTTTCTTCAAAATACAATATCATTTTAAATGAGGTCTTTATCTGAGAATCAATAATTAAATTAAATTATACATAAAACACTAAGTGTATGTTCTTAAACTTAAAGAAAAGAAAATGTATTTACAATATATAGAAGATAAGAAACTATAAAAACAATTTATTTCATTCAATATAGTCCACTACTATTTTTCTTATGTCCATTTTAAGTTATTACAAATCTATTTGTAATAACTTAAACAGAGCTAACTTGGATAGACGAAGTTAATGATTCAGTTTCATTATGCGTTCTTAAAGTAATAGGAGTTTCCATATTAGAGTTATCTATTTCTCCGCCTAATGCAAGACGTTCGCCATCGATCAAAGAAATGTTACCGTCTACTGTAGCTGAATTATTTTCTACACTATTATTCTTTTTCCTGATAGAACACCCATTAATATTTCCATCAATTTCTGTCGAGTCACTATTTAACATTGAGGAACTACCTTTAATACTCTCCTTTGAAGTCGCTTGAGATCCAAGTTTCTTCTCTTTCTCGGGCATGCTAATATAAGTCTTAGCTACCTTACCATCCTTTTCTCGCGGTTTTTTCCCAAGTACTGGGAAATTCGTGATTTTAGACGCAGTCTTTTGATCCTTCGATTGTCTCATTGAACCAACTCTACTTGGTTCTATCGATTCTTCTTCTGTGATTGATACAAGATTACTTTTACCTTCTCCTCCAGAATCTTCCTTCGTTTCTTGAATCGGTATATCATCTAAACAAAAGAAAAAATAAAAAAACGTTATTAAAATAATAATAAGATCATACTGAAGAAATATATAATACCATGAGAATTAAATGAAAAAAAATTAAGCATTCTGTAAAGCAAAAAGTAAAAATATTAAGCTTCATATTTATATTATAGTTTATATCCGTAAACTATACATATCTCAAAACATAAATGAGATACTTCATGCATGTTGTAAATTAAGAATAACAAACAATATACAAAAATCATATTTAAAAACAAAAAAGGAAATAGGAAAGGAATAGGATAAACCTGTGTCACAACAAATGCACTTCAATGAAACTAAATATGCCAAAACTGCATGCAGCTTTTCCATTATGTGCCTCTCAATAAAGTAAGTAATACTTTAGATTTGATTTCTTTTACTCGTAAAAATGGTGATTCCTCTGAAACGAATTCATAGATAAATGCACAAACTGCTACTAATTAAAATAGTTAATGTTACATAGTGTAACAGCTAAATTGCCGCGTGTTTTGTTGGAAAAATTTTGATAATATTTAGTGATCCTATAAAGTGCTGAAACTGAATCACTAGTACCATGTATTTGTTGACAGGGCAGCAGTCGCGTGAAAACCAATTGATTTGTTTCCTTCCAGATATAAATTTTCCATTGATTCATGAATTATTTCTCCTAGAAATTGTTCCTCCAATACATTATACAAATATGAACTAGATCCGATATTGTTTTCATCATGAGCTAAATCAGTATTTATTTTGTGTTCTTTTTTTACTTTTTTCATAATGTCGTCTTCACCTTTCTCAGAGATGTCTTTCTTCAAATGCTCTCTGTTTCGTTTAGGAGAGAATTTGATAGGGGAATTTTGATTGCTACACACACTTCCTCGTTTAGAGAATTCCATTGAGGAAGAACTGAGTTTTCTTATTTTGGTATCTTCTTCGCTTGAAATCGGAAGTGAGTGCTTCCAATGCCAAGGAAACCGCTTCGTAGTGTTAGATACTGTCGGTTGTGGTTGGTTTTCAAGTTGGATAGCGTTCACTTCATCCTCAAATAACTTCTCATCCAGATCGTCTAACGACACATGTTTGCAAGCAATGCACATTCGCTTAGTTCAATAACTTATAAAGTGTATTTGTTACTGCTTAAATGTTTAAATATATATTCCATATATATTTCATGCAAAGTTAACTTTTCATAAGAAAATAGACAATCTTTTCTATACAATCTTTTCATCTGTGAAGTTTGCAAATCTCATTCGTACTACTAGATACAAATATTGATCTATTATAATCTAAGAATGTAAGCTAAAACATATCTAAAAAAATAACTACAATTACTACCATCTGTTTATAATATGATTCATATACTTCATATATTCATGCATTCTTTTACTTTCACATTAATATCTCATATATATTAACACATTTAAATTTGGTTTCTAACTTTAAGAAAATTTTCCAAGTTAAAAAACTTTCGTTTTGTCTTAGTGCATGCTAATTAATAATTGCTATACAACAACTGACATGCTGGATATTTGTAATTAATCTAATAAAAAATAGTTTTCGTATTGTGCATAAAATATTTAAAAAAACAAACATAAGTAAAATGTCTGGAAATATTAATTTGTTAGATTAACCCAAACTTCAGTTAAAGTGAAAAATATACCTGGTAACTTTTTGGTCCGGAACGAAGCATTTGTGATCATTGATTTGGACACCGTAGCAGTTGCAGTTGCTGGCGATAATGCAACACTAATGCCAATTGGTCCATCACTAGGTTGACCTGGCATAATTAATTGTTATTGAATATTTATATAATATGTACTTTTTTTATTAATTATTTTACACTAATATACCTGATGGTCCATTACTAGCGGAATTACGTATAGCATTGGTGACAAGCATAACATCTGGATACGTCTCATAACATGCTCGATTATGAATATCTTCTACTGCTTGTGTTCCTAAATACCAACAATCGTTATACCTGCCAATATATATTACTTTTTATCACTTTTAGTTTCAATAATATTTTTTTATATTATACATTAAATATTATTTTAACAGGCTATTACTTGAAGAATATAATACTCACATAGCAAAATATACAGCATGCAAAAATTCAAGCAGAAATTGACTCGATACGGGTATACGAGGTAAAAGTCTTGGAACGAAACTAGACTCGCTTCCATACGAAGATCGTTGATGATGTCCAGGCTTCATAAATCCTTGAGTGACGAGTCTGAAATAAATTATTCAGGTTATCATTGTATATTTATTAAATATAGAAAAATAATTAGTTTTATCTTACTTGGTAGCAACTTTGCATAATTGCTCTAACGCGAATTTACTTATATAACCGAGTTGTTGATTGTAAATAAAAAGAAGAGCAGTCATAACTTTTAATCTATTCTGAGCATTTAATGTTTCAACTTGTTGCAGTGGACCCCAACTAACGAGTTTTGTATTACATTCTTCAAACCTACGCACTGCACTCTCCGTTAAAGATGCAGGTGCTAAACTTGCAGGCTGTACAAGAAAGAGTAATTAGAATAATATTACATACTTATAGAATTCAATTATCTAGTAAAGTAAATATACCTCATGAAATATAGAAAGCATAGCAAGTGAAGGTAGTCTAAAAGAAATTGCTTTTTGTTGTCCAGATTTATCCACTATCTCTAGATTATACAAGCCAATTAATAGTGTTTCTACAGACCGACAATTCTGTGAAAAGAAAATTAATTAGCTAAGATTATGTCAAATTGAAGGTTTAAGATAATGTATATGCAAAATTTTTCTTTCATTAAGATGGAACTATAATTTTTTATATGTTTTTTAAAACTGTCTTAATAATGTGTTTAAAATATCATATCAACTAAAAAATCAACTATATCTTGAAATTAACTATATATTTTTAATTATCTATTCCAAATTGATTCTGATAATACTTCTGAACCTAAATTGCATACATTTCATTTGAGTATAATTGTTCTATAATGAAGAAAATAATAGTACTAGTCTACCGTATAATTTTAAATTAAATTATAGTTGTTCTGTTATATAACATCATATAAATTATACTTTGTGACATCATGACATGAATTCACACTACAGTATCTTACCTTAATATCACCATGAGCTGCAGAATTTAAATAAATATATACTAATGTTGGCAAAAACTGCAAGGTGAATCTTTGTAATTCTGTTTCTCGAGAGCGATAAAAATTGTATAATTGATCACATACTATATCCATCAACTGCAACAAATGAAAAGTTATTAATATGAGTAAATAAAATATAATCTATTATACTTTTGAATAAAGGATTTTAAATACATTTTATTCATGCTTTGTTTCAATGTCAGTAAATGAAAATTTGCCCAAGCTGTATAAGAATTAAATTAAATTCCATCAAGATGTAGAAAGTTAAACCAAGAACATATTACCTGACTATATTTACTACGTTCTTCCAAAAGTACATAAAGAGCTCTGACTATTTCATTGTCTTGCGATAAAGTAGTTGCAAAAGTATGAAGTTCCGATGATGATACATCTGCACAATCTGCTAACCATTCATTTATTAAACTTTCCGTCATCTTTATTTTCCTTTCGCCTGTGAATAAAACGGGATTTTGTTGACAAAAGATCTCAGTATACAAAATAGATTATCCTAACGCTTTGACAATCATTATACCAATTTTGGAAATGATCTATCTATCCGCAAACACGATTCTTAAAAATCATTCAATCATCATGTTCAATACGCATCGTTAGGCTCAATCGGTTAACTTTTCCCGAGTCTAGGATAAATTTGTATAAACTGGTATATCAAGACAATTGTGATAAAATGAAATATCGGTAACATTGCTAGGTGTCGTTGTCACGTAATAACTTCTCTCCCTTAAATTAACATTTTTCACGGCTGTTCTTACATTGATTGATGACAATTAAAAAGAGGGCTACAATTTTATCAAGATTGTATTGGAACATGTTTCAATTACCTCCATGTCTTCACCAAACGGCACACAATTCTGACTTTAAAGACTGACACTTGTAACTACTGAGATTAAATGGTAACATCTAGATAGGTATCTATCACTGATTACATTGCCATAAATAAACCAAACAGTCTGCATATTTTTGATTGGTTAAAAGAATTATATACATTTGGAAAATTAATTGGAGATAAGATATAAATATAAAGTAAATAATAATTTGTATAATGTTCGTACAAATCTTCATTTTCTTTTTTATAATAATCCTACATCTATAAAGGATATGTTTCGAAAGAATTTCGATCAATGATTGCATACATAAGAATTTACCCTAAGTCGGTAATGAATGACCTTCATAATGTTCAAACGTAATATTCATCTCTTGAAATCATTTTGAACAACTTAGTGACGGTGAAGATATTCGAAATGAGGTGCAAAAATCATTTATCGAAAATCGAGGCTGTTAATCGAAAAATTAATTAAAAAATGATAAAAAATGTAACACAAAAATTTTACAATATGATTTCGTCTCTTAGTTTCTACAAATACTAAATTATATGTAAGTACAAGTAAATGTGCACGTGTTTCCTATTATTTATAAACATGTATATTTTCCAAGATCTTGTAATCTAAAAACATCTGTAGTGATGAATCATTATTATTATGCAGTAATATTTTAATTAATCGATTCATCGTATTTAGAAAACTTTCAAATAAATATATTTGAACTTATTTATTTACAGAAAGATCATCAGAGCTTGGTAGTTCAATATTTTTGATTAATCGGAAAATATAAAAAAGGAAGAAAAAGAAAAAATAAAATTGTATGTATGTTTCATTGTTTTTATATTATATATTATATTTAATAATCTATATGATGAATAACCAATCACTTATATATGATTCCATGATTATTTGATATACATGCACTACCAACTGAATCAATAATAATTTACAAATAAACAAATATTGTAATTGTTAATAAAAACTGATTCAGTTATATTGATTTTAGGTTCCTGCTTCAAAAAAATCAAACAGATCCTGCTTCAAATGTTATAAAATGGTTAGTATTATTATTACTTTTTTATAAGATTTTGAATTAAAACAAATGATGATTTTATCATTTATGAACTTATGATTATTCTTTACATGCACTACCAACTGAATTTTGAAATCTAAATTTTTAAACTTAATATGTTTCAAATGCACATATTTTAAAATCTTTTATATTTTAGGTGAGAAGATAATCCATTAAAGCAGTATCATCTCATTTATTCTTTCAACAAGAAAATAATTATACATATAGTAAATAAAATTTTTTAAACGTATATTTCTGTATATTTAATATCTAATTAAATATATAAATATTTAAATTCCAATCCTTCATTTTTGTAATAATAACACTATCCTTGAAGAGGTTTATGAATTATATTTTTCAAAGACAAATGATATGTAAAAATACATATATTATCTATGTACAATATTTCATATTATCGGTGCAGCAATCAAGATATACATATATCATACATATAATTAACATTAAAACACGGATGATAATGTGTACAATAGTAATTCACCTAAATTAAATCAAATTTAAATCTGTAAGAGAAAAACTTATAGTGAATTGTTTTTATTTTGTAACACATCACTATAAGTATATTGTACTTTCAGTTTACAGAGAATAATTTGGAAACAAACTATTTTTTAATTCAATAAAATTATGTAATTACAGATTATATATCAAGCATGTACGAAGACTGTGTAACTGTATTAGTTTCTATAAAGTGAAAAGTTTTAACGATAAATAATTTTACAAATTATGCATCCTGCTTATACAAAACATCTTTCCAGTCTGACCAGTCACTATGAAATATTTATTTTGCTTTTATTAAAAAAATATATATTATTAATGTTAAAAAAATGATATGTATATAAATAGCACACAATAAATATTATTACTATATTTGTTTATAAACTATTTTACAAACAATGATATTTTAACATTCTATAAAAAACAAAACAAAAATATATCAAATAATCAGCAGGATATCGTTAAAGAGGTTGAACAGTTTGTTATATTATTGAGTGATCAAACTGGATTTTTCTTATTTGAAATTCTATTTTTTTTTATATATAAATATATAACAATCAAAATTATACATCAAATAGTTCTCGTACTTAGATTACAGAATATTGATTTTATGGAAAATAAAATGCATTGGATAAATAATTCCTTGTATGATGGTAAATATGTGTCAGACATTAAAAAATAATTTCTCTTTAATAATCTTACAAAACATAATATGCAAGTTATTCAATTATAACAATTTTCTCTGTTTTTTACAGTAACATGAAATAAATTCAATCATATCTGCATGTAATTTAATTACATGATTTGTGTTAATAATAAATATTATATTATTAATATTAATTTAATTTAAAAATTATGAAAATCGGAATAGAAATTAAAATTTTAATGCACTTGTACGATTTTTACGCAGGACGTAAGACTATAACATAATATGTAGTTCAAAAATATTGTATGTACCCATATTTACTAGAGGTGTGCGGGTACCCGAGCTCGGGTCGGGTTGAGCGTCCCGATCTGGACCCGACCCGAACCCGAAATGTCGGATACTCGCACACCTCTAATATTTACCTAAAACATAAATTTCATACATACATAAGTATGTTTCAAGGCACTCCAGATATATATATATCTATATCCAGATATATATATATATATTACATTTATATTTTACAAATTCTGTTCTCCAGCTTCTCGCACTTGAGGCATCTTAAAATAGAACATAAAATCAGATGAGAGCATTTCAACTAGTGCTTTTTTTCGCATGTTTTTCTACACTGTATAAATTATATTTTTCTTCATAACACATTTGTGAGGTTCGTATTTAAAGTAAAAAATTATATTGAGACGACATTTTACACATACATATTGTAGCAGCAATAATTAAAATAATAAAATTTCGATTTATTTATCTATTTACAATCATCTCTAATTCATTTTTTAATGGACTTGTCTCTTTCAAGTATAAAAGAATAAAGAAGTTAGAAAATAAATATACAGATCCTGTTGCCTAACAATTATGCTCTTTTTTTAATGCAGAAACTATGTGATTTTAATTCGTAGCTGTATCTATTTTCTAAATTACACTAGCAAATATTGTGTATAAGGCGTTTCTCTCAAGTATGTATAGTTTTTAGCGACCAATTATTTATAATAAATTGACTACTAAATATACTCTCGTGTCCTTTTTTTTATACTTCTTTCTATTTTTTTACTAATGTAAATTTTTTTCAAGTAGAATGAAACTATATATGAATATAATATTTATATGTAAGTAAAACAGTTCCGTTCAACATCACATAGTCACTGTAATCTAAATGAATATGTTTCAAACACTAGTATTATTGTTTCGTTATCAACACATATTTTGAATATGCAGATATTAATAACTAGACTGCGGATTATTATGCATTTATGGAAAATTTGAGGATGCAAATATAGATAATATGCAAAAATATTCGAAGAAAAGTGATAATTGTTATAACATGTTATAACGTAAAAAACAATTTCCTATTTAGATTTCATATTTTTAATTATGTTTATAAAAATTTTAAAATGCACACAAATCCGCAGTCTATCAATAACCTAAATTCATATAATTGTTAAGTTTATCCAAAATATAGATTGACTTCCAGAATATTGCCTATAAGTTTGCTGCCTCTGCATCTCATATACCTTTGGCTTCTCGCTTTAGTAACAGCAAGTTTCACAAGCCTTCATATTCGCATTTTAAATACAGTATGTTACAGAAACACTTATTTATAAGAATGCATGTACATCACCATCGCTTATCTAATAACGTTTAGGATAATGTACACAAAGAAGACATGTACAAGTTTTTTAGCAAGTTAATAGTTTTCATACAATGTTTCAACGTTAAACACCAACCTCAGTCAGTTTTCGGTTCGCATAGTTGTTTTAACGATTTGAGTTCCTCTATAAGTGTCTGATTTCTATTTTCCAATATCGCAACACGATTCTCTAAACACTTTATATATTCTTTCTTTTTCCTTCTACACTCGCGAGCTGCTTGTCTGTAAAACGTTTTTATAAATAAAAGCAGTTGTGAAAAATATAATTGTAAGTACTTTCATTTCATTTAAAGCTTACCTATTTTTAAGCAACCTTAATTCTCTTTTTCTAGCTGCATCTTCTACTACAACACCATGACCTGTGTAAGCTGGAACATTGTCAGAGACTGTATTCCCCAAATTTTTAGTTTTGTTATTCACAATCAATGTACTTAATATATATTATTAATGCTATTACTAAATACTGAGTGTGTGTATAATATTATATTAATATTATTATTAAATACTAAGGGAATTCTAAAAGTTTTTAACGGAGAATTGATCGCAATCTTAGGTTTTTATATGCGAAATTTTGAGTACTTCTGTTAAATTGTATGTAGGTATATATTTAAACAAAAATAAAAAAAAAGGTGTTACAGGTATATTAAGTTATTAAACAATTCAATGTTAAAAAACTATAAAAAAACGCGCACCTGGGACAAAAAACTGTGTATCTTGACCCTGTGCATACTGTACTATAGCTCCACCTGCTGTTGCTGCATTACTCATAGTTAAGGTATGAAGTCCAGGGACACCTTCTCCTTGAGTAGCAATTTGAATGGTGCCAGCAGGAATTACTGTAAATTATATTAATTTCAATTATTACATTATTATTAAAAACAATGTATATCTAACTGAACATACTTCATATAATACAGCTGTTTATTAAATAGAAATTATTAAAAATCTTTTAGTCATTTTAACATAGAAAAAGGAAATCTAAATCTTAATGGTTCTTCAATGATTATGTGTACTATTTAGTGTATGTAGAGAAACCTATTCTTGAACAGAATCGAAAATCCCGTAAGTAAGGATGCCACACCAAGTAATTATATAAAATATTATATCAAGTATTTACAAGGAAAAGAGGAATAAAATTTTAAATGCTAAGAATTCTAGTTTACTCCTCTAACATTATTTCCATTGAAATAAAAAGACAAAGGTTGGGATTACGCACAGAATTAAATAAACGACAGCCAGGAAAGATATGTAGAAGAAAAAATAACCAACCTGTCTGATAATGAAGCGAATGGGAAGACACTTCACTGTCCACGTTAGAATCACACTCAGAAGATGATTCTAGAGGGGGCAATCGACCGTCTGTAACACCGAATTAATACAACCCTCAATTATAACAGAGTTGTTATCGGTGTTAATTTATTTAATCTAAATGACTTTGAAAAATTCTCAGTATGTGATTTATACTTCATGAGAAAATAATATAACATTCATTTGGATAACAATGGTATTAACATTTCTTCTTAAATAACTTTCCTGATTGCAATGTACATGTGTTTAAAAAAATCTGCATCCAGAAAGATAATATTTGTATAATTTGAAAATATAATAAAAATAAAATATCATTGAATGCTATTTCCTTTCTGGCTGCTGTTTCTATATTTTTATCCTAATACTGTGCAGTCAGCTCATACAAAAAGGAAATAGATTGACATAAAATCAAAGTGTGAAATAATAAAAACATGAAAAATACAAAATGAGCAAATAAATTTTTAACAATTAATTATTTGTATACAATTTTTATTGAACACAATAGAAATGAAACTTTATTAAAAATGACAAGTATAATTTATTTTTAATCACTTTTAATTCTAATTATTATAATTATTTTTTACCTTAGTTATAAAATTTATAACTGATTAAATACATATGAAAAATACATTTAGAATATTAAATATTTCTAATTATATTAATTATGTATTTACCTAAAATTATAAAAAAATTATTTTTTAATTTATTTTATTGGTATCAAAGAAATATAAGTGGGATTTCATTTCCTGCAATAATGGTTAGAGGAGAGTTCATTTATTATTTTTGTTATAATATTACTGATTAATATAATTGATAAATTTTATTATAATTCATCTTACATTCTAAGCTTGGTATGGCATTCCTTTTGTAGATATATAAAGTAAAATATTAAAGGATATAAAATATCATATTTTTATTTTTTGTTGTTGTATTATATATGTAAATGTATTTAAATATTTGTTTGATATAAAATAACTTATAAAACAGATTAATCTTACATTTATCTATTCAAATTCAAAATTAAATTACTAAAATAATTGTTAATTGAAATAATTATCTAAGAAATATTATGTAAACAGTACATAACAATAATTGTATGAACTGACATGCACTTTATGATTTCCTAAGAAATAATATATTTTGAAGATAAAGAAGATTTAAAATAATAAAATAAATATAATAACTTTATACAATTTCATATGTAAATTTAATTGAAATAATAAATTATATAGCAACTCGTTATCTCTAGCATTAATACTCTATTGAAATATTAATAAAATAAATGACCTTAAGTTTAATTATAGTATATCACAAAACAAAATTTATCATACCTGTAATTTCACCA
Source organism: Tetragonisca angustula (assembly GCA_036937485.2). Taxonomy (NCBI): domain Eukaryota; kingdom Metazoa; phylum Arthropoda; class Insecta; order Hymenoptera; family Apidae; genus Tetragonisca; species Tetragonisca angustula. Next base: position 110,871 of record JAWNGG020000100.1, on the reverse strand, counting down.
CCACCTAGATCATTGAGAATTTTCTTGTAAGATGGGCGTCTGGTAAGAATTCCTCCTCTTTGTTCTGGAGATTCTTCTGAATCTGAGAAACTATCATCACTACCAGTTTCAACGACCTGATACATTAATATGTAATATATTTTATTATATTATTATTTATTATAATAATTAGTAAATATAAAATTCTATTAGTTAAATTTTATATTTACTAAATATAAAATTAAATGGTTTATTTGAAGAAATGGAAATAACAGATATAAAAGAAGAGCTTGATAGCAAACAATATAGCTTGATTTTGAGATATAAATAAAAATCTATATTTACCTGTAGTGTTTGTAAACTTGCTTGAGCTGTTTGTATAACAGAATTCGGTTTACTAACAAGTATGACATTTCCTTTTGAAATAGCAACAGGTTGAATGTTCGTTGCTGTCTGAATGACTGATTGTTGATTAGGTTGTATAACAGATTGTACCTAAAGGAACAAAAACATGTTATATAAATTGTTGTGCACATTAATAAAAAGATATTACTGAATAAATGGATATGAATATTTATAAAATGTTTTTTAATATGAATCACAAATAAATTTTGTAATTAACTTATATCATCATGCATATGCGAGTCATCATAAATTGGATATGAAATAATATTTATCATAAAACTTGAAACATTAAATCCAATATCAAAAAATAATGAAACTAAGTTTAAATTTTAGTTTCTTAATTGGAACCAGCATTATGCAAGAGTGAATATACACACAGTGCTTATTTAATTAAACAATAATTATAATTAAGAACATAAATAAATTATATATGCATGCTTTGAATTAAAACAAGTAAATAAATGATCAGACATAGATACACAGGAGATCCTCCTGTATACCTGTGTTGCCCCTGACGTAGGTAGTGTCAGTTGCACAATGCTGGTAGAAGCTACCAGATGATGAGTTTGCTGCTGTGTTCTATTGAGAGATTGTACCGATGTAGCTATTGCTGGTGCTGCGTCACCACTTTGAGAACCTGCAGACAATGGGTCAACAGCTGATCCATTTTCCTCAACCATACTTTCCATAGCCTGGGAACTTCAAACCCTAAGATAAAAGATAAAATATTTTCATAATTATATGTATATTTCATAATTGTATATATTCCATAATTAAATCTTTCTTTTTTAAATTTTTATCACTTGTAATTGAACCTATCTTTTGATATATAATTGTTACATGACAAAAATTTAAACTTTAAACAATTTATTATTAGGAATAAATATCGTATACATCTTATTAAAATTACATTTAATACCTTTGGTGATCTTTTTAAATGTTTCAATAGAAATGAAACTATGCAAAAAATGTATACAACTTTTTATTTTAAAAGGGTTTTTTTTAAGTATTTAAAAATGCATACTTGAGATCCGAACTAAACATAAACATCGTCAGAACGATTGGAATTTGAAAATCTGTATTCAATTCGAAATCGGGTTCTATCCAATAAAGTGTAAAAGTTTTAAATTTCCCGCCAGTCAGCAATCGGCGGTGTTACTGCGTCATTTACATAAGCAGATCTAAAAATAATATGAGAACAATAAACACTTAAAAAGATGTATTCGTGGATGATCGAAAAGGCCAGGAAATTAATGAAAAAAACACGGTGAAATGTGTCTAGGGTTGTACCGATTGGTATCACGATGTGTCGGTTATCGGTGAAAAGAGATGTCAAAATCATCACGTAACCCCCATTGCCCTTTTCAAGAAATTCATACATCTTCCTTAAGGCGCCATATTTTACGGCATATTCCACAGCAGACGTAAAACTGATTGTACTGGGATCATGAAGAATTAAATGCTAGTGTTTTCGGCAACATTTTCGACGTATCGTAAGCGCAGTGGTCCATGCCCGGTTGTTATTATTCTCCAGCTGGGTACTTACCAGTTACGTATTTCTCGTCACCAACTTTGCTGCAATCGGAGTGGGCAAACGGGCAGGTACGTAGCAGCCACGTCAAAACTCCAGTGGCTTCGTCACTGGTGGAGCCCACGACCTCCGCGCTGCGCGTCACCATCAAAATGGCCGACCGTGTTTTCCCCTCCCCTTCGGAAACTGATCGTGCATCGGATAGTGATAGGACCGATATTCTACTATGCGCTTCACAACCAAATATTAACCGCATTTTCTTAAACATTCCCTCCAATATACTGTCAACACCTGCTGCGATTCACGTATGAAGACTACATGGAAAAGGCATGATAAGTCCGTCTTTGTTAATTTTCTGATCTTTATATCACATATTGGTTAAAAGAAAAAAAATATTTTAATATGAAATAATTTATACACCTTTAATAAAAGAAAAAAAGAAAAAGAAATAACCTAATAGATTCGAGGATATGTATTTACATGCATATGTACATATGCATGTCTTTTGAAAATTGATGATTAAACCTGTTTTGCAAGAAACGAATAACATTAATTAGTTATGTTAGTTTAACTTAATCGCTGTTATATAAGTGTGTAATGTTAGTAATATTTTCTAAATATTTAAATAAAAAAAAAATACACATTTATTCGTGAAATGGAAAATTGAATTTTAAAATTGCTTTGTAAAAAACAGGAGGTCTGGCTTAAGCTTTTTATTTGTGATTTTCATTCTTATATAAATGATTGTAATGATTTCGCAGATGTATTTACTGCAATTAATTTTTTTGTTATAATTGTTATATTATTATGATTGTTAATACTTAAATATTTTATCGAAAATAATGATTTGTATTAATGAATCATATCTTGTCTATAGTAAAGAATGAATTACTTAATTTCTTCTCCAATTTGATAATAATAAAAACATATTATAAATTATTTTTTGATCTATAAATTGATAAAAATGTTTAGTGAAATGCATATGAAAATTATGTTAAAATTTAGCTAATTGTATATATATATATATATATACATATATATATATAAATTTAGATATATATATAATATACATAAAATACATGGAAACTTGGTATGCAATACTATGTAGCAACATGAAGATAGTATATAATATAATGTACGTATTGTAAATTTGAAAAATATTATTTGTATATGTTTATATAGAATTATATGTAAAGTTTTACATATTATTATAATTATATAATGTATATTGTTGTAATATAATAATAATTATTATTATTGTATAATTATGATAATATAATTTACAATTGTTATACGGTTTTCTAATATAATCTGTGTAAATATACGCTATTGTTGTTCAGTCGTGAAATCTATTTTTTAATCAATAGTTCAATAACAGGATATTGTAATTGAGATATAAAAAATAATCGCGTGCCAAATACATATAATTTCGTGAATCAGCTATATTTAATTAGAGGTGATTTTAAGACTATTCACAATTTTCATACGTGTTTCGATCATTCGTCATTTAAATTTTTGTTTATTTTTAAGTATTCTATTTATATCGTAATGAAAAAACATTTTTACAATAATTACAACAATATATACGTACATTGAAAATTTTCATATCAAAAAATGATTAATTTGAAGACTTTCTGAATCATGATTTTTTTAATAATTTTAATTGACTCACTTCTTAAACTGACAATAATACGTGTAAATTAATACGTATTAATATTTGAAATATGTTTGTGTTGGTTTACGTATTAATATTTGATATATATATATTATATAAATATGTTTGTGTTGGTTTAAAGAAAGGTGTATGGTGCTGACGTCATTCAGTGACGTCATCGACATATTTAGAAAGATGCACATCTGTTTTACGTACTTAACTGATTTTTATTGTGAATGTTTTACAATTTTCTTTCTATATTAAATTATTTAAATTCTTTATTTAGTAGATGAATAGACTAATATAGTAAGTAAATAAACATTATAATATAATAATTCATATTTATAGATATTATTTTTATTTATTAATTCGTTAACGTATATAATGTATATAAAGATATGCATAAAGACATGTAAAGATATACATTACTAAATACTATATTATATTTTAATGTATTTAACATAAAGTGTTGCATTTATACTATAATTCAAAATTTTCTTGTAAGTGTTGTGAGTTTTATAAATTCATTGTCAATTTGCAATTTATATATATATATATATATATATATATATATATATATATAATTATTGTTATTATATTACTAAACGTAAATATAAAATATTATTATCTGATATTTTCTTTTAGATTATATATATAACATATATGTATACATGTAATGATTGAAAGAAAATTCATTGTGTTGTTTCTGATTATTGACAAAAGTAACTTATAAAGGAAACTGTCAATATATTTATTTATTCAGATTCGAATCAAATCAATAAAATAATAGCTGATTGTCATCTAAAAAATGTATTTACATAAACATAACAAAATTCTATTGCTACGAAGCAATATATTTTTATATATATAGAATTTAGAATAAAAAGAATAAATATAAAAATTTCATCTTTGAAATCACTTTTCTTATTCTCCTTCCATTCTACTTTGAAATCACTTTTCCTATTGGCCGAAATATATTCGAGAATAGAGTGAATTGAACAAGAAAATGGATGAAAATGCCAATCAGTGTCGAGCTTACAAACTATACACAAAGAGGGCCAATAAGAGTGTTCTTCCTTTACGTGCATTCTAGGTGATTAATTCATTGAGTTCTACTGTGTTTCTTCGATGCGTACATATATGTCAGCAGTACGCGAATATATAGCATACGTATTGTTGAAGCTGTGTTGACATTTCTAGTGACATAACCCCTAAAGTCAAATTGCATTATTCTTTTTATTCTTTGTATGATTCGGGTTTTACATTTCTACATGATTTTTTTTAGAGATACCAAAATCTGTTCGTCCGTGTTATTACGTACTCGATGTGTGCGCAGACATTGATAAGCATATAAAGTGAACATATTAAGCATTTTTTGTAAGTGTTTTATTTTGTTAAGACGAGAAATTGTTTTCCACTCGATATTCTACTAATGATATGTTCACTATTCGAGACGTTCTGATAAAATGTTATAAATCTTGATTACATCGTCTATTGGTCAGAAAAGTGACTCAATTGAGAAAAGTACATCTTTTTAGATAATTATTTTTAAAAGATACGAAGCTTAAAGTTGAAAAATTATTAATTATCCAAATGTTAGCAATGAGAAAATGTTGTTTAAAATTTTCGTCACAATATGAGTTTCTGAAGGCTTCAGATAAAATATTTATCTTTCATTTGCTACGAGGAAGGTAGTTAAAAGTTCTGTCTTGATTTATGGCATTGAGTTCCTTACAAGTTTATTAAGAAATTATGCAGCTTCTATCTAACGGCAAATAGCTGACTGTTATAAGGTTAATGACTTTTGAAGTGTGCTAGCTATAAACAATCCGATAATGTATATCTCATGTGATTAAGTTTGCTCAGTATATATTTTCTATTTCTGAAATTTATAGGAATAATAATGTTTATTTGTTTATTTGGTTCGTGTTGCATTGTTAAATGTTAAGAAGTTCATAATGATTGAAATGTCATATCTCGTGTAATAGCATTATTTGATAAAATCTCAAAACTTATAAAAGTATTAAGTAATATTGTACAAAATGATCTTATAAAGCAATCTTTCTATTTGTACAAATTTATTATTTGTAAAAAATAAATACAAACTAAATAAACAAAATAACCTGTATTTTGCCTATATAAATTAACATGATCATCATCATCAATGATTATTAATTTCATCATAAAATTATTATTTTCATTTAATTACGTTAATCATGACTTCATTTCATCAATATTAGCATTTTTATTTTCGTTTGTTATTATGTATCTATCTTATTTTCAGATATATTCACAGACATAAACAGAATGGCACAAACAACCACCATTGAAACAATCACTATTACTAGACCCTTCAAGGTAAGTTTCAAACATTCTATTTATTTTTCATTTTATTATTTCATTACATGAAATTATGTTACAAAGTCTCAAATCACACATAATCACTAGCATATTGTTACAAAGCAGTAAATATTATTAAAATAAATATCTTGAACGGAATTCGATTGGAAATGAAATCAATATTAACTAAACGATTACTCTTACTGCGACTATAATTTCGTTGTTATAAAATGTACAGTAATAATAAAGTTAAACTAAAATGTCAATGCATCGATATTCAATTGAGACAATTGTATTATTTGTATAATCGTATGATTAGAAAATTCCTATAAATGGAAGCGTGCGTCTCAAGTTTCGTCTATACTCGATACTAAAAAGCACCCTCTATCACGTACGCGCACTGCGCCACGACCTTTAATGGGCGCAGCTTCCCTGGAACCCAATTACTCCCTTAACTTCGGATGGAAACCGTCTCCGCTTGATTCTCCTAGCTGAACGATATTTTCTCAACTTTTCTTCAGTGAATAAACCGATACATGGTTTGGTGAATAAATCAGCGAAGTACAATTCGATAAATTGCGTGACGTTCGAAGCGGGAACTTGATTAAAAAAATTATTTGTATCGAACAAAAATACGTACGTATACGGCAAACGCGAGCTGTGTTTACCCTGGAGGTGTTCGTCGTTTGGGACAGTTCCATGTTCTTGAATTGTTTATAAATGTTTCCTCGGCGTCTATTGAGGGTGATGCTCGGAAGACTGTACGATGTCCCGTAAATGGTATTTGTTGAAGAAACCAAAGGAAGTGTGAAGAGTTCGAGACCCCTTTAATTAGGTACTAGGTTTCTCGGCATTGTCCGCTGGGATATCTTAACAGTGTACGCTGGATTTACGATGATCATGTATACAGTCGCGGAAGATCACATGGGCGATACTGAAATCGCACAGGTATATCCTGGATATGTTTCTTTTTTATGTGGATCTGTAAAGGTGGTAATGAACATCTTGCGCAATGATCAACTGTTTATGTACAATAGTTCACTAAACTATTTAAGTATGCAAGAATCTTTTATGAATGTATTGTGTGTGTTATGTGAAACATTTTGAAATTTCATTAACATAATCCAAATACTCTTATGAGTAACATTATGTGTAACTTTCACTTGAATAAATTCCTGTATATTATATTTAATAATTGCTGTTTAAATACAGAGGAGATAATCGAGTCATTTAAAAGTTGTTCAATTTCCCAACATTTGTATTGAAATTAATTTTTTATCTCTTTAGTAATAAGTAAACACATAAAAGTCATTTGTTCTGTGAGAAATTGTACAATTGATCACATTTGGTTTTGAAGAAGCTCAGATAACATCTGTTATTAACATCTGTTCAATTAATGAAACATTTATAGGAATTAATGGTTTATAGAAATTAAACTTCTGTAATGAAGTTTGTAATGAAAATATAATTTTCCAAATTAAACTGTAGTTAATAATGAGAATAGAATTTTTTTATTTATGTTATTTATGTTAACTGTATATTTATGTTGCAGGTGATAGCATTCATATGTGGAATAATAGTAATATTATTGATGATAATGGGGTTAGCCTCTACAGACTGGTTAATGGCATTAGGATGGAGACAAGGTCTATTTGCACATTGCATTGAAGAAGCAGCACCTACACCCTTACCATTTAATGTACCAGATTCAGCAGGCTGTTTTCAAGCTAGAGACGTTGGTATGTTAAAAAAAGAATAATTGCTTTTAATGGAGTTTTTTTAAGCAGAAAGTTTTAATTTACACTTTTTTTCTTTGCAGCTTATATAAAAGCAGCTGCTGCCTTATGTGTTGTATGTCTAATAACAGATATTGCAGCAACAATCCTGACTGGTCTTGGTTTGAGGTCACAAGATAATCGTGACAAACACAAATATTATAGATTTGCAGTTTTCTGCATGGGATTTGCATGTAAGATTCATTACTTAAGACAATGTATGTATATTTATGCAAACATATTGTCATAAAATACATGTGCATTTCTTTTGTCTTTTAGTGGTATCACTCCTAATAGCTTTAGTAATATATCCAGTGTGTTTTGCCGCGGAACTTAACTTTGGTAAGTTTGTATATCTCTAAAGTATATTTTAAATTTCAATTTTTGTTCCAAACAAACAATTCTATTTTTTTAAACGCTTCATATAATAGGAAACCGACCCATGTGGGAATTTGGTTGGGCATATGGAGTGGGTTGGGGTGCAGCTATATTTTTGTTCGGTGGAGCGGTGTTGTTACTATGCGATAAGGAAAGCGAAGAAATTTACTATAAAGAAAGAAAAATCGTTCGCGATGATATCGGCGGTGGCGGCGGCGGTTCTATGATTGGTATGGGACATCATGGTGGACGAAGTGGGACGCAATTAGCCTAGTGGCATTGCTCCCTGCCCGACGTTGTTCTCTAGGTGATTAATTTCTTCTTTTTCTGTCCTCACCATTTGATACATTTGTGGAGAAAAACGTACACATGTATAAGAGTGAATGGTTTTTATATATAGTCTACCTGTTACACCAGCATGTATTGGACATAATTATCACATTATCATTGATGTAGGATGTACGAAACATCTTATCAACGAAAATAAGGTTCGTAAATGACTGAGACTTGATTAATTCGTTCGTGGGTTACCAATTTCCAATTTCACATAGTAACAATTTCGGGACCATTGCTCCATTTAGTTTATTACAACATTACATTTTATGTTTATTATATAATTACAAATATTTTTTATGTAGTATATTTACATTTCTTTTTTAATTTGTTAATTCATTTTCTATACCATTATTACAATGGTAGCATTGATGCTGCGTTTTTTTACTTACGAAACACTATAACAAAGTCGCAATTAGTTTTGTTTATTTAAAGTAAATTCACTTCATTCAATCATTAAAATGATTTTGAGGTTTTAATTTCGTTCAGTTATTTCTGATCATTTCTGATCAGTTCAATTTTTATTATGCCTGTATCAATTACACTATTGGTTAACACACACAAAAAAATCATTTGGTTAACTGAAAATGATTTTTATCATTCAAAAATAGTAAACAGTACCGAAGTACTTAAATAAAATTTTATATTTCTTTATTTGTAAAGACTTAGGCAAAGATTTCCGTAATAAAAAGTTAAAAAATTTATGAGTAATTAATATGATCATAAAATCAGACACTGCCTGATCTTTAGTCAAATTACGGGTAAAAGAAAATCATTATTTTTATTTTTATATAAAAATTGCAGCTTTGACTTAGTTACTATTTATTATGTTTATTTCCTATATATAGCGTATGTACATATACATACATATGTGTATATATTAGATGCTAGTAATTTATTACTTGCTTGCATTTATTTTTTCTTACCATTATTGAAAGTGATATTTGCTTTAATCAAATGATTTATATTATCAAGGCGTTTACCAATATTTTGGTATAATATTATTTATATTTTCATATATAATACTTTGCAATAAAATTTGGCCAAAAATTGTTTTAGGCAATATATTTTGTGATTACATACACGCACAAAACTACTTTTCTGTGTTCTGGAAAAAAGTAGCATTTATAAAAAAAAATCGCATGCTTGGGCACATTATCGATAAGTATAAATTTTGAAAATTTTCGTTATTGATTTAAAGATATTTTGAAATAATGATAAATTACACAATCATGAAATTTTCCACCGTATAATTATAATTTAATGACTAAATTGCTATTAATTTTTATATATATCATTTTTGTGATTTTTATACACATTATCCCAAAGTCTTCCTCTATTAATAAAAGTGCAAATGTTTTTCTATTATAAAACATACAAATGCTACCTCTAGTAATTTTTATTTTGCAAGTACAATTATTTGAATTATAAATATTTTTATTTCAAATAGATGAAAGAAAACGAAAGTATAATTCTTCCAAAACTATATATTGTATTTGATTTAATTATAAAGGATATTTTTAGTTATTCATCTTGTCTGATTGTGGGAGAGATATATAGATGTTTATTTGCATAGATAGTTTAGTTCTATATTAATATTAATAATAATAGCGATTAATTTAAACGAAGGAAATTATTAAGTTGAAATTATCCTTTGTTAATATGTAAATTTAATAAAATTATAAAATTAATTTCAAACGATATGTGTAAATTGAACAAATTACAAGGCTGGTATGGATTGTTACAATAATCTGTATAAATATTTGAGTATTTTTATTACATTTTACTTTTATTTAATAAGAGAAAAGGTTAGTATACGTCGTTGTATTGAGGATAATCATATTTAAATTATCATACCATTTACCAAGCATGTATGCAATGTGAGAGCTAACATATGTATGTACGCGTCATAAGTTTCTAATGATGTTTTCAATATTACTGAAATGAATGAATGAAAAAAAAAGAAACAAAGAAAATAGTAATATTGAAGATTCATTGAACTGGATAAAAACAAATTTCTAGCAGTATTATGTGTTTCCTAGTAACTCTTAATTGGTAACCATATCTTTTTTTCTATTTGATTTGAATCAAGTGAATATTCATAATTTTCATCCACCGTCTGTAAGGAGGAGTTTTAACTTCCCCATAAATCAAATATATTTTAAGTTAAAGACAGCACCAAATATTTAAGTGTGCGACAGAATAGAGGCAGCTCGGGCAGGTATTATCTATTATGTTATCTGCATTACATACGTGTACGTATATGTATATATAAGTATTTTATAAATACATGTAATAGAACGATACAGTTGCAGTTATCGCGATAGCCGATACTCTTAATAAAAAGAAAAAAAAAGAAGAAAAGTTTGAAACGGACACAGGAAATCCGTACATGCACTTCGTATGACGCGGCAGATCAATCATGCTTTTTACAATGAGAGACAATTCGTATTTTAATGCTAAGGATTACAGTGCGTTTGATTCGTTACCAAACACTGTCGATTTGCGCCTTTCGATTTTGATATACTTTTAAATGAAATGAAATATCACGTAAGATTTAAGCGTATAATTGAGTATTGAAATACGTTTGAAGATGGAGAAATGAACATTATAATGGGTTAATTAAGATGTTAAATATACAGCAAACAACGCGTGTATGCTAAGGGGAATCTTTCATATTATCACAAACTGAATATAAAATATAACTTGTATTCTGTTTGTGTGCATTCTTTCTGCTGTACTTTATACTTTGGTACCTTAAAAAGATGACAGGGAATAGAAAGTAAAATTTTAAAATATTGCAGATTATAATTCTTGAGAGTTTATGTAACCAAATCCACGTTTCGAAGTTGCAGTCAAGAGAGAGCACCCATTTTTAATCTGAAAGAAAATGTCACTATAGTGATAATTAAGTGACAATTAAGTAATTGTTAACAAAGCTTGTATTTCTGTATTAGAATTGCAATATAGATAAATTCATTTTCTGCTCTACTATCACGATATATGTGAGCAAGGACAAGATGATTGTAATTAAATGATTAATAGGTATAAATGTAGAGTTAATAGAGCACCATACCAGAGTAAAAAGAATCCTTAGTAGTTTATTATATACATACACACAGTCTCGAACAAAAATGAATTTTCTGTCATGTATAATAAATAAATATATATATACATACATACATTTAAATTAAGTAGTAAACTGAAAAAAATTAAATATAAATGCTGTAAATGTAGAGTTCTACAATGCTTTTATTAAGTATTTTCTTCGAAATATTAAATTCATGTTAAAGAAACACGACAGAGAAGCTTTTGTTACCGGAGAACTGTTTCAATGATGTTTATTTTCTAATTTAATAATAATGTAACAATATACATTGTACTCCGATATGTAAGAAGAAAATTTTTAACGAATTATTTACAACAAAGCTGTATTGTAGAAGATTCATTGTACGTAAAGAAATTCATGAAAAAGAAAAAAACAATTAATTGAAATTAAAAGTAGTGAAACGTAATACTTAATATTTCATATTGTATAGTCACACATATCGTATTTATCCACGCATATCGCATATCAATGAAAGTTATTAACGCCAGAATTAAAAACAAAATGTGCAAATTTGTTTTCTGTATCGAAAAATGTACGACGCGATGTCAATAGAATCGTACGCAGAAATAGCAAGTTATTTGTGCGCCATATTATAATATAAACATATCGCACTATTGTACAAAGAATAAACTATACATCTGAAAACTATAGTTACGTACAATTCTGCATCTTAAAACAACCTCGCGCACTACGCGTGGCGGTGTGAATTCAACAATTTTCAAATTATTGTTACTTATGAAATTGTGGTTGTCTTATAATAATTTAAAAAGAAAAAGAAAATGGAAAGTGAAGGGAATAAAAAATTTTACATTTGTTTTTTAAATAATTATAATATCCAGCAATATACAAATACAAATGGTGAAAATCATTGAATCGAATAGCCTTTTCGAACACTAACGTAACAAAATTTTCAAGTTTCGTACATAACAATAATACAACGTTGAGACTTTTTTTTTTAAGTAATAAATATATGTGCGCGCAATGTACGTGGTGTATAACGTGTGCGTGTACCGTGTGGTAAAACAAAGTATTGCTGAATAAATTCCGTGTGTATGTATCGTTCGTATAAATACAAAATAAGATTACATTATGTATATATCTATATAAACCTAAACAGAAAAAAAGTAGTGTACAAAATATAAATCTATCCAGGATTCATTTGTGATATAAAAATTAATTTTCTCGGAAAATATGTATATGTACACGCAGACTCGTTCGTCCATGCTGGTAGCGAAGAAACTCAACAGCACATTTGCGACAAAACTATGATATACTTCTCTCACTGGGTAACTGACATAAATCTTCTTTTTTTTTTGTGTTTTTTATTTTTCATTTTTCTAATCTTTTTTCTCTAGTCAATCATATCACAAATAGAGAACGAACAACATACTATGTGTCATCGATCATCAGAGATCTCTTGTTTTGCGCATTCTTTCTCTTATCTACCATTTTTCCCCCCTTATTCTCTCGAGAAATATCTATCGCGTTTGGCAGTAAAATATATATCAAAAATGTTCAACGTACTAACATTTATAAAAGATATAAAATATACCTTACGCACTCTCAAAAAATGCCATTAAATGTTACCGAATAATCTGCAACATCATTTAATAAAGAGCAACCAATTTGATATTCGATATTCATCTTTTTCTTTTTTTTTCTCCTTTTTTTTTAAAGTATCGAAACCAAACTTCAAAATTTTTCACTTTTATTCCAGCAAAAAAACTAAACGTGTTCAATGAATTTGGTTATATGAGCATTTTAATTCTATTCTTACTCTTTCGCGATATTTCTATTCTTTTTTTTCTAATTTTATCAATGCAAGATAAAGTTTAGAGAAAATGTTCATTTATCAGAGATTCTTTGTATGTTAAGCACAATTAATCATCAAATTAAGCATCAAGAAAAAAAAAAAAAAAAAAAAAAAAAGAATAAATCACAGATGCTACTGTGTATATTTTCCCTCTTTACAAAAATTAGGGCCTTTTCGAACTTTCATTTACAAGACTCAAAATGAAAGCAACGAGAAACACTTAAAAAGTCTATCGTCTTCCCTTACGATGCGAAGCGTCCTGCATATAAAGCGTAAGACAATGTTTTATATTCATATATCTTACAAATTCATGTGCGCATCACACGATTTTCACCGAGTAACGAAAACTCGAAAAATTGGAATTTCAAATTAGCGGTATTCAAAAATCGCTGTCGCGTTCATTTTCATCTGCCACGTTAAGCAATTAAGATTTTCAATTAATTCATTAATAATTTTGAATTTCATAATTCATTGAATCATTATTTATAAGAATACCACTGCTTCAAACAGTTCTCGTAACGTAATTACAAAAATAACAAATCATGTCCATTAAAATACATGTTCAAGATTTAATCCTTTCTTCCAACAACGCGTACACTCTCGTACACCAGCATTTCCAGAAATCAATATTTAATTGCAAGTTTTGGTCTTTCTAGTTACGCATGTATTCTCAATACTTTTTGTCCTTCTTTTTTTTTTTAGTTTTCTAAACTGAAGAAAAAAAAAAAAATATACAAACGTATACGAATGTACACGAAACAAATTCAGCCTGAGAGAAAGAAATAGAACATCTTGATCGTGTTGAAGGATGAAAGCGTCGTACAGAGAAATATGAAATTTCTGCTTTCTTTTTCTTTTTCTTTTTTTTTTTTTTAGAGAGCTATACGAAAAGACTATACATCTTTGCATTGCAAACGATAAGGACAATCGAAAAATCTTCGATCATGTTTAATTGTAGTTTCAAGATGGCATTCATGTCGAACAATCGCTGCGGCTGAACTTAAAAATTACGCTAATTAATTAACAAATTATCCTTACTGATTAAGTGAATATCAGTTCGACAGTAGTTTTCTGATTTCTTTTTTCTTTTTTCCTTTTTCCTTCATTTTTTGGTCCTATTCGCCGATACTACAAAAGCTCACTATCGGCTATTAAAAGCATTTTCTTTAAAACATTTCTATCCGTAGCTGACAGGCCTAGTGTAACTGAGTATCATAACTTCATTTCCCACAGCACGATATGAGCATCGTTGCTATTAGGATCTTTGAACGTGTAGCCTGATTTAGAGCCCTTGTCGGTAACTGATTGCGCGTTTAGCTGTCTCCAATTGATGTAACCTCTGCCACCCATTAACGTCAAAACGGTTCGTTTGGGTTGCTCGATCTGTTGCAACGTCTTGTTGATCTTCTTACTGTTCGTCTTTAAATTATTGGTCGGTGGTATCGGTTCTGGTACAGACTGTCCTATACTAGTGTTAGGAGTGGTTGTTTCGTAGGGGCCATTTCGACTAGCTGTGCTACTGTTTCGTGACAGTTTGCCAGTTTTCAATGAGAGGTTCTCCTCAGAACCAGAAGACGTGTAGAGAGAACTCGCGTGAGAATCGACCGACCAATTCGACAAATCGAGCGACCTGGGCCTAGTGATCTTCATCTTCAGTCTACGATCTAACGTGCTAACTTTATTTGGTATGGCTGCTAGTTCCGGATCGCTTCTTCGCAACGGCTCGTAAATCAAATCGATGCCGGAGCTGTTCTCATTCTCGTAGTCTTTCACGTACATCAATTCCCCGTACAAGCCGTAAACGTCGCAATTCTCACCGGAGCTCTGTGATCCGGACATCGAACTTGACAGAAATCCTCCGCCGGAGCCGAGTCCTCTGGGCAGTGTTTTAGAGCCTCTGTACTCGTACTCCTTGCTACGTTTCCGTCTTAACATCACCGGGCTACTCGCCAATTGTTGCTTCAACTTCAGTATGCTATTTGACATAGAGGAATCCAAACTTGCTCGATCCCTGCTTCGACTGTTGTCGGATTCCTTCGATCGTAACTGCACAGTTTCTTCGTCGGCGATTTCGTCGGTCGCACAGTTTATTGTGTTTTTCGGGTTCTGAATAGCAAGCAAGAAGGTAATAGGACCGAAATGCGCGTGATACGAAATATTGACACGGCCACTGATAATAGGCACGCCTTCCAGTCGTGGCAGAGGAATCGTTAGACTGATGCCCACGTTTGTACCAACCCAGAGCAGACCCTTGCATGCCAGAAGCGCTGTCACGGTGACCGCTGTTTGATTGTTGTTCAAGTTATCGCCACAAGAATTGGAGCTGTTTGACCTCGTCACTCTCAACACGTTGGACGCTATGTTAATGTCCTGCAAGTGTTTGAACGTCTCAGTGTGATACAGGCAGACGGTGCTGGAGTTCTTGAGGGCGACCCAGAGACCGACTCCGGAATGAGCCATAAGCTTCACACTGCCGACGTGTTCGTGCTGCGCGCTGAAGCTTTTCATCACGTCGCCGCTGACTGCGTTAAGTACCCAAACCTTTTTGCCGCAGGCAGCGTAAACAGAGGCGTTGATCGGCATCAAGCAAGACACCGGTTCACTACCTAGGGATATCACGAACGGATCTCTGAGATTCCAAGTGCCGTCCACTTGTCTTTTGAAAAGGAGGAGCAAGCCAATTCCCAGGGCGACGAAAACATTGTCGCAATGATACTTGATCTGTATAACTGGACCTGAAACGGAATAGCTTCCGAGTTCTTCTTGCTTCTCGGGTTCCGAGCCAGCATAGATCATGATCTTGCGAGAGTCTGTGCCCATCCACACGAGGTCGCTCGCCAGCGAAAGTGGATCAGAAGACACACCTTTCACGAACTCTATGGCCGCGACTTTCGTCTCCACTAGATCAAAAGTCGTGACTTGTTTTAAGGAGGTGGCCGAGGCTGTCGTTGATTGACCAAATACTGTCACGTGACTGGATATACCGTCGCCAGTACATATCCACAAATAACTTTGACTTCTTCCACGGCGCCTCGTGGGACGTGGGTTTTGCGTGGTATAATAGCAACCGCAACGTACCTAAAACGCATTTGATTTTATTATATATAAACATGTACGAAACTTAGAAATAATTTAAAAAAAAATAATAATAATCATCGCTCCATCGTGGTAAAAATCTCACTTCTGTCTGATGTTGCGAATGATACACTTGTTGAGAACTGACGAAGAGCGGCATTTTCGTAGATGGCCGCTGTTCTTGTTCAGGTACTTCCCAAGATGGCGAATTATTTGGATCTAAAGCTAGCTGTGCCAGTCTAAGCTCCGTTATCCAGTCTTTCTTCACTAATGGATTTTCCGTTTGGAACGTGTACATCTGTCCTTGTTTCGTTACTAATTGCAAACAACAACTATCTGCCCAAACCATATCTTCATCCTTCTGTTGTATGGAGAGTTGTATGGATTGCAAAATTTGTTTAGTTTTCTCAAGCGTCATTCCCTAAGAAATCCAAAATATATTTATTCGTACACGTATAAAAATCAAGACGATTGTAATTCGTTTTTCGCCTACCTCGTATTTACCCTTTAATTGCGCAACCAAGTCGCTTATCCTAGACATGACTTCGTAATCGTGCATTAAATCGTTCATTTCTACGCAGAGGTTATCTGCACCCACTTGTCCGCAATCTCCACTTTTATCAGATTTTAGGCTCCCGCCTTTATTTAGACCGGCAGTCAGTAAACGACTTAATGTTGGCGAAGTGCTTGTATCCTGAATCTATAGTGCAACATAGTGTTATTGATATCACTGTTATCAACGATATAATTTTAATACTGCTATCATTAGCGTTCATTAATCACTATAAGTTATACCTCAATATCTGATACGGGATATGTCCACTTCAAAGTCAGTCTTTCACTGCCGCTAAAGTCCTCTGCGGATCTCGGAGTTACCGAAACGCACACCACAAGATCATTCAACAATAGTAACCTCCTTCTTTTAGACTTTGTTATCATACCGTTTTGATTAAATTCCTAAAGCGATTTATCATAATATAAATAACGAGTTATATTGGGATATTTGAATATTTTGTTAGAGACTTTTGTTAGAGAGCTTATATATTTACCAACTGTGTAACGTTATCTTCTCTTATGAGGTATCTAGATGAAGAAGAAAGAGGACGATGAGACAATTTTCCAGATACATGCCGGAGCATTTCTTTAAACGCTTGGAATTGTTCCGCTTCGCGTTTCCTTTCATTAAGCATTTCCGCTAAACTCTCTAATTGAGTCAATGCCAATTGCAACGACATTCTGTCATGATGACCCTGCGGTGTATGCTTTAGTAAATCCTAATCAAAAGTTTGTGTTATTACACTGCGATGTAATCACTGAAAACAAAAGTAAAAAATACTGGCGCTTACCTGTAAGAATAATATAAATTGTGGAAACCTTTGCACAGGTTTCACCATTAATCCAAAGAAGGACAATCTATCGTGTGCACTTATTTGTTTCACCTGAGATACAATCGTATTTTAAATTACTTTATGATACAGTCGCTTGTATTATTATTACTACACATTATACATACCTTGAAAAAATCGGCGAGCGCAGTCTTTCTTTTTGATTCTTGCTTAGCCAAGTCCATAGCTACTGAAAAATTATTTATAAACCCACTGTAAATATCAAGAACGATAGCTTTGCTGAAACTTGCTACAAACACGTCTCCTAACTTCTCGTCCTTGTCCCATGAACGTACACATTCCGCTAATGCAATTCTGAATAGCGTATGGCATTGCAAAATTTCAGGCAATCTGTGAAACAATGTCGCTATTTTTGCCTGACTCAGTATAGGCGGCGAAGATTCTTCCAACGGTTTCTTGTAATCCTAAAGAAGATATTTCTACATGAAGTTATCCGTACGAATCTTGTGCAGAGCGGTTTAAACTAATGTGTACGTACATTCACTAGCCTCTGTAATGTGGACACATAACTGTTTTCAGAATGTACTATAGCTGCTACTATGTGTCGACGTTTTAACTGTTGAGGAGTTAAATTCGGAGGTGTCGGAGGAAGGGCAGGTGGGGTCTGTCTGCGTTGCTGCATGCACTGAAATTGCACCATTGCACTGTTTTCCTCTTCAACCTGAAACACGTGTATCTCAGTAAATCTGCGTTAACTTATCTTCATAGTATTTACATAGTATTTACTCGATAGCCCTTTTCACAAAATTTTTAAAAATTTTTATAAATTTGTTAAGTTTTTACAAATTTGTTAATGGACTAGAAATTAGATCTACAGAAATAAAAAAAACAGTAATTATTTTCACCATTAAAGTGTAAAATATGTCTTTATGGAAGAGGAATGAATAGAAATAATCTTTTAGACAATTACTTCACAAAGTTGCGGCATTTGAGGAGTTTTGATGGGGCTGGTAAGGGACACGGTGTCGGAGGAATCCACGTCATATTGTTGCGTCGATCCTCTCCGGATGCTAAACCATCTAGATAGTCTTCCATGGTTACCGGGCGAGTCCAATGGGTCGGCATTGTTCACTCGCATATTTTGCGGCCTCCACTTATCGCACAGCGTCCTTGCCTTGTGTAACGTATTTCTCAATTGACAATTACTTCTATGGAGAATTAATAATCGTTTCGGTTAATTATATGTATCCTCAGGAAGATGTCAATATGGGAACAAACAATAATTGATTCTCTGAACCAACAACAATTGTACCGACTCAACTGATTCAAACCGTTGAGTTTTTCCTCTCTTAATTTAATTTTTTTAAAAAGCGCGAAGTTTTCTTTGAAGGAAAATGCTTAAGTTTCATAAAAAAATTAAAATTACGCATCGTGGGAAATTATATCTATTATATCTATTAGGATTTATTCAATGTAGTTAGTGCTTACTTAATACTGATATTACTCTTCTCACTCTCGTCATCCGAGGAGAGGTCATGATCCGAGGCTGAGCACCAAGAGTCTTCGCTTCTAGCCGACTGTGTCGAGGTATTGGACCTAGTTGCCTCTAAGGATGGATGATGTTGTCTGTGCGTTTGACCGACAGTTTCCATTTTAGTCGGTCCTACGTCATCCCATGATCTACACCTTGAACGTGGTTCATCTAAAACCGAATTAAACACGCTATAGAAAGAAAAAATTATCGTTTAAAAGAATTATCAACAAACATTTCCACATTCGTCCCTTTTCATTTGTCATTCGTTTTTATTTTATATAACTTACTTATGTAACTAGTTGAAGATACTAATTACGTTATTGTTTCGTTTTTATTCTGCTTATCTTTATGAAAAATGTAAATATTATTATCATAGTGCTTATTCTTTGCTTAAGTTTCCGCATCCATTGCCAAATGGGCTAAGCGTAATATTAATTCCTCGAGTTCTCAATTATTCCGAAGTTTCTATAACTATGGTTCTTCCAAAATGTTCTCGCGTATCGAACGAAGTTCAGGAGATAATACTGTCGAAGAACTTTCTTTTAAAGAACTACGGTTCTAATGACAATTCTCTGATACTTTTGCTCTCTCCTGCTTGTTAGACACCCACAGTTGTGTAGGCATTGTTTCTAGCTCAATAATTAAGTCAAAGTTAATCGCAATAAAATGTTAAAACAGCTCTTCTATGCACCAAAGATATGTAACTCTGAAGCCTGATATAACATACTACTTTTTTTAGACACATTACAGCCTTGAAATATATATTTTAATTACGTCATTTATAATTATAAAATTCAAATGTTTAAGAAGTGCTGTTTGCAATTATTTTTCGACACGACGGTCAAAATTACTATAATACTACTGGTATTGTGGAACATACCAGTGTGTCATTCCACAGTTGATGTTTATACCGAAAGTACATTAAAAAAAAAAAAAGAAAGAAAAAAAAATATTTATATTAGTTCTACTTGATCGTTTAAGGCAAAGCAGAGTAGGAAAGAAGGAAAAAGATGATAGTATTTATTAATCTAGTGTTTAAACTAGGCACGAGTTCCGTAAGAATTTGTTCGCTAAACAACACAACCGCCTCGAGATCAAGACAAACTCATTTCCATACGCCTCTTAATACCAGCTATATATTTTTGTGAAACGTGTGACGGCAGCTTCTATTTATACAATATGTGTCAATCGTTCGATATACGATCACCCTTCCTCGAAAACAGATAAAATCTTCATTGTTGTTCACATTTCGCGCTTGTTATACTTTAAATTACTTACATACGTAAGTATGAACAGGATATATAAATTTGTGGACTCCCGCTGCGAATTGATATTTCTACGAATGATTCAAAAAGTTCACTCGGAGAATTTTATATATACATTCGCGTTTTGCATGTTCAATTTGTTTAATTAGGTAAAACGGGCCAATTCGTCTCACGCGAATTTCTAACCTTTCAGAAAATAGTAATTTCTCTGTTTTGGACCCCGCTGACCTAAACCGCACTCGTTTGCTGATTAAAAGGAATTTTAAATAAATTTTTATTTAATATAATAAAATACCACATAATTGGATGTAGATTACTTGGAAACTTACGATCTAGTGACATGTATGTTCGTTTCATATAGCGCGTAAATGCCATTATATAACAGTACTACTTCATGCCTGTAAATTATGTTCTTTTGTTTTATCAATTTATTGAAGTTGTACTGTTGGCAATATTTGTCTTCCTCCTAATAGCTGTCCAAATATTTGCAATTTACTAATGGAAGAACACCAAACGCACATTGGATTCGTATCGCGTTATGAGAACCTTTAAACTTGCTATAAACATGTTAAAAACAATATAAACAAAGATAAGGGTAGCACGCCTGAGTCATTTCTTCTCAAGGTCATAATTCTGGTTTAGCTATTTCACGGTTGACTTTTGCTCAACACGTACTGTGAATTTGTTAAAAAAAAAGAAAAAAAAATGCTCATTCTGATGGAATAAGTAATGTGATGTAAACAAAACACAACACAAAATCATTATTTAGTTGATAATGGAGTATATAATAAAAAAAAAAAAATTTCCGTTTGAAACTTCAAATAAGAAAACGAATGCGACTTAGGCCAACCAAGGAACATTCGAAGATATTTAAAAAATATTAATTTTTGATCGTAACAACAGTGATTTTCACAGTGTAAGCAATTTATACAACGATTTTTGCTACGATTGCTTCAAGTAGCATAAAAGATGGTATACCATTTCATACCTGTACGTTTTTTTTAGAGGATCAAAAACAATCTAGATTAGTTCTTCCTCGCATGGATGATGGTAAAATTTGAAATTTGATCCAAGTCGCATTATAGACATTATATGCTTAAGATGACTGTTCACGCCAATATGCTATACATATAAATATATAGCATAGTAAATATATATATTTTTTAATATTATAAAACTTTTGAATAACATATACATATATACACGTTATCTTATAATTTTCATATATACATTTTAAAATTAGTTTTAAATTTTTTCACAGCAATCACAACAATCGTCTTTTACCGCAGAGTTGATGAAATTTCATAGGGTATATATTATAAAAGTCATATATTACATGACTTATATATATATATACACACACACACACATCAAAGTTTTTCTAGAGTGAGTATTTGAATATCCTTACAAGCCATTGTATATATATATATGTCTACACGGAGCAATATGTTTCATCATTTAATTCTAACATCATTTATGAGCTTTGCGTAGACCACGTCTGTCCGGTCAGCAATCGTTCGAATTAAACACTTGGCTCGCTCCCACATTCTAAAGACAAGCGTAGACAATGGCCAATATTCCCCTTTTTCTCACACGAAGTCAGCCAACCAAGACTTCATCTCCACACTTTCATCTCTCCCTGAAGCAGCATCTTCTCTGCAATATTTATGTTAGCATTATCTGCTTTGCAAACATTAAGTTCATCGTTCTAAATTTGTAATTTACTAATTTCACACGTGCGTGCGTTGTAAGCAGCCAATTTGGACACTACAGACGTCGAGATAAGAGTGGTATCTTAAAATCATTTTTATCTCTAGAAAAAGAAAAAGACATAAAAACTTCATTCACAGATTTTGTGTATCCCTTGAAATATCAAATGCCTGGGAAGAACAAACGTGACAAGTGTGTAAGTGGAATCCACTCGAAAAACGTTTATGTTTCGTTTATAAATGTGGGAAAGAGCGTGCTGAACGCAGAACGACTCGCGTTAACCATGTAGTCACCCTGACGTTAACACCAAAGTAACTTGAGCGCGGCACGCACACCGGAAGGCCTAATAAAACGAACAACGCGTAGAGCCTGCCATTTCCGTACAAGGGACAGTCAGCATTGTACACGGCACACTCTAATTGTAAAAAACCAAAAAAAAAAAAGAGAAAAAAATATCTAAGTTCAGGTTCAAAAGGTTGAGACTCTTACGATAGATACGAGGTAGCCAATAAGAAACAATACTTGTGAGTATTGGTGATTATGGTGTTCGTCCAGAAGAATCCAAAGTGTAAGAATTTGAAAATGTTCAAGTTCGGAGAATCGAACGATATGTTGAAAGCGAGATGTGACAAGCCCGCTGCCACGCTTTTTCGTGTCTAATCCTATCAAGAAAGTGAGCAAGTGAAACGAGGAAGTATTACTATTAATCCAACATTCGAGACAGGCAATTTCATACATGCATTTTCCAGTGGTGAAAATTTGACCGTGTTGCAGTCGGCGCTAACGATGCCAGGCTATTTGTAGTACAAAATAATTAACACATTATGCAATAGTCAAAAACCGTGTCGTAGCTTTCTGCATCTCCAACGCGATTGTAATTTTAGCCTTGCGTTTATAGGATTGTTCTCTTAATTTTGTTCGAACATTTTAACAAAGAGACGCATCTCCTCCTGAAATTTACTTTTAGTAAAAAAAAAAAAAAAAAGAAGATTCTGTGCATTTCTGGAAGAGAATCTTCCAGAGAAGAATGTAAATGAATGCTACATAATATTGCAGACAACACTGCAAGCGAGCTCTTGTAAATTCCTCCCTAATGTTGAACGCGACGTGCATGCATGCAAAGATTGTTTATCATTCCGCAAAGAGCTTCATGACCAACGACTGATATTCACTTAACGTTTCACTTATTAATTGCAATATAATCCCGATAGTGATGCCTGATAGTAATAATGGCAATTACGCTCACGACGCGGGAATTGCAAATACCAAATTTACTACCTTATATATTACCTTATACCCTATAACTTATATATCTTATACCTTAATATATAACTTATATACCATATACCTTAATATATTATAATATAAATATGTAATAATATATATTATTACATATAATTAATAAACAATAAATAATAAAAAAAATAAACGAATGTAGTGTTAATCTTGAAAAGATTAAATAAAAGAGCTCTGTATTGAAATTCATTTAAATACAAGTTGGATAAAAAGAGATGCACTGTGTGCCATTTTCGAACTAAACCACTCGCAGTTGCACGATCAGTTACATGTGTTACACTTTTTATCGATATTCCCATAACCTTGGATCTATATTTCAATGCGTGTTCATCAGTTATGCAATTCCATGTCAAACATTTGAAACTGTCCCAGCCATGTCCAGCACGATACATTGCAATCGATTGAACTCGATTTCTAAGGAGACAAGACCGAGCGATTCAAGGAAAAATACGCAGTGTCATGTTCAAGGCCACTTTGCGATTATAAACGCTCTTCCAACAATTTACACTTGTTACATCCATCTATCGTAACCTACGTGCACGACACGGAGAGCAAATGTAATGTTATCGTCTAGAGGTGACTCGAATGAACCTCATGGTAACGAACCTAACTCCCCCTTCGTTTTTCTTTCACGAGCTTTTCTTGCACAATTGAACTGCGCTAGTTAGCGAAGTTCCACGAGTCATTATTAACACTGATAAATTTTCTTGTACAACGAGACATCGGTAATAAACCAGAAAGTGAAGAAAAATGACGACAACACGACTAACTTTATTCGACGCAAAATTGTAAAGAAAAGAAATTCTACTGATCGACAGATACAATGTCATGAAAAAAAAAAAAGGCGATGTATACGAATCACATTTGCCAACGAATGATGCCATCTCCGAAGGTATATCAGCGGTGTAATTGTAAAGCATACGACGCGGCATTGCGTCACATTTCTGTAAATGGCAAAGACGAGGATAGGTAAAACGATCTCGTATTACATGTCGCCTGTAACGGGTGCTCGGATTATAATAATTTCTTTTCTGCTCCAATGACGCGTTCGTCGGATTGAATCTTATTTGCTAATCGTACTATTACACAACTCAGATATTTTGCAAAATATTGTAATGTTAATATAATAACATTAAATATTTAATATTCAATATTAATATAATATTAAATATTTTATATTTAATATTATATTTATAGAATATATTTATAATTTTATTTTCATGTTCCTTTACAGAGGGGCATTCGAAATAAAAAGAAGTTACTTTGAATTGCGCAAAAATCGGTACGATTCCATTGTAATACACTTATTGGTCATTCCAATCATTACGTACATTTTTTAACAGATACAATTTGTCCTATTTTGAAACACGCAAATATCGGAAAGATAATACACCGGTTTGCTTTAAATACTTTAGATAACTCAAACAGGTTAAAGATACGGTTACTGAAGTTTACAAAAAGATGATGTACGAAATCTTTTTCTACTATTTTCTAAGCTAAAACACAGATTTTAAAAGTATGTGATTTATCTTGGTTTCCTAATCCTTTCGAGACAATTGCTTTTTTTCATTTATAAATCTCTTGTGTTTGAACATGTCGTTCGGATAATTTTACAAACGCTAAATTTAAGATAGTGAAAGCAATTTGTCTTTACTAAACTTTTAACACCGACGATCGTAGAAAATATTAATTATATATATTTCAGAATTGCAAAATAAAAAATGGACAAAGAGCCCTTTCCTTTCCTCTAAGCCTCAACTTCAATCCTAATCGTAATCTAATGTAGTTCGAAGTATGCTGACCCTTGAAACGATATCTCAGTCACCGTGTATGCAGCTGCGTTGTTGACTCGGTTTTTACAGAAAAAAAAAAAAGAAAGAAAAAAAATTGACTCAGAAGAAAGAGAGAAACAGCTCGAAAAACACACGGACGCTGCTCTCCGGGGTCGTGCGACAAAAGAAGGTTAAATGTTCAAGGATGAGAGCATCATAGACAAAAAGGACGCGATCTGAACGTCGTAGCCTTTCTTCTTGCGAACAGGAAACCGCCACGAACGACACATAACGCATTCAAAATGTTCGCTCGACACGTCAGTTCGGCCTCGAGAGAGACTGACATACGAACAGGCTGTCGCTTTTACAACTCGAGATATCTTGCACAAAATGAGAAACAGAGAAACGAGCAAGACTCGAGCGATAAACCCGAGAGATTTCAACGAGTTGAAATAAAACTGCTATTAAATATGGAAACGTACAAATTTTCGGAGCATGAGAAATTGGAAGATTTTTAATCATCGAAACCCTTGCGATTTTCCACGATTTTCCTGCCTTCCTTCAGCTCCTCTTGAATGAATGCATTATTCTCTCTCTCTCTCTCTCTCTCTCTCTCTCTCTCTCTCTCTCTCTCTCTCTCTCTCTCCTGAGATTAAAACGTTTCAGTGATAATTTCAGTTTGCAGACTCTTTCGTGGTCTAGATAAGATCAGCATAAACTCGTAGGAGTTCTTCGCTGTAATCGTAAAGTGCACGCGCGCGTACATGCATATATTAACGCTCGGAAGTTTAGAATCACTTCTACGTACATTCAGAATTTAGGAAGAAGACAAGTTAGAAAAATAATGACAACAATTTATTTCGTATTTTAACTCTGACAAGTTCCTTCTATCGCAATTAATACTTTATCCCGTCATTAGGTAATTGACTTTCTAAAAATAAATATAATTTTCGGCTACGAAATATTAAAATATTAAACTATAGGTGAGCGACAGCATTATGTCAACAATCAAATGATCAAGATGCAAATTAACAGATGTAGTCGCAGATGCAGTCAAATTTCAATAAAGCGTCGAATAAGGGATACTAAACTTTTGAGTAATATTTATTTTATAATATTTACTATATACTATAGTATTACTGAGTAATATATACTTGATCGTAAAATTTATCGACTTTCAACGAATTAAAAAAAAAAAATTATATATATATATATATATATATATATATATATACTGCTCTTTGGACTTTCGTTCGAGGAACGAAAAATGACAGTTAGTAGATTCAAGGCTTGGAAGAATAAATCGTGGATCGCTACCATTGGCAGAATCAATCATTACTGTCTTCAGAGATAAACACAAACGATCGAGACACCCCTTGCATTTATTCGTGCGCAGGAAGTCGATTATCGCGCCACCATGCATCGCATGCAATGATCAAGAAAATTATGTTCAATAATAAGAGGGACAACCGGCGATTTAGCGACTCTTTAAAACCTTAATAGTTAGCCTTTTTTTCGCGTTGTAAGATGCAATCTATCGCAGTACTGTCATTAAACGTACAATTGAGAATTAATCTATTGTCTTCTTTTTTACTGTGTTCTATTTGCATTATGAATATATATATATATATATATTCTACGTATAAATTTTTTATTACATATAAATAAGGAAGATACAGATGTGTCTATATATATATATATATATATATCTGTATCTTCCTTATTTATATGTAATAAAAAATTATATGTATAGTATTGTGTGTGTATGTACGTACACACACACACACACACACACACACACACAAAACTGGTTGACAACATTTGTGTCTTGCTTATTTATACGTAATAAAAAATTTATACGTAGAAACATAATCATCGACGAAAGATAAAACTCCTCCATTCTCCCAATAGTGGAGCTATATCTTATTAGATACGATAATTATGCTTTTCATATGAAACAGACATTCGATCTTTGTTTTAGCAGATCTTCTCAGAAAACTACCAACTGTACGACCGATTAATAACAAACGTGTCGGCGTAATTCAATGATCTCAGTGTTTGAGCCGCAGTGTACGAAACACTTACCGAACAAAAGCATCGCTCGAGAAATGATCGCGATTGGAATATTCATTAAAAATGACGAGAAGAAAATTGTCATTCCCGAGTTTAACGAACGTCATTAGTAGACTTTAACATCACGCTAAACGTAATTACACGACGGCAAAACTCTTACCACTTTCGTGATTAGCAAATAGAAACAGGTTCCAACAGACGTAACTCCCTCTCGCCACGAGGAAACTGCGCAGCCAAAGAATGACTCGTTTCCTTGATTCATCGAACGCTTGAATTACTTTTTCAAGCACCGCGCGGCGCGGTGTCGCAACGCGGACTTTCACGAAACGAAAATGTTCGAAAATGTATCGTCGTCCACCCACGCGACCTGTTCACGCACGAGTAAACACACCAAGCACCTACAAACTTATCTATCCAGTGTGCACACCAGCCATGAGAGCACGTGTTCCCTTGCACGAGAACAAAAAAAAAAAAAAAAAAAAAAAAAATGTTCTCATTCGATTTTCGTTCGTGTTTTTTTTTCTTTTTTTAACGTGAATTCGAGAACGCTATTCATCGACCAGGTTTTCTCTCTGACAACAGGTGTAACTCGCGAAATGAGACTGCGTTGAAAATTCCGGGATTTAAGGGAGACGAAACTTTTCAACGAATTTTTAAATATAACGAGAGCGAGTTATGTCCAAAAAGGATGAACAAAAATTTGAAACAGTGAAGAAAATTCATAATAAATCCTTATTAAGACACTTTCCATAGCGCAAGCACATCTTAATTTTAATCTCGATCGAAGTTTGACAATTTGTAACAAGAGGACTCTGTGAATTTTCTTTCTCTTGTTAGTAGTATTTATCTGCGTATGTACAACACTTGCATTGAGCTTTTGTCCAATCTTTTTGACACAACCTCTCCGTATCTGTGAATGAACTGTCCCCGTCTTCTTCGCGAGGGATTTATCAAACCCGACCTGGCAAGTTTCTATTTCCTATTAAATAACGTGGAATAAATATAACCCTGTTCAATTTCGTATAACAGAGCAAACGGTTTTTCTGTTGTTCCTTTCCCTATCGGACCTGTCCACTCGTTTTCTTTTCACGTGTAAATATATGAGAAAGCACGAGAACGTCCAATTGTGTTCCCACAATTGCACGTCGTTGGAGCGCGAACTTTATAAAATGTAACAACAAGGCCCCGCGGGGGGGAGGGCATGTGCATCCTTGCAAGTAACACTACTTTTGTTTTCATCCTATTAATTTGTGTATTCGGAACTTAGAGAAATATATATATATAAATATAGCCTTTATATTTCTTTTCAGAATAAGCACGACGTTTCGTGCATCAATATCAAAATTAATACATCCAAGTAATTTAATACAAAAAAGAAAATTAATTTATGAATGAATACACATAGTAGAAATGAAGATTTAGTGTCTGTTTGATGATGCCAGAAAGTTCCTCTGTTTTCATCAGAGATTTCACCTAGTTAAATCGATAATAATACAGAGTTCTCATAACACATAAAAGCCGGTAATCCTTAATTGCCAGCCGAATCCCCACACACGAAGTCGATTCAATGGAACTGGGACCCGATACTGAATCATACCGCACACATTCCCATGCACACGCGCGCACAATCGAAAGAACATCCGATTCGCGACCTTGCCAATCAACTAACCAGCCTTGGTTCAGCGAAATCTGACTTCGTGATCGATCCTTCCTAGATCTTCGCTTTCAGAGCTCGTACTCTCGAGAAGTCGCGTTAAATGCACCCT
Organism: Tetragonisca angustula; assembly: GCA_036937485.2. NCBI lineage: Eukaryota > Metazoa > Arthropoda > Insecta > Hymenoptera > Apidae > Tetragonisca > Tetragonisca angustula. The sequence goes on along the minus strand of JAWNGG020000100.1, from coordinate 81,717 downwards.
TCCTCTTCATTCAGCAACCACCCACCACGTTACCAAAAAGGGGGAAGGAAGGAACCATTGTGATAACGAAAAAAATTTGCACCGAAACAAACATACTCGTTTACACGATACGTGACAATAAAAAATAAAAAAAGAAAAAGAATTTCGAGTTAATTTCTAAAACACTTACAACGTTACACACGACGTGCGAACGCGAGTGGATATGAAATTCAATTTTCCACTTGCCGGTTTTTTCGCGAGATACTCGATGACGGAGGAGAAACGCGACCGTCGAGCCAGAGCATACGATCCACACTATTCTCCTCGTGAGTCGTGTGCTCGTGAGGTTCCTCCGTCGCGGACGGCCTACGCGTACGATCTCGCGGCACGGTGCGAGCTTGTCTCGTGCGATGCACGCGATAGCGCGAGCGCATGCGTTTCACACGTTTTCGTCTGCGCGTCAACTAGCAGCCTAACGCGAACGCGTTACGCTCCCTCTCTGATCGTATCGACGACAGGGTGGAAATGAACCTTTAACCTCTTGCGCTGGAGTGACGTGCCCCACGCGCGTCGAGAATTGTTTGTTCCAAAAATTGCAATATTTTCTCCGGTTTTTACGCATACTTAAGCGAAGCAAAAATAGTGAGGCAAAAAAAATAATAAATTTATTGCTTCTCAATAGTTTCTAATTCCAGTGATTTCGTGCCGACGAGTCTTCGGAAAGAAAGCGGCGAATTGTTGTATAACGGTTTGGTCGCTCGTTATGGTCCGCAATCAGCTGTCAGCGCAACGTGGTTAAAACACACGGCGCAAACAAACATGGGGAAGGAGAGGGATATGTGAAACGTTGGTCCGACTGCAATAGGTACGAATACTTCTATACTTTGTACGATTGGAGGAAACTTCGAGGAGCAGAAAAACATTTGCGTCACTTTGGTCGAGTTAACAGTATTACTTTTGTTACAGTTTGAAAATGGGAAATGCGAACAAAGCACACACAATGATTTCACAATGTGTGACGTTGTGCTGAATTAACTCAGTTCTATAGTCAGATACGAAGAATTTTTACGGACAATCAGAATTTACGAAACGAAGATGTCGACGAAGTGGAGGAAGTCATGCGCGTGAACAACGCGTGGATTACTCACTCTTGGATCATTGCGATCGATTTTAAGGGAATCTGCTTTATCGACCGCATCATTCCGATTGTACTCTGTAGTAACAATTTTTATGCAAAGATCACGAGTTAATTTCAATACGGGTCATTTCACAAATTACAAGAAAAGTAGACTGTAAACCTTACGAGCAATCGTGCAAACAATGAACCACGAACAGTTAGTGGGTCACCTAGAGAGAATTCGTTACAGGAGGCATGGATCACTTGAACGATTCGTTACAGTCGGGTAGATAACTCCACCGATTTGTCACGCTATCATAAGTCGGGTTTATTAATTTTTCGCCGAAACTTGAGTTACTTGAACTCGCAGGAGAAAGCAAAATTTCGTATTAGAAAGTCACTATGGTGATCCTCTGGCGTGGCGTTACGAGTCACCATCGATCATGATCGTGACTTAACAGAGACTGATGTGATAAAATGCAAAAAATTTGTCAAATTATTTGGAACGAATAACATACATTCTGATCTGATTTTAAACGAATGTTAACGAAATCATAACGTTCTATCGATATCCTGTCGCTTATCTTCGTCTGTGCTCGCGAAGATTCGAGTACAAGCGCGAGTAATTCACGCAAATTATTTGTCAATGGAAGACCAGGATGAGAGACTACATTTTATCACTTGTACCCTTACTAATTCTTTGCGCCGGTATGACTCGCTTACAAGAGGCAACGTGTGAGCGTATATAAAAGGATTTTAACATCATTATGCCTCTGTCGATTGTATGCTTTTTTTCTCTTACGACAAAGTAGTTTTAACATCTTGCGCTGGAATGTCACTGCACGTCGAGAAAATTGCAATATTTTCTCAATCTTAAGTATATCTTAAGTATAACCCAGACAAAACGAATAATGAATTTATTACTTCCCAATAATTTCTATCCCCCAGTGGTGTCGACGAGTTCGAAATGAAAGCGACGAATTATCGTATACGATTCGGTCGTTCGTTATGGTCCGCGGTCAGTTGCCAGCGCAAGTGGTAGAAAAATAATGGACCATCCCGTTCTCGATCAAACTACTTCCAATTTTCACTGGGAAATTGGTTTCGTATAGTTCAAGAATATAGAGGTTGGAATCGCGGACATTTATATCGCTGTTAGAAGTCTAGAACGGCCACGAAGACAGTGGCGCTATTTCGAACGTTATTACGCACTACGGATTCATGCGCGTGGTAGAGTACGTGTGTCAGGGGAGAAATATTTTTCATGCTGCCTGTTTGCTCTTAGAACGTTGCTTCTCAACCTCCTATTTGCTTGCTCTATTTGGATGGCTCTTCTCACCGATAGGGACAAAGACAGAGAAAATAGGAGGAGGAGGAGGAGGAGCAGGTGCATTAGCTCTTGCTTAGTCCTCGGCAAACAGGAATTTTTAAACAAACAGCAATATCGCGCGCAGGTGTGTGTATAGCGTTGCTCTTGCCTAGCGACTACGTATTTGCAATTTTTAAAATTCAACTTCCTCAGTATCGGATATCTTTTTGCTCTTACAGTATTAAATATAACGTTACAGTATTTTATTTATTATTCGTATGACACGACAGACAGATCAAACACTCGCTTAAATTCGTATCGTCTAAAATCATGTATTATATGTAGAGGAGAATTATTTCGTTTCGAGGTCGCTGTTTTCTCACCTCTCGGCTCGTAAATGTGCGGGTGAGAATGGAAGATGAAACCAGAAGATAGTAAGGCATAGCAAGGTATAGCAAGAATTCATTCACAAGTACTACCATCTTTACGAAAATATCGAATCGTCCCTCTTCTCCTCCCGCCAATTCATACTTCGCACATTCATGAACGAATTGCGCAAGAAAATCCATTCTAAGCGCACGTACGCGAGTGTATCGAAGGGATATCGCGAGCACCGGCTAGGCTAGGCCTAAGATTATTACACGTATGATGTATCGGTATGCCTCGAAACCTGCGAGACAATTCACAAGCCAGTCGAACCAGTTAAGCATGCTCGTTGTATCGAACACCCACGTAAATGCATAATCGCCTACGAGCGAAGGTACATTGTTTCCTCTCTTCGAAAATAGAAGCTGGCTATTATACGCATCCCCTCGACTCTTTGCGTCTTCTCTCGTCAATGCGTCGCGCTGAAGTCCGCCTCGCTCGGGCTTAAATAAGAACGGGCACATCGAACGGATAAGGCACATCGTGCAGGTGCAGCGCGACAATGCACAACAAACTGCAGGTATACGACCGTTCTCATGCACGGATGTCCACACACAGACGACGTGAGCACAGACGGTAGCTGCAACATCCGCGAGATGCATCCCACGCGCCGCTGTGTTTGAACTTTCTCGTTTACGGACAAGTACATATTAGGTAATATTGTAATTTTAATTCAGTAAGTCTCACGTAGCCTCTTATCTACGTTATTCCAAGGATCGAGATATAAATAAATTGCTAAAGAAGCTTCACAGTTTAGATTAACTTTCTGAACGTTTTCTTAACATCTTTGAACGTGTTGCGAATTTAATTTTGCCGAGGACGACTATCGATATATTTATATAATTATTTGATATCTCTTTCTATAATTTGAACGTCTCGTATTAAATTTGAAGATTTGACGTCGATCGTTCCAACAACTCGTGCGTTATTGCTCAAACCGTTGTAACTGCACGTCGAGAACTTTTCGTCCCAAATTGCGACATTTTCTCAGTTTTAAGTATATTTAAATGTAATCCAGGCGAAACAAAATGACAAGTTTGTTACCTCTTAATCATTTCTATCCAGTGATATCACACCGTCGAGTTCAAACGAAGAAGAAAGCGACGACGTATTATTGTATACGGCTCGGTCACTCGTTATGGTCCGCGAACCAGTTGCCAGCGCAAGGGGTCAAACTTTGCATTTGAGTAATATTGGCAGGTTTAATTGATATATCTTGTCAATGATCTCGCGTCGATCGTACTTTTCGAAGACACGAAGACTGAAAGGTTAAGTTAATTGTTTGTTGCTATTAGTTGTTCCAACGAGTTTATTTTTCAAATCGATAAATTATTGAACAACTCGCGGCAACAAGACGGCATGATAATTCGCGAGGGCAATTCAATTATATCCAGGATATACGTACAATATAACGTCCTTGTTTTCCGGAAGAGGCTTATAAAATCTATTGCGTCACAGATCTGAACACAAACCGTGTTGCACGACCGATTAACTACCACGCGTCTCGTTTATCTCTGTTTCCTAACATGCCGATTAACTGTTCCATATTTCCGTTGCGAAACGTTTGCCTACCAGTTCCTAACCTAACTTGTTTCCAGTCGAAGATCGTTAATAATAAAAAAAAAAAAAAGAAGATGCTAACGATAAATTAATTCGAAAAATTATTCATTGTTAGAAACGATACTTGATATATCTTTCGCTGTGGAACCCATAACACTGACAATTGATTAATTCACGTGTTCCGTAAATTGCTAAATTGTCAGGGGCAATTATTGTCGAAAACAATCCAAATATATCACTCGACGCGGTGGATAAAAAAAAAAAAAAAAAAAAAAAAAAAAAAAAGAAAAAAAAGGTGGCATTTGGCGGTTTACAGTGCGCGGCCATTAATTTTAGGACGCGTCAATTAGTTAAAAGCAACTAGTGGAGCGTGAGCCTATATAAGTCTGGCAACAGCGCGCCACTTGAATGTTCATTGTAAGCACGTAGAGCTCGTGTGTGCCCCCGAGTGTCGTGTGAGCTGCTCACGGAGAGGCCAGCTTTTTACAGTGACACACGTGCTCCCCACTAACTTTATTTCTGACGACAGAGTCCGCGATTCGAGGAGTCATCGGCACGGGAATACTTCCTTTTTCGCTAGCGGGGAGCCGAATTTACTGCAACTACGCACCCGGTTATCCCTGGCCCCTTACCCGGTTCGCATTTAAACGCGCATAACTGAGATTAGGCGGCAACTGTTTCTCCCCAGCGGCGCAACCGAGCCAGTTCATTATGCAGCCACACCACTCTACCTATGATTTTGCAACGGGATGCAAAAGTATTCGCGCGTACTCTTCAACAGGATGTTATATAATGGTTACAACAGCCTCGACCGTTATAAACAATCATTCGGAAAGCGATCAATGAGTTCTTTTCTTTTTTTTTTTTTTTCTTTTTTCTTCTTCACCTGTTGGGAGCCGGTTAACCTTGAATTTTAGTTGCTCGACGGTAAGAGAAAGTTAAAAGATGCATTTCTATTGCTTATTTTTGCAGTGAGTTCGTGGCGATGACGAGACGAGAGATGAGAAGAGTGTTCCCTAATTCTAAATCGTTAGAATCGTTATTTAGGAAGACTGAAGAATTTGAAGATTAGAGTCGTAGACATCCAAGACACCAGTCAGGTAGGATATATCACCAAAACCAGAGATATTTACATAATAGTGGCGTTGTATAACTTCCATAATTAATCGTATTTGTTCATCTAACGAAGTTAAATAATATTGCAAAAAGATTTGCATCGGTTGAAGGTTAAAGGAGATAAAACGTTGTGCATTGAAGGCTATTGAACGCCACGTTGACTTACATACGTGTATGCATATCTACGATAGAGAGGAAAAGTGAAGTGAAACAGGTTTTTAAGAAAAGCGAAATGACTCCAGGCATCCAAGGAATAATACAGGTTATATCGAATTACGTATATTGCCATTATCAACTACTAATTGCCATTTGCGGTTGGATACACGTGATATGCTTGTGATGGTCAGTATCCCATCTTCTTTTTTTTTTTTTTTTTAAGTTCTTTGGGGTGACCAACTTTGCGCAATTAGTAGCTGCATTAAATCATGTGCAATATAGTATTTTCAATTACTTGAAAACTGAATGTTATTCATCTAAACACGCGGAAAGCAAAGCTTGCTAATAAATCTCGCATCGGGCCGGGAGAGATTTTAGATTGCCCGGGCCAGGCAATTTAACGTCCACCGGGACTGAGAGCAATAAACAGAAGAGAGACGCGCGAAGAAAACCACGTGGCCGCGTAGAGAAGCTTGAAGAATATGATGAAGCGCACGCATCGCGCGAATGATCACCCTGGGCAGACGCGCGAACGAAAACAAGATATTTCTTTTTCGCTCGCCCATCTATGAATATTCAATCGTAGGCTGTTTGAGGTACACATCGGTGTTGGTTTCGAAAGGGTACAAATTAGTACCTATTTGTTCCCTTTCACTATCTCAACCGGTTCATCTACGTGTGTAATAATAAAAGCGAGCGGGAACATTTTTAATAAACCAGCGAAATACCGCCCGGCCAGTGTGACATTTCAATCCGCACTTTTACAAGAGAAAGCACGCCTACGCGCGAATAACAGGTCCTATACACAATCTAGTAGACACTCGATATCAACTCGACCGCCGGTTCATAAAGCCATACTACATCACTTGGGGGGGGGGGCATAAATTACCATATTAACTAACCGCGTGGAGGTGTCCCAAATGGGTTGGGGCATCCCAAATCTCGAACCGAGACGAGGAATTAGAATTTTATTAAATCGATATCTCACAGGTGTCGCGCGTGCACCAACGCGGGAGCTACCGGATCGAACATGATACAAGGCGTGCCGATTACGACAAATGCGCCTCAATCCTGTGGCAAAAACATACGGTTTACTTTTTTTGGTACGGTATTCATGAACACATGCAGCCGCGTTACATACGCCTCGGGCCTTCATATCGTCGTTTTACGACTTAATGCTCCGCATGCGACCGGGCATTTATAACCTAAAGGGAGTCGAATTATCCCTCGTCAAGAGTTCGCATGGATTTCGTACAGTTATTGAAAATTCATATAGTATGTGTAACACGTGAATATAGTGTGTAACCGGCATAAATATATATAAATAAAAGAGAATATATTGTAAATAAATTATTCACTGGATGTTATTATTAATCTTACGGTAAGTTTCACCGGTATGTTACGACGAACTGAGAATCCCCAGCGTGATTCGCGTTGCTCACAAATTTTTTTGTTGAACGATACTCGGGTGAATCGAACGAAAGAAGAAAAGAGAAGGACATACAGACGATGCACCAAGAACGCGGAACGAGCACTGTTCTGATGCTGACGCTGCACGACACGGGGCGTTTCGTCGTTTCGCACACAACTGTGCCGATGCCAATTACCGGGAACAATGATCGACTGTGTCGCAACGGAACCAGTCCCACAGAGTCAAATTCCGTATTTTGAGCAACGTTCCACTGAGGCGAGCACAAATTTTTTTTTTTTTTTTTGCAAATAATCGTCTATACCGCTCTATACTAAACCCATTATCGATTTGAATGGAAAGAAATCATTCCACCCTACGACGTCTGAATGCGTTTCAATACTAACGACAGATATTTTGTGTTTTCAGGTTTTTGACACAACCTCCTCGTCATCGAAGGGGTGAAACAACGTTCCGTTTTCTGATTGAACGCTGCCACCACGGTTCAAGCCGCGCCGCACGGAAATATAGAGGAACATCTGACAAGCACTCACGAAAACTTACACTTAATCAGGATGACACCGTTATGCAGTTCCTCCATCTCGCGGAGGCGAGCGATCCACGTCGCGTTTCGTCCTCCAGGTTAAAAGCCACTGTCCAAGCCGAGAGTGTATGGTTGGCCGTACGTTTCGGTTTCGGGCAACGTGTTCACCGATCGGAGCCGAAGAGGCCAACATACGCGTCGGCGCACGCTCTCGGCGTTCCAGTCGGCAGAGTTGAGGAACGACACTTCCCAACCGCCAGTGGAACAACCAACACGGCCGGGGTAAAAATTACGGGGCGCACGTGGTCCGTGCGACCGGTCGCGGGCGTAATTAATATTGCAGCGTGCACCGATAAGAACGCGTCGTACGCGACAAAGAAACGCCACTAAAACCGAGTATAAACATGGCCGTGCGCGCGCGTCTCTCTGGCTCTCCGTGGCCCGCGGACCCGTCGTCACGCACTGAGGGAGGTTGCATGGAAACGAAGGGCACGGAGGAATGATAGAGAGCCCGAGCAAGAAGGAGAGAGACAGACGGAGAGCGAGAGAGAACGATCAAGGCTGCGGCCGACCGAGTGAAAGAGAAAAACCCGTCGAGAAAGAGAGAATGCAACGGAGGGTGCTGTAACTCATGAACGAGAGAGAAAGTTAGAGAGAGAGAGAGAGAGAGAGAGAGAGAGAAAGAGCAAAGGAGTGGACAGGCCGTGTGTGGAAATGAACTGGCAGAAAAGGAGGCCAGTATGCAGCTTGCGGACAAACAAGGATAAAAAACGAAACAAAAGAAGAAAATCGGACAGAGAGGTAGAATGAAAGAGTGGGCCATTCTGTGTTGTACAGTTCTCAAACGGATGGAGGGAGAGAGAAAAGGAAGGAACAGACAAACGGAGGCACAATCGACATAGAGTAGGAGGAACAGAGATGGACGCGGAGTTTGTTCGGAAGTTTGTTCAAGCGGCCGGCACGCGGCGCCACTTTCAACGTTTCAACTCTCCATCACAGCTTGCGCCTCTGAACTGAATTCTAGGTAAAAATGCGATTTTCTGACCTGGACTGTTGTTAAGCACGGAAAACGAGTAGGTAACAGCTGGACCTTGAGGGTCCTTGTGAGCTGGAAAGCTGCGGGTCAAAAAGGATATTTTGGTGAGAAGTTCTTGGAAAAATTTTACAGTGGAAGGGAGGGGAGAGTGGGACGAGTCATTTTAAGAGAGAAAAAATTTGTACTTGCATTTAAAAGTATGTGAAACTGTCATTATCAAACTCCCAATGCGATTATGTATCAGTGTGTTTTCAACTATATTTATGCATACTGACATTATCGGATTTGTCGGTTTCGGTTCTAGATATTTTCACAAGACTAGCCACCAGATCAATCTCGCGTTAAAAAGTCAGTGCTCGTTCAACTTGTGCACGCCGCTAGAAATCTTGCAATTACCTACATAAGAAGTGCTATACCATGTATTATTGAGATAATATATACAATTTATAAATATAATAGAAATAAAAATATCTACTAATAAAGGAACAAATGAAACAAGACAAATAGAACGATGATATAAATTATTTGCAATTCAAAAATCAGCGTAAAGAAGATATTGACAAACAAGCGATTCTTATGTAAGTGAAATACGATGCCTTTCGGAAGTCGAAAAACTTTTTTTTTTTGGAAGAGAAAACACATATTCCCAAAGAAAGTACATGTAATAAGAATAAAAATTTCTGGAAAAACTGGAAATACGCCAATGGAGCTGATAGCAAGGTTAAAATTTAATTACGTCCCTGAGAATTTCCTTTAACTTAGATTTTAACAACGTTACATCCAATAACTCGTGTCAAGTTAAATATAAGTTGTTTTGACTTCCAATTGAAATAAATTCCCCTCTCGCAAAAATAAATGAAGGCTTCCTGTTCTACAAAATTCGAACGTCCGAGAAAATCTCTATAATTTACATACAACAAAAGCACGTGTTTCTGTCCTGCGTTGACAATGGTTGACATTTTCATCGAGAGATCTCGAAAGAGATCGACATCGTATGTAGGCTCGTCGTCGATAGCACAGTGAATCGGGAGAGCGAGGGCACGCAAGTTGGCCGAGCAAAAGGGAAAACAGCCGTGTTGTGCAGCTCTAATGAGAGATGGCGACGCGGTTTGTTTTCCTTTCTTGGTTGGCACGTATTCAAAGAGCAGCCGGTTATACATGCTCTCTCTCTGTCTACATACGTATTATCGTTCAGAATCATGCGTCCTCCGTTAAATCTATGTTTGTAGCTTCTACCACGGCGGTGATGGCATGTGCTCAACGTACGCTTTTCCCCCTCTCCTTTGCTCGCCTGGTCAAGACTGAAACCAGGACTAGATCTTACAATTAGTACGCATCAGAATCCCTCGACTACGAGAAGTTTTCACGTCGGATCGTATATGCTTCCGTAAATTCCGCGTTCAGGACGGCTTCTTCATCATGACGCAGGTCTCTCAGCACGCGAAATTTCGATGTGAGTTCTGACAAACACCGTCTGTCATTCAATAAAAACCACGTGTACACAGTTGATTCTTTCTCTAGTATCTGGCTATGACGTTGTTTATCAATGACGATGCCGATTGTGCCTTGAACGCGAAACGAACGACCGCTTTATCGAGGCGCTTTGTTCTTTCTCTTCTGTTTTTACTCGTCCCGCGAGCGTACGTCGTCGGCCATCGTGCTCCCCCATTTTGCTACGCGAATGTATCGTGAATACGCAAGAATTTCCTTTGTGTCGTCATCGCTATGACCGCTAAAACTACGTTGTTACTTTTCTATTTCTTTCGTAATGTTTAGTTTACGAATTACAATAATTACTGCTGCTCAGTTATCAACTTATTGCGATTCTCATTGTTACTTGTCGTTCTCTATCAGTGGGAGTATAATTCACAGTACGTATCGAGTATCGTGGCAAGAATTGACTGCGTCCATCAAGGATTTACGCGCGATCGCATGTTGCGCGCGCAACCGATTTTCGCATTCGTGCGTTGCCATTCTTTCTCATCTGTAGAGTGGCATATTTTTCATCTGTATAATTAATCAACACGGCGATCGTGATGTGATTTCATTTGGCCGTATCGACTAAATATTTCGTCTCGTTAAAAAAAAAAACGTTCGTCAGACTTACACCTCGATGCACACGAGCGATTCAGAAAAATGCGCAATAGAATATGCATATTAGCGCGCTCCTATTCGCATGCTCCCGTACTATTAAATCACGCGCAGATTGTTACTTCTCCCCCTTATATTTTGTTCTTCTACCATTCTTTTTCTCATTTGTCCCTCGACGCGTGGTGGTAAATCGGTCTACGTCTGCCCCATTCTCTGAGACACGACATTCCCCTCCCCTGAGACCGACGTAATAAGCGTTTAATAGGAATCATTACCACGACCACGGCGATAATAATCGCGAGTCATGCAGGTAGTGCACGAGGATTTTCCCTTCCATTTTGTGGATGCCTACAGGGACCGAGAATCTCACTTGCCGGTTCATTCAGCTACGAAAGGAAAACGGGAAACTCTTTACCGGTCGCAAATATTCAGCCCAAGCTGGATGGCAGTAAGTATAACACGAATCACGAAAACCTAAGACTGTTTTCGCCGATTCCTTTTTCTCATGTGCTCATCGTACGGATGACTTTAAAATTACCTCGCGACGAAAATTCAAAAATATTTCCATTTTCAACTCGAACTTCTTGACAAAACGAAGCCCTTTTAATTGTTAAAGTTGATATTTTGCAAAATGATACGATTATATATTTCGTACTAATATAAATATAAAATCACACTCGCTCGGGAGACGCGGGAACTTACATTCAAATCACGATGCAACGAACGTGTCACGGTGATTGTCACTTTTTCTTAATTACTATTAAACGTTAATGTTTTTATTATGAAAGGTGTTTCATCGAGAACGTAAATGTATTAAAATGTGACGCGTGAGGCTCGCGAGAGAGAAATGCTGGGACGTGTTTTTTCTGCGCACATGTATAAAAATACACCGACAAAAAGAGTCTCGTTTGTATCATTTATCAATTGCGACATTCCCGCGCCAGCCGACCTCGAGTGTAAAGAGATATGGGACAAATAATTTTTCATACGTCGAAACGAAATCACAATCGTCATGTTTTTATTATCGAGAGAAAGAAAGAGAGAGAGAGAGAGAGAGAGAGAGAAAGATAATTACATATTTTATTTATTTTTATAAATTCTTTGATAGAAAACATCGGGATAACTTATACCTTGAGAAAAGTGGTTGCAGCTGGTGAAATCGAAAAAGGGAGACTATGCCAGAAACGAATTGTATATACCGAAATAGCACACAGAATGCAGAAATAGCGTATCAGTATTATTAACGACTGTGACGAAAATTGGAAGAAAAATGAGACGCCTATTGTCGACCGAGCTTAATCGATGTATTATAAATTGCGTCCCGTTTGAAATATAGTTTGCGCACGTAATTAAATTTAACTCGGGGGAACTCGAATTTTCTGTATAACACGATCATTTTTTTGTTTTAACTGGAACTCGCTGACTATCACTTTGATACAGTAAGACTGACTTGTTTCGTACAACTATCTATTTAGGCTATCAAAATATATTAGACGTATCGCTTTATAATGAGCGGAAGCATTACACCGACACCCTAAACGCAACGTGCGACAAGAGCGGAAACGGAAATGAACAGCAGTACTGTACTTATGTCCTACGTACACCCATCATCATCTTTGCCGGAATATTTATCGTTCGTTCTTCTTGAACCGTTTCGTTATCAGCGAAAATGCATACGCCTCCCGATAAGAACAAAAACAATAGGCCGATTTTATTCCGTTATCGCGAACGTATAGCGTTCTCGCTGTTCGTTTCTTGGAACGTAAATCGTGAAAATATCGCGATACAAAAGCGGGGCTGAACGCGCGTCTCATTGTCGTCCATTGTCTGAAATCATTGTCTCGCTAACTGAAATCACTCTCTTGTTTTTTCGTTTTAATTTTTCACCAGGTATATTCTGCAACAGATGCGAGAGGAATTCCCTACCATAATGGCCAACGTGCATTACAAAGTACTGAAAAAGAAATGGTCGAACCTGTTGCAGCAGTACAAAGTGAGACAAGACAGACACGCCTTTTATTGCCCTAACCATTAACCACTATTGCTCGCGTTGATCCCCCATCCCGTGCATGAGTTACATCGCTTCACCCTCGTTTGTGTTCATTTCAGCGTGAAGCATAATAAACTCGTTTCCCTTACTGCCTAAGATAACCGCGGGGGACCGGCCAATCACGATGACACTCTGCGCGTTAAGTCGCCGAGAATTCACATAAATCCGACACGATGCCTCCACGCTCCGATTTCGTTCGATATCACTTGCAATTCTTCCTTTCGATAAGACACAATGATTGTAATTTACAAAGCACGAAGATGAGAAGGGCATTGCAATATAATATATGAAACGAATTATGAAATTAATCGTATAAACGTCTGAATGATTAGAATTGGTACAAAAATGTTCTCAAAGTTCTTCCAGAATGATATTTCTACAACTTCATGTTTCTGACCTGCTACAAGCATAGATATCATTACTACATTGTACATTTCGTACATTATGAACACTGAATCATAGTCTAACGCATTCCACGAAATTTAAGATTAAATTTAACTCTAAGAGATATCAATGCTTTGCATGCCTTCAGACTAAAAGGAAAGGCCTGAGAGCGAAATTTAATAACTCTCTTTGCATAATTTAACGAAAGACTTGAACCCATGATCGAAGACACGGGGATTGCGAAGCGTAACACGATTCGTTATTATAGACCAGCGATTTGTTAAAGGAACTGAAGAATCCCGTACACGGGGACCGAAATAAGGCTGATGACGTATCGTGGCCGTTTTACAACGCGATCGACGAGATTCTTGGATACGATCAGGGATCCACGCTGACCAACGACGTGTACATCGATCCCCACGAGTTTCTCTGCGTCTCGGTGACACCGGAGGAGATCACCTCGTCCGTGGACGCGCTTCCTGTGCAGTCTGCCCCGGAAATCGAGCGTCGAACCAACGATTCACTTCCGGAACAGCGGTTAAGCACACTCGGTGCTAATTGCTCGATCGAGATCCAGAAAGTACGACCTAATGCTACCAGATATGGCAGTCACTGCGAAAAGTAGGTAGTCTTGTTTATATATTTTACGAGTTTTTAAAGCAGCTAGCTCGAGTAGCTAGTTGCTAAATACTCGAAATACTGTTTCGACAATTGTGAGCGATGTTCAACCATAATCAGATAGTTTTGTCGGGGCACGTTAACCAACATAATTATTAAAATATGTAAAGTAACGTCTAACGGGCTGAACGAGGACTTTGTTCTGTGAACATCGTAGAATCATCGTAAAGTTTGTATCGTAGGATAGAAATTCGAATTTACATCAATTACGGAACAGAGAGTTCGAGTTTGAACCGAAGGTAAATTGTAAATTTAAAAAAGGGAAGTTGTCCGATTTTATAGAACGAACGAAAAGATGGTTCAAATCAATGAATGAAATTTTCGAATCACACACGCAAGAAACACAGCAGCATCGTTACTTTCGATTTATTCTTGTTTTTTTTTTTTTTTTTTTTTTTTCAGGCAGACGAGCAAAAACTCCGCGAGGAAGAAACGAGTTACGCGGAACGTCGCGATGCCCCGGCCGCTAACAATCGAGAAAGTAACGTCGGAGGCGGACTGTTCCAAAGATTTATTCAGATTGCGTGGAAGGAACGTCTCGTTCGATCGAGAAGACAAAGAGAGATCGCAGCGTGACGAGATTCGGCCGAGAAAGTCGCGGAAAAGCCGCGCGGCGGCATTGTACTCAGACGAGCGCGAGTCACGAACCGATCGTCGCATCGAGCAGATTTTTGAATACATCAAGAAACGAGACGAAGAGAACAGGTCCATTATGGTGCGAGTGATGCACGCCGTGGAGAACATCGCCAATAAGTTGTGACCATTGCTGTGGATATCAAAAAAAAGGAGGATGAAATTGTATCCGATCGCATTCTTTAAAAGATTCGCGATATTCGCGAGATTCGCGGCGCGGCAAGATGTATCACTTTTATTTATATTTTTCGTTAAAAGTCGGAACGTGGAGATGCTGAACGTGTTCGAGATGAGTGGGGACTTTTGAGAGCAAATATCTTTGGAGAAGTTTAAAGTGAGAAACGTAAAATTATCACAGAGCGTAAAGTTTGTACTGTAGATTAAACTGAATAGGAACTGAATAGGAATTTTATACCGATCATGAAAAGAGATCGGAGATCGAGTTTAGTATATATGAAGGATGTTTTCAGAGATAATTTATCTTGAATTGAAAGTTGGAAATTTAAAGAGAGCTGTACAACTTTATAAGACAAATCCGATAGAAATAAAATTCGAGTTAACGAATAAAATTACTTAATCATACACGTAAAAAATACTGCACGATAATTTAACTCATTCAAATTTAATTTACATTTAAATTTAATTTACATTTAAATTTAATTTACATTAAAGCAGAAGAGAAATCATCAATTGATCGTAGAGTGAATTCGAAAGAAGCATGGGTCAGAGATCGATTACGATACGAATATTAGACGTTATCGAAACGAATACCTATTATAAACTATAAAAGTTTGTATCGGGGATAACAGCGGCGAGTCTCGTCCGATAGTTCGACGCCTTTCTCTTCGTTCTAAACGCGTTTCAATGACTTTTCGCAAACCTTTCTTCCCGCCAAAAGGTTTCGTATCGCTTTCAGTAACAGAACGGCCATTACTATTGCGGAACGAATAGATTGTTGCACTTAAGGAAGCTTGTTTCTTTCGCCAGTAGTCTAACGTGTTTTGCCGCCAGAGTATTCGAGCACAACCAAAGTAAAATGCCTTTTATCTACAATGGAGCCTCGAGTCTACTGTTTCAGCTCCTTTCAATTCCATTCGATTCTTTTCACAGATTTCTCCTTCGCATTTCTCTTCATTTTTATTTTCTTCTGTTATTTTATTAATTTTTGTATTTCTTAAAGTCTCGAATGCTTTTTGATTTTTTTTTTTTTTTTTTTTTTGGAAGAATTATTGGAAGAGTTATTTTTGTTTAATTCTATATTTAATATAATCTCCTGTCTAAAGAATTATATTCTTACTTTCAATTTACATTTAACGCAATCTCATTTCCAATTGTGTGCTTTCTGAAGCAACATGCATAACAGGAGTGAATCGAAAAGATTTTTTATCGTCTCTATTATTCTGGAATTTGTTAACTTCATCTTAAAATTTCGAAAAAAAGAAATTATCGTACCGCTCGGTGGTCACCACAAAGCCTGGTATTGTTTCATAACGGGAGGGGTGTCCTCGAGATTAGAGTGGGACCATTTGAGAATCACCATGAGATCCCGGAAACCATATGGTCGAGTGCCTTGAGAGACTGCTCTTTTCTGAACATCTGCCCTATGCACACGATTCTTTGTTTACAATCTTTTGGCGGCTATCGACGGAACCTTCTGTCGTGTGATATATAATATAGCTTGTCGAACACACATAACTACGTGCAGACAGTGTGACGAGCCAAAGATCGTTGGTTTTTTTCTTTTTTTTATCGAAGAGATACTTCCAGTAAATGCTACAGCAACAGTAAGCACATACTATGTATCTGTACAGAATACTCATAGTATGAGAGTATTATTCGTGTACGTCACACGATATTACCTAATTGGAAAAAAAATTTTAAGACTGATTTTATGACACATTTTTTAAAAAATAACTCTGTCACTCTCTGAAGTAAATGAAAACACAGAATATTGCTAGCAATTGGTTCCGCTGAATTTAACTTGAAAGAAATGAATTCCTACGTTGTTGCAATTTACGCCGTATCCCTTTGTCAACAATGCTTCAACTCTAGATTCGCATTTTCACGAAAATTAGTTTAAATTGTTTATAATCTATAAAATACAAAATACAGTACGTCTTAACGGGTCAACACGGCTTATTCGAACAAATGAATACCGTAAGCGGCAGAAACTCGTGTTTCTTTAATGCATCACACGAGGATGCCACCATATTGAGAAATCTGAGCGCAATGTCCAAGCGAAAAAGCCACGATCAAACGAGGCAGAAGGAGATGGAAACGGAGGCGGAGATGATGCAAAGCAGAGAAGGAAGATGGTGCATGCGAGAAAGAAAGGGAAACAGAAAGAATGAGCTGGGGCGGTGCACGTGGTCTCGCATCTGCTTCTCCACCGAGTGACCCCGCGGCTGACCCGTTCCAAGTACCAATAATTAACTCGGTTCGTGCGCCAAATGCACACGAGCGCGCACGGGGCCCAAACGCTTGCGTCATAGCCCGGGAGAGGGCAGCGTTCCCATGAAAGAAAGGCCTGCGCATACTTGTGCAGTTATGCGCGACAAAGGGCCGTGAAACGAATGCACAAAAGGTGCTCGATGGGCCTCCGAATACGGCCAGCCGAGGGGATTGATCAAGATCGCGGATTGCGGATCGTGTCTTGCGAATGTGTCCCATCCTATCACGCATGAAAAATAACTAACTTTACTCGCCTCTCTCGGGAAAAAAATTTCTTCGTTATTCTTCCGAAAATTCTAATGTACTGGTTGCAACATCGATATAGTTTTACCGATCGTTTCGAGTTGGCGACGTGTACTGCACTTCGCGACAGTAACAATGAGCTTGACAGAGCGTTCTTAAGTTGTAATAATTCTTAAATGCAATGAAGCTGTGTAGCTACGAGTGTAACAAAGCTATATAGCTTCAACAGAATTTATTGGTTGTAACAATTCCAAATATTTCACCAAGAAACATAATAATATAACATAAGTATATGTAGCTGTCCTTTGAAGTTATGTTCAACAGAATTTATTGGTTGTAGAATAATTCTAAATATTTCACCTTGGTCGCACAGAAACGAAAGTGCTAAAGCCCTCGCATACTTTTCGAAACACCTGTATGGAAGGAGCGGTACTTCTGGACATATTTCTCTCTCTCTCTCTCTCTTCACTTTTATTTCTTGCTCTCACCGACTTCGTATTCGCAGCACGATAGTCGAGGATCGCGCAATGAGAATTTTTAACACAGCCACAGCCGCCGAGTATAATTAATTCTCGACCATGAGCTGTTCGTGACCGAAGCTTGACCGCAGCTTACACTTTTGTTGCAGTAGGGATTTATTATAACCAAGATAACCGATAGAGAAAAATGTTAAATCGAACGGGCTTTAAATTGATTTCGATTTATTAATACTATTTTTCCGAGTATTTTTGTTTAATATATATATATATTTATTTATATTTTATGTATTATTATTTAATTCAAACTCAATTCTTTCTTTCAATTTTTCTGCTATTGATTTTAGAATATTTCATTTGTTCGATAATATCAGACTTTGCGAGACAGTTAATATACTTTGCACTTTCTGGGAATAATAGACATTTTTATACTTATTGTTAGTCAGTACTCTATTAGTCATTTTACATTCCCTAAATTTTATACTTTTACTATGCTTTCGACATATATATATATATATATATATATACATATATATGTATATGAAATATATATTTATGAAGTAGAACACGTATAAAAATTCGCGAATCTTCAATCTTCAAAATATTTTTATAACAACGATTAAAAAAGCGCGCTGAATAATAATCTGAATTGCGTGGTATGAAATAGAGGTAACAAATGGTACGAATGACTCACCAGTCTTGTTGCTATTGTTCCCGAAAGAATGCAATTTCTTCCAGCCTTTCCAACCCTTTTTCCAGATCATAGCCGCTTTCGTTTTACGCTGACCACCCGCTAATTCTGGAGTGCTAGTCTTGCCTATTCCCCTCCTCAACGATCCCAGCCCGGACCTGAACAAACAACAATAAAAAATTTCAGGTCTCTTTTTCATTTTCCCCCAGTTATTTTTTCTTTATGTTTTAGAATCATTTAAAAGTAAAATTGTGGACGAAAAATTCGTGGAGCCTCCTGGTTTTTACTGACGGTGACAATATCTTTGTATGCACTTTTTTAGTTTTGACTTAGCAATACGAGAGAGGAAATTCCATGGTCAATGTACGTTTTAATTGAGAAACAAAGTATTTAAAAGAGAAGGATCAATTCAAAAACGGGTAGTACAGATAAATGATAAATCATTGTAATTTCTGACAATACAAAATCGTTAATCAATGACCAACGATGGTAATCAATTGTAATCTCTCGACAACACAAAAACCATAACAATTAGTTATGGCAAAGTTATAAAATTACTTTAAGAACTGTCTTTAAAGTCATATGAAATTCTAAAAAAAAAAAAAAGATCATAAAGAATAAATTGATAAACAGAGCAATGAAAATTAAAATAAATGAATGAAAGAATTTATACACTCCACAAGAATTTTCTACGCACACCAAGTACGAACACGTTACAATGTGTCTCTATCAACCTGTAACTTGCACTGGAGCTTCCACTGAAGCCGCTGTCCATGTCACAGCCAACAGGCGAAAGGAGGTCGTCGGTGGGACTGACCGAGGATAACAATTCCTCCGTGGACGCCCCTCTTTGATCCTGTGGCTCGTCCTCGTCGTTGTTATCGACCACGGTAGGCATCAGCATTGCCTCCACGCTGAGGTTCAATTCCCCGAGTACTCGACGATGCCGTGACTGAACCCGTCGCACCTCCTCCGCCACTAGAGATCTCCTCGAACCGTGCAACGCTCGGTGACATTGTCTGCTAATGAATTCGAGTTCTCCATTAGTATTTACATACGCTTCTCTCTCTTGCATATACGATGTGAAATCATATGAAGCGGTTGTTTCGATAAACGATAATCGTTCGCTAATGATTCACAGTCATTAAACCGGTTGGCGTTGATATTAAGAGGAACATTCGCAGAGATGTTCCAATCCTTGCACGATCATATGTGATCGTACGTACAAATTAAAATGATACGAGCAAAAATTTAAATAGAACGAAATGAAATTTAATCTGGCGAAAATAAGTGGGAAATGTAGATTATACATTACCTCTGTCTTTATTTAAGTCGCGTGGAGCTTAGTTAAAGACCTTGAAGACTCATCACTGTTTCTAAAATTTCGAACATTCTCTAACATGAACGCTTGTTTAAGGCGAACTCTAAAATAACAAGTCCACTATTTATGTTAATAATAATGTGTTCTTGATGGAGAGAACAGTGATTAGTAGTATTCGAAACGATTACAAATGTTTTCTGGGCATGTTACGATGACGAACGCTATTAAACGTTCGCGACAATCTACTCTGACTTGTTTTCTTATTGTTTGCGACTTTAATCGTTAAGTCTGATAGCATCCGGTGCAGGGAATACGTCAGAGATCGGGCCAAGTGGCTGGGCAAGAGGAGAAGCTTGTTGTCCACTTGAACATCGCGTTCAACTCGCATCAGTTGAAGTTCATTTCGCTACGAGGCGAATGAACGTGCGTATTCATCAACTGGTTAGATTGAATGAAACATGATTCTACCGCGGCTATCATCATCCCCTATCGACCTTAAAGTCCTTCTTATCGACCGTAAAAAGCCTTAAGTTTAGTCTCACAATTGTTCGCAGACACTGTCTCTTGTTTTCCATTTCAAATACAGGCTAGAGAACAAAATATATCGGATGCTGCCTTTTACACTCGTAGTTTTTGTATTTCCGTCCACTTGCAAATTGAACGTGGACAATGTTGGGAGGCACACGTCTGCGAATAACTGTTTAGACTAGACTTAAGAAACCTGAGTGTTTTGAGTCTTCCTGTAATGTGTTACCATTATCCACTGTGCCATAGTAAGTAACATGTGACAACATGATAGAAAAGTAGACACTGTTTTGTTATTATATATTGTTACTTAGTTCGGCCATTTCGGTTGGGCCCGCTCTAAAGGAAATATTCAAGGATCAGATAGAGTTTGAGTATCAATAAACAAATTTAGAAACTAAATACATAAACAAGTGTGTGACAGTAACAAAAAGGCACATTTTTATAAATAGAAAAATCGATCAATTTCCAAATATAGAGTTTGTTACTAGGAACATTTTTATTCGCAAAGATATTTATTGAAAATCCGCCCAAAGAATGTTAGCCGACGAATCAGCAAAAGAAAGTCGCTGAAGAAAACGACTGATTTCAACGCTTTCCGTAAATTTGTTAATTTTACATGAAAATCTTAACATAAATTCGATCGTACATCTAGTCTATGCTTTATTTTCTACTGTTTTTACTTTTACTAATCGCCTGCGTTCTCACGTGCTCACTGTTACTTTCAAATCGCCAAGAATAAATCTCATCTCTCGATTTTTTTTTTTCTCTTCTCGATGCTCGTACATCAAGAGAAATTATACCTCGAAAGGTGTTCCTTACGAATAACTATACTTTAGGATGGATTTCTCACTTGATCTCCGATATCTCCTCGTAAATATTCTCCTCCGTCCCGTATCGTGTCATGTACGTATGCCTCTTGAACGAATCTGGGCGCAGTTGTTGTTGTTGCTGCGGCTGCACACGATTCAGGCCAACTTCCGCCGGATATGTGCCGTGCAGCCGACTCGGGCCAGGTTCGAAGTACGCGTATGAATAATCCTGAAGGGGATGCTGGTGAGCAGAACTCGCTATGGGTGATGCTACCGGTCCAGGATCCACCAATCCAGAGCAGGCCATCTGAAGGGAATGAAAAACGACGTACAATAAGAACGTGGACGTGTATTTCAATTTTTACGAAATAGAATTATCCAATTAACATTTCCAATAACTCTGCCAATTCTCCAATTTTTTTTTATTGCTAAAATTCATTACTATTTGATGCAAAATTGCTGTTTGCAAATGCTACAGCAGAAATTGTCGACTACGTGTGATCCTGTTAATAGATCACTACGCTCGTGACTAACTCACACACGCGTGTGCATAGTGTTAAGATGGTACGTCAAATTAAGCGAAAAATAGTGTCCAACTAGGTATAATTAAAAATTATACGCCTGACTCTACGAGAGATTCTTACGGTGTACATTTACGTCTTGATATTTAATTAAATTTTCTGCATGAGATGAGACTCTTAGTTGGTAAAGGTGCGACAGTATCTAATATTAATTACGTATAAATACTGTTATTCTGATTTAAAGCACTGGCGAGGATCATTCCACGTATAGTTAGACACGTACTAGAATTGTGCAGACAACACAACAAGTTGCGTGAGGTTTAGCATTGCATGCCAGCAATTACGCACCTGACTGTGAGGCGGTGGGTAAGGTGGAGGCGGTGGAAATTCCAGGTTGACTCTTCGCGGTGACGGGACACCCGACGCCATTCCTGGTCCCCCTAAAGACGAAGCCATGATGCATCGTTCTGATTATCGTTCTAATTAATGCGTCTCTTTTTCATCGTTTCTTTCAATTTTTCTGGAAGAATCATACCATTTACCATTATTGCTCAATTTTGTTCACCGTTGTCTTCAAAATATATTCTGCTCTTTCTTTATAAATGAAGAAATTCTTTTAATGATAATTTAATTTCCTCATGAAACAACATTTGCAACGGATGCGCTAATATTGCATGGATACATCTTACTAATTATACTTGCAAATATATATTTTTCGTACGTCGTATTCTGCGCAAACTTAAGACAAGCGTAATGGAAAAAAAATTGAATTCCAATCGTCGCAACTGCTCTAAATCGAGAACTAATTTCCATACTAGCGTAAAATTTCTAATTTCGCAGTGTAACTTGACGTGAGAATAGTACTGAATTTTATCCTTGTGTCACACGTGACACATAACGGTTTAAGCTAGCTAATTAATTTTAGAATTTAGGTCAAATTATATCACACAACAAAAAGCCACCAATGATATATATTACACAAGTATAAGTTAAAACGAAACAGTTAAACATTATCAATTATTTATTATTTAATTTCAAATTAAATGTATAATCCTATCACCTCGGCAGATGCATAATCTATCTAATAATCCTAATAATAATCCTCCTGTGAACATAATCTTATTACGTTGCGTATATATAATGAGCACGCCTTCCAGTCGCTTTGCACCCTCGCCTTCATCGCGAATCGTCTTTCCACGTGTTCCACGCGAATGCACGCTCGCGTGCTGGTGAAAGAAAACGCGACAGAGCGTAATTGCAGGAAAAAACTATCGTCGATCGACGAGACACTGGGTCCCTTCAAAGAAATTCAATGACGCGTGCAAACACGTACGCGCGCGTGCATGTACGTACGTGTTCTTTGATCTTCGCGAATGATCTACACGATTTTCAACGTGAAACGTATCATTAGCTCCCTCGCTGAAAAACGTACCGGGTATTCATTGCAAGTAAGAGAGTCGAGTCGTTAAAATAATTTTGAAGATCCCTCCCGAGATTTTTCCCTTCGGATCTTTTGAAAGTGCAAAGAGGAGAAACAAGAAGTGGCGACGTTTCAGGCCAGCATGAAACATTAAGTAACATAAAAGCCGCGGACGGGAAGCAAATTTTTTTTCAACGTGGCAACTTTGTTTCACTTTGCATAAGCAACGCGGTTGCGAGAAAGAGGTTTTTTTCCACCACGCGAGGGCAGGAATATTAAACGCACCGGCTCCTCTTATAATCTTACGAACGACGGAGTATAAAAGTTGCAAGAATACCTTCGCGAAAAACGGAAGGAATTTCTGTAAATTTCTCGTGCGTCATCTAGGCGAACGGACGAAATTAATGGAAGAAGCGGTGTCCTGTGTTAAACGCGCGATAAGACGGTGTCTGCTCGTGCAAGGAGCGAGAGAAACAAAAAGGGAGAAACAGGTGTGGAGGACACGAAATGCGTCGCGTCGTAAGAACTCAACGAATTGAGATTCAAAACGCAGCGTATAATTCGCTAACACTGTACACACGCAACGATGCGTAATAATATACGCCGAGTGCGAGATCCAGCTAACAAGATAAACGTGTTGTTATTTGCGGCGCTTGCGTATGTGTTTCCCTGCGTGTTACGATAATAATGATAGAAATTAATCTGTTTATTAGCGACGGACGAATACACGATAATTGTGGTTACACGTTGTCGGGAAATATGTATATTTGCGACGAAGCTTTCGGGACGTTGGATCGTGGGGAGTAGTATTGGAACTCGAAATGTCATACAGAACTTTAAATCGAACAGTTATGGCAGTCTAGTATCACAAACCTTTCAATCTAAAAAATAAAAAAAAAAAAAAAAAAAAAAAAAGGAAAAGGGGTGGTTGTTTTTGCGGAAATGAATTTGAAATTCAAATTACGTAGAAGAACGTAGATGCCAAAGCGAAGAGACACGAGGCATACTGGTCTCGCATGATAAACGATTGGTGTCTATCCTCACCTGCCCGCTTGACGTTAATGCAGTCAATTACTGGGCAAAGTGATTCGGTTGAAGTCGTAATTTATTTTTGACCGAGCACGCTAAATGAAATTACTGACACTGACGTAACGATTATAGATGCGTGCAGTATGAAGAAGAGCGAGTCGTGCAAGTACACTCTCTACACAGCAAATTCTTGCAATATCTTTCTCCATAGTGCGTACGAGTCAATCTGATTGATTTCAATTCCAATTGTTTATTTCGTGACGTAAGTAGAGTTGATTAATTTGATTTTTTATTGGAGCCTTTTCCTGCGTTCCTTGCGTATGTTCAGTGCACACACACACACACACACACACACACACACACACACACACACACACACACACACACACACACACACACTATGTATATGCTATGTATATTCATATTGAATAGATAATAAAAAGTTCTGGCAAAAAATTGTTTTCAAATGTTAAAAACCGAATATTTAAATATGAAAATAATTATAACGAGTTGAATAACGTAACAGAACGATAAAGAAATAATCTTCCAATTATAGATCATTGTCGACTACACTGTTAAACATAGTAGCCACGTTGATTCTTCAGATTAACGTTGTCGAATCAAATTTAATAGCGAAACAATCAAATTAGACGGAAATACCATTTCTTCAAACATTTCCTCTGACAGAAATAATGACTATATGTAACAGACTAATTTCACAAAGGAATTCGCCGCATCCGCTTTACGTTGCCCAAGTTGATGAACCATTTGCCTTAATTACGTAGTCCGCACAGTCGTCTTGTGACTTTACCAGAGACTTCAAATATTCCTTCAGAGTATTTACGACAAACTGCGATTTCATTTGAATTTATTCCTTCGATAAGGGCAAACGATTAAATCCTGTCACGTAAATATTTATGATAACGTCTGCGATTTGTCTTTGTCACATTAAATATCATACCGTAACGTTTTATTTATTTATTTTTCCTCTTCTTCGGAAAAATAGGATATTTTAAGCTGACAATTCCTACATGGTTTATCGTTTCATAGTACACTGCAAATGAAATTTACAATATACTATAAACGTCTGTAAACGATTCCTATGTAAGCACATACTTTGAATTTTGCCGCCATTGCCATGTCAATATCGTTCCGAGGTCGCTTCCCAAAGCGTATATCACTCGAAGCGATCAAACGCGCAAGGTTTCCCCGTACGGAAATACCACTTCCGTTAAATCGTGTCTCAGCCATGAATGTAAGTATATTTTCGGCAGTCGTCAGTATTTTTGGACAGCGCCCAACACAACGGCGAAAACGACACGAGAGGAAGGGCCCATCGATAATGTCGATCCCTTCCACTTTGGCCGAATACATAAAATACTTTACGATCGCGAGTAACGACATTCACACGTGTTGTTGGAGTTCGAAGGGAGCACGTTGCTCTCTAAAATCCGTCTGTCGGGAGGGAAAAGATTCTTACGCATTCGAGACCGCCGCTTTTCACTTTTGCCACGGGTCGTTTCTACGTCGTTTCATCCCGAATGAAGCTGAAAGAACGGCTTCCCGAAGCCAAAGCGTGTCCAATTTAGGCTGAACCTGGCTCTCGGACACGTGTCCACGCTCGATTATTCGCTTCTATACCAATTATTCCGAGAGGAGACGGACGGTGGAAAAATTTAACGAAAACATATTTATCCCGTGGGATTTTTTAGACACGGCCTATTGTATACGAACAAAAAAAAAAAAAAAAAAAAAATTGCGTTCGTTGAAGTGAATTAGTGAAATATCATATTGGAAAACCATACTGATTCACTTAATAAATTGAATTTTACAGATAGGCTATCCGATCGTTCTAATTGGCGAAAAATTATAAAATCGTAAAAAAAAAGAATCCATAATTTCTAATTTATTTGTAATTTCGTCAATTTGTTAACAATACATATTAGCGAGTAGATCAACATTGTACAACAGGAATTCGTGACTTGCAATTTGTTGACACTCATTAATATTGTTAGTTATTAAATTCTGCATAAGAAGGGCCCATGACTTTTAAGACTGAAAAATATATAAAATATAGATTTGATCTGTTTGACTTCTGATATTCCAGTTACAAGAAATGTTTGTCCTACCGTAAGTTCAGATAAATAGAATCCTGTAATAATAATAACACAAGAATTCGTTTTTAGCGTGACCGTGCGTCGATTTCTCTAACGTAAGCCTGGCAAACGTTTCTCACGATCTATCACACGGAGTAATGGGCATTTCGAAATGGGAACGTGATACCTATTGGTTAACGATTATGAATCAAAAGCTGATACACACACACACACTGGGACGCAGAGATGGCTTCAACGCAGAAACACAACGTTCGATCAGGATTAAGAAACCCCCATTCGAAATAATTTATTTATCATCAATTGCGTAAATTATTCGACAATTTAACGGTGATAGAATTAATGAAAAACTCACGGGGGATTAATTCGTTCTTCAGATCGAGCCGGGTCTTTTTTAATTGAAAAAGTTAATCAATTGAAATAAATTAACGAGGGATCAGTTAATTGACGGGAATACAAATGCGGAAAAGTAAAGGGACTTTGTAAAAGTTCGTTCAAATACGATTGAATTACAGGATAATTCGAATAATCAGACAGATCCAATAATGAAAGTTCACCACTCCTCTCTCCTCCGCTTCTTCTTTAAATGTAAACAGTTATTAGCTTACTTAAAGAGATTATTCTATTTTTTCCTCTAATTTTCAATGTTAGGAGTTGAGATTTAAAACATCTGAACAAAGTTGAGCACGCTATGGATTTTATCCATTTTTTATAAATCGTCTGTGTATCACAGACTTCAAGCGTGATCATTGTTTCTTTGTTCTAGAAGTAATTCGAATTTTTCGCTACGAACACACACACGTATTCGAACTACACGAAAACATTTTCTGTACATGTTACACGCGTCATGTAAAAACACTTTGAAATTTCATTAGCGTTGTAACGAAACGCGACTGTTACGATAGCATCAGTTAAATTTGAAACCAATTCGAGGATGTATGTAGAAGTAATTCAAGTCACAAGTGTTGAAGACTCAAGTCCAAATAATTTGCAACTTCTACGTACATTTGCAGATTTTTCTTTCCCAACTTTACAAGTGTGATCGTTATAGTGCTTACGAAATTTCACGCAACATATCTGCAAAATGCTTTCAAAGCAAATTGAAGCGTTTCAGAGTGTGCTAATAACCAAACCTATCGGAGCTCTACTGCCACTCGAGATACAGGCTAACACAACACTGGCACACTCACCTCGCGGAAAAGCAGCCACACCACACGTCGATGAGACGATCCTCCGGTTAAGTTATCGGCCGTTGTGAATCCATTTGAAATCCGGGAAAAAAGGATCGAGCGACCGTTTCTTCACAAGGGTAAACACACTCGCGGGGCGAAGATCGGGCGGGCCACACACAGAAAACACACGGGAGAGAACCATTCGTTCGCGCCTCGTGCTTAGATAGTTTTGCGTTCGCTCATTGTTGAATGTGGCCAAGCACGCCCCCTTCAGAGACCGGTCGACCGAGGAATGGAGCGGAGAAAGGAGCAACAGAGAGGGAGAGAGGTGGACGAGGACAGGGAGAGAAACAGAAGGAGAGGACCGCGAGGCGAAGATAGGGAAAGGAGGATGGTCGAGGAGAATGCGAGATGAAAGGAGCGAGAGAGCGAAGGAGGCGACGATTCCAGACGGTGGAAAATGCGACGACCGCGCGGATATCTCAAGTTACGGACACTTAGGTACACTCCATCTCGTTTATTCGAACGAATCGGCGATCACTCGACGAGCGTGCAAACGCTGAAGTTCCAGATGATCACCTCGGGAAACACTAAGACCAACCAACCAACCAACCAACCAACCAACCGGCGTGACAACCATTCGACGATCAAAGAACGATTATAATCCCACGAGGCGCGTGTTACGATTCATTTTTCAAGGACGGAGAGAGATCGACGAGTGACACCGATTTTGTACGAAATCCGCCTCTCCTTTGTACCCCGGTCGGTAAACACTGGCTCGTGGAAGAGAAATATACAGGTGTACACTTGCGCACCGGCTGCGTTTCCTTGACTACCGTGATCCAGTATCGATCTTACGCACGCTTTAAAAACACGCTCTCCTCGCGATCGCGGTGCTCACGGTGACGGTCGACCAATATCCAAATGAACATTCCGCGTGATTTTTACAGAGAAACCTCTGACAAAATGCATGGAAACGGCGGACAAACACTGGCGTTAAAACGAGCTAGTACTGGTTGCCGATTTCACGAGACACTCGAGGCCAGCACGCAGAACGTTCCTCCTTGGTCGCGGCCCGGCCTCTACTGAGAAACAAGTACGCCAGGGGGCAGTCACGAGCAAGCGGTTCTCGAACCGCTGGGAGCCTGAAAAGCCGTCTTCAGAAATTCCTGATGTTCGTTTATGTGCGGTTTTGTAGATGCACCGGGCAACCGGACCAAGTACGATCCACCACCCGCCCCTAGCCTCGCTTACTCGCCGGCCCTGACGAAACAACGACAACGACGGCGACGGCGACGGCGACGACGACGATGTCGACGACGACGACGACGTTCCATTGTTTCGTTGCCTCCTGGCTCAGGAGCGTGGCACACAGACAGACAGGCAACTGCGGTAGCGCACGTGCACGCCCGTTCAATACACGCCAATCCCTCATGTATGTACGAGCAGGTTAGGGGGCATACACATACACACACACACGAGCGCACACTCGTAACTATGAACCGACTGTACACTGGTCGACCAGTCACGCACGATCTCTCGTTCGTGTATGAATGTGTAGTTCGGTTACCACCGGACCCGAACCCATCGCCAACACATCGTCAACCTACAGCCTGCACGTACACGCTCGTACAACGTTCTGTTCCCTCGCGAGCGAACGAAAAGCCCATCACGCGCCGGCTTTGAAGTACCGATGGAAATTTATTGTACGCCCTTCTTGCCACTTGGCCCCTTTCACTTCGATTTTGCAGTCATTTCGGCCAATTTCACGTTCCATGGAACGGTATTTACTGCTAGCAGCTTGACATTGGGATCTCCCAACGACAGGGGAGGACAGAAGAGAGGGAAAAGTAGCAATTGAACGGGCGTGCGAGAGAGACGAGCGTATAAAGGGAACTTTAAGTGGGTGGGAGAGCTAAGAGCTAGATGGAACACGATGGGGAAGGGGAAGGCGATGTCGAGCAACCGAACTTGACCCTCCGGTGGATTTGCATTTTCGTAGGTTTGCTTAAGCTGACAGGGGAATTTTTAATCGCTTGGAAGAGTTATCGTTCGCTTCGTCGTAAAATGACACGCATAAACATTAATTCGATGCATTGATCACGATTCTTTAAAATTGTTGGTTTACGTCGGGCAAGACGGTATTTATTGACGAATCGACTTTCGTCAGGACTTTGGTAATTTTCGAGTTTTACCAACTTGAAACATGCGTGCGTTAATTTCAATTCTTCGATACTTTGTTTGCGAAACTTTGCAACAGAGTAAGAAGAATCAAAAGTAAGAATATAAAAATAATAGGCACGGCGTATCTTGAACAATCTGAAAAAGTCGTGTAAAATGAGATAGATATGTACTTGAAATTCCTTTTCTGATGTGTTAATGCAACGTTTGTCTGCGTATTTTCTTTGTGTTCTAGCGAAAGGAATGCCGCGCCAGCGCTCCGTTATGATCTTGAATACGCATTAAGGAATTTATTCCTGCTAGAACCATGAACTACATAATGTTTTTTACCTACAAGCATGTTAAATGATTTATTGTCATTGGTCAGCTATGCAACCTTCTACAAAATGTTAACAGTAAAGATCAACCGCTAATAAACTATATATATATATATATATATATATATAGTTTATATATGTTAACCGAAAAGTAAAGAAAAAAAGGATTGATTTACTTTTGATTCACTAAAACATTACCTCGTTACTACGAATTATGAATTAAATACAGTCTTCTTCAAAAGAATAAATTTAAGAATCTAATCAAATTTATTTATATCGTGAACACACGCTTCGAGCATACGTTTCTCATATATACACAGTTTTTAATTACATATGCTTTCGTACAAATTAATACAAATCGCGCAAATTAATTTACTTTTATTAAATGGATGTATCAATTATACTCTAATGAGTGAAATTAGTTATTTCAATATACCGTTCCTTTAGTTTCCGCTAAAAGTAAAGGAATCATCCACAGCTTTGGCCGCGTCTTGGATCACGTGCGAGGAAGAGACCATGATATACGTGCTCGACAAACGAAAGCAGCTTTGATAAACGTAACCTGAGGCGGATCTGATAACGACTCATCGCATTTAGAAAGCTAATGGCGGACCTACCGCGGGAACAAAAAGCATTTAAACGCGCATTCAGTTTTTCCATTAGCACATTTCACCGCACGATATTCCGTGGCAGTTCTGTCGTCGCAAGTTGCTCCATAGTTTACGGAACTTCCCTCGCTTTTTATACGGTGATGGCGGTGCGCCACTTGTGTTCTTTGTGGAAATGAGATCCGAAGAAAAATGAAATACAGATAAGGGAAGTGAAAAGGGGGAAAAAAAAGGTCGCTGTTTATCTATCGTATAAGATTCTTTTATAAACACGCATATTTTCAATACGCAGATGTAATACTCGTATTTTGTTTATTTTAATTATCTTTATGTATATCTTGTACAAAAACATATTACATAAAAGCCCCGTATCGCACACATTAGATAAGATTAGTGTCGCTCTCTAATGGAAACTGTGCGTTTACTGGACAGTTTGTTACAATTGTTGCAATCGTGTACTTCGAAAATACACGCTAGTTATCTTTTCGCGCTTGTTAATTAAGAACAGATATATTTAACAGTAAAATTACACACTCTTATCTGATCGTTTGCACCAGTAGTTGTGACCAGATAGAGAACGTGTCTCATTGTGGAATGTAATAAAGTGTTAGTGTCGACAATTTTCGAACTGAAAGCAGATATGAACAAGGCTCTCTCGTTTAGTTACCTATTGAAAATGAATTGTCTCATCTGTGATCCTGCTTTCTGTAATTGTAATCGTAATACTACGCTTCAGTGCTTTACAAATAATATTCGAATAAATGTTTACTAAGCTCATATGCTTCTTATCTTTGATGATGAAAGTTAACAATAACATCACTTCACCATCAATACTTTGCATACGCGTACTAAGAATACTAATACATTATAAATCTGTAAATTAACAGGATTCAAATTAATCTTTTCAAATTACTAGCGATGAACATTATCATTGGATATAAAATAAAATTTAATTCACAAGAAACGAATAAATGATTACTTCTCATCAGATTGGCTTATTTATGTAAATTACGATCAGACTCGGAAGGTTATCAGACAGCGGCAGTGTCAAACTATTTTCATCATTCAATGAAGAGATTTCTTTGTGCCCCGAGTCCACTTAATAAGTTGATAAACGTCGAAATGCTTTATTCGTTATCCATCTCGGCTCGACAGTGCTTGTAAATTAATAATTTCTCGTCTGCGTATATTGCACCTATAATATTTAATCCTTCCATAATTAATGTGCAAAAATTTATAGCGACATCTTATCGAGTAAATATATTATTCATTCGTCAGTTTATTACGTAACAAAATTATCGCGTTTTATCTAAACTAATTGCATATTTTACGATTTCGTAAGTCTGCCACGATTATTCTAAATTAAAATACCTAAACTGTAGAGAGAGGATCTGAGCGGTCTGGGTATCTGCTAAATTCTAGGAAAGATTACTACAGTATGGTATACACTCTGGTTGGGTGAACAACACCTGGTTCAATTATCAACACAAAATCGTGCGCTGTCTGGAGCTTCGAGAGCCATAAGTTGTAAGTGACAAATTTACGTGGCATTTTATAACATAGATAACGTAGAAGTATTACGCTACATTCTTACGTAACAACAAACAAAAGAAGACAAGATAATATACAATTTATCAGCGTATTTTGTATTCGGGAATTATTTCTAAATAATGTTTGCACTACTCGATATCAAATTGTAAAAGATAACAATTAGCCGATCTATTTGTAAAAACGAACAAAGTACATAATTGGAATCCTTCCAACGTTATCGGTTGACATCGCTAATTATCATTTTGACATTCAAAGGAGAAGCAGAGTAAAAACATATATTTTAATTTACAGCTCGTTTGAAAAAAATTTGCAAAAAGAAAATATCGATATGTGTCCCGAATGGAACCAACTTGCTACTCACAGGAAACCGCCAGCGATACTTAAGACTAAACTGCAGTTACCTGTAAAAATTTTAACAGGCCCCGGGCCGACTAATTGTTCGGAGCGAGTTCTTCAATCTCTTAAAAATCAAGTTCTCGGTCATCTTCATCCAGAAGTTTGTCAGGTAATCGCTTCTTGCGTTCAAATAATTCAAAAATAACAATTAACTAAATCGAAGGACAGTGACTGATACACAATTTTTCAATAAAAATTGAGCGTGAAGTATTTTTGTATGATTTGACCAGTATTGGGGACAAGGTGTTACTTGTTGCTTAGAGAAACAATTTGAGAGATTGCTATCGAATTGTATGTTCTGCCATCGGGCAATGTTTAATACTATATAAGATGATGTAAAATTAAAATGATGTTGGATGATCAACCCGGACAATATTGAATCTATGCAAATACTGACAATGAACTAGCAACAGTCCACATAAAAGTGGACTGTAAATAGTTAGTCATAAGGGCAAGATCCAATAGTTGGTCATCTATGTTCCTTCCCCTTCCACTTGACGATGATAACCAAATATATATAAGGACATGCTTTAGAGACATTTGACAGCATAAAACATTCTAAATCATTATAGAGACATTGTATATCATTAAAAGCATAAAACATTCTAAATCATTACAGAGACATTCTATATCATTAAAAGCATAAAACATTCTAAATCATTACAGAGACATTGTATATCATTAAAAGCATAAAACATTCTAAATCATTATAAAGACGTTCTATATCATAAGAGCATTAAACATTCTAAATCATTCTACATCATATTGGAGAGCATAAAACATTCTAAATCATTATAGAGACATTCTACATCATTCAAGAGCATTAAATATTGTAAACCATTCTATATCATTCTATTTCATACACGACCACGACTGTAAGGGAATAAACTCTTCTAAATTATAAGCGTGTTGACTCCATTACACGGACATCCAACAATGATCACATTTCAATCTTTTTCTTCTTCTTGATTAACAACCTAGTTGATGGATGAGATCAAGGCAGGCCTTCAGTATGTGTTTCAAACCAATAATAGGCTCACATTGGCATTAAGTGCGTCAGGCCATGGTGGTATGGAGGCCTGTTTAACAAATTTGCTCGAACCTGGTGAAACTATACTCGTTGTCAAGAGTGGAATTTGGGGTGAACGAGCAGCTGACATGGCTACTCGAATTGGTGTACACGTAGGTAGTACAGTTTTGAAAGAACCAACATCATCAAGACTCTAAGATTAAATTTAAATGACGCGTGAATTTTGAAATGCACAGGTGGAAGTGATAGAAACAGAACACACCAGCGCTGTCACGTTGGAACAACTGGAAATAGCGTTGCATCGGCATAATCCAGTCGCGGTTTTCATGGTCCAGGCTGAATCCTCCACAGGTTTGAAACAACCACTAGAAGGTTTCGGTGATCTCATTCACAGGTGAAAGATTTTCTTTTCAAACATAACTTTAATATGAATTGCATTCCATTTGTAATATCACAAAAAAGAATATCATGATATTGTATAACATAAGTTTACCAATATTAATACCCCTCTTAAACTAAAAATGTATTGATGAAATTGGTACATAAAGTAAATGAAAAATTTTTCCAGATACAATGCGCTTTTCATCGTTGATACTGTTGCATCGCTGTGCGGTGAACCGTTCTTCATGGACTCCTGGGGCGTCGATGCAACTTATACTGGCAGTCAAAAGGTTCTCGGTGCTCCTCCAGGATTATCGCCTATCTCGTTTAGTCCACGGGCTGAGTATGTAATCACGTCGCTGTTTCTCTTTATCTGATCCGAACCGCAACGTATTCCTTGTATCCGGAACACTTGTGAAAATGGTCGGAGAATTGAGACTTCTAGCGATCCCCTTTGAATATCAATACAATCCGTGAGGTCATCACGGTGACTCGCGGTCGACTCGGTTCTTCTATGATTCATAGAAGACGACTGGGTGAATTCTTCTTCGATGATGGCCCGATGCCTTTTGAATGGAATAGGGTGTCTGTCACTGAACCATCCATTATCACGAAACCTACATACGTGCCTCCATAGTAAAAATTTACCTCTGTCAATTTACTAATCTCCTCACATGTTTCTCCTTTAACGGCGCCAACGAGGTTACGTTCGCCTCGATTATTAACGCACAACCTCGTTGTATACGCACTCGCTCTCATCTTAGTATCAATTTTCTATTCTTATCGCCAGTTTCTGGTCGTTATTCTTAATTACTCGCCATTCATTCTCCACGGACTCGATCTGATCACGACACGGCAATTCCCATCGCGATTTACACGCGCGTTCTCTGTTGCATTAGGACGAAATTGTTGCAAAGGAAGACCAAGCCCAGTTCGTATTATTTGGACATGACACTCCTTGGAAATTATTGGAAATGCTTTGGGAACGAGAGTCGCGTGTACCATCACACCATAAGCGCCACGCTTCTTTATGGCCTTCGCGAGGCGTTGGCGGAAATCGCTGAAGAGGGTCTCCGAGCATCGTGGATCCGACACGCTAGCGCAGCTGCCAGATTAAGAAAGGGTCTTGAATTACGGGGTCTTCGATCTTACGTGAAAATTCCACAGTATCAATTATCCACGATTATCTCAATAGAGCTACCACCTGGCGTTGACGATACGATCATCGTACAACGTGCCATGAAAAAGTAAGTCTCCTCTTCGTAAATTTGAATCGAATTGTTGTAAACTTTACCATTCGACTGCAACGTTCGCAACGCAATCGAATCAATTGTGCACGAAGTGAAAGAAAATTTCTTGAATATTTTAAAACCATTGTGATCACTTCAGCTGCAATGTGGAAATCAGCAGAGGCTTGGGACCAACTGTAGGGAAAGTTTTGCGAGTTGGGTTGTTGGGGACCAATGCTACATTTGGCAAGGTCGATCTTGTTCTACGCGCTCTGGAAATTTTACCGTCGAAGCTGTAAGAAACAGTTAAGAGAAGTTATGTGGACATATGATGCTGATTCATGTAGAAGAATAATTATATTACAGTCAAAAATTAAGTTGGCCGTCTCTTAAGTCATGCAAGTCAATTCAGTAAATAATTTTCAATGCAGATGTAACAGCATTATTCATATTTTCTGATTTTAATTCTTATTAGGAGTAACGCTGCAGTGTAAAACCTGCATAAATTGATATACAATGTGATATGAGAATAGTATGGGAGTCAAGTGACATCCGAAACTTGGGATACGAAGAAGCATTGGATGTCGAGTTAGACCAGTTATCCAAGTTAGACAATGGAATTATATGTCACAGACTAATAAATCAACATTTAATATGTCAACAGAGTTGTAAGTTAAGAACTAACAATAAGAGCTGTAAAATTATTGATCACTGTAATAAAAAAATTGTTTTTGGAAATACTGATATAGACTGTCATCTGTTGTGCATCACTGACTTTGCCTAAAAGTTGAGCAGGAAGAGATACACTTTGATAGCTACCATTTTTTAGCAATTACCGTAATATGCGTTATATTTTTGCATGTACATAGATAATCTTAGTCTAACAATACTATTGCTATTTATATTATTAGATACATTCATTATTTCTCTTTGAATCTATAATTATGAAAACAATTTAGTCAAACAACAATATCTCTTCAATATTCTAAATTAGACATTAGATTGATCAAACCATTATGCCTTATCATACGAATATCTTATCTCTTTCTAACAAATCACATAAATTCAACAAAAGTGTCAATCGTGACTCATGTAATGGTATACAATACATTATAATGAGGCCCGGGCGTAGTCACCTCCACGTGGTGGGTCTTGGAAATTAATACCGTTTTACAAACTTCGATGTTTGAAAAACGATATTAAGCTAAAAACTACGCAAACAGTAAAGTTTACATTCCACAAAATACGTTCATTTGATTCAGTATAACATATTTGATTCAGAACTGGAATCAAGAATATTCGAAAAAAAAGGTTTCAGGCGAAAGAGTTCGACGAGAGCCATTATCGTGCCATCTCCTTGATCGCTATAAGATACTGATACAAAGACACCTCCTGGCTCTCGAGATAACCCCGCTTGAAGTTTTTCTGAAGTACGTCTATATAAGGACAACCGTTAGAAGCGGGCCCTTATCGTGCGACATCTCCCTTTGTCACATGCCGCTGACAAAAAATCCGAAATTTCAACACGAGAGCACTTTCTGTATATCCACACTCGAAACATATTTTTACTTATGTATCAGGAGGATAGGACTATGCAGGGCCTTATCGTGGCACTCCTTTCATGGTCACATGCTCCTATTATAAAATCCCAAATTTCAGCGGGATAGACCTTCTGGCCCTTGAAACATTCGCGCTTGAATTTTCTCCCAAAAATCTATGTATCAGGAGTACCGCTGGAGGTGGTGCCTTATCGTGCCACTTCTTCGATGCTCATATGCTCCTGATACAAAATCCGGAATTTCAGCGAGATAGACCTTCTGACTGTCTAGATATTCACGCTTGAATTTCTTTCGCAAAACCTATGTATCAGGAGTGCTGCTTGAGGCGGAGCCTTATCGTGCCACCTCCTCGATGGTCATATGCTCCTGATACAATATTCGAAATTTCAGCGAGATGGACCTTCTGACTAGTCAGATATTCACGCTTGAATTTCTTTCGAAAAACCTATGTATCAGGAGTACCGCTTCAGGCGGAGCCTTATCGTGCCACCTCTTCGATGGTCATGTGCTCCTGATACAATATTCGAAATTTCAGCGAGATGGACCTTCTGACTAGTCAGATATTCACGCTTGAATTTCTTTCGAATAACCTATGTATCAGGAGTACCGCTTGAGGCGGAGGCTTATCGTGCCACCTCTTCGATAGTCATGTACTTCTGATACAAAATCCGAAATCTCAGCGAGATGGACCTTCTGACTGTCTAGATGTTCACGCTTGAATTTCTTTCGAAAAACCTATGTATCAGGAGTACCGCTTGAGGTGGAGTCTTATCGTGCCACCTCCTCGATGGTCATATGCTCCTGATACAAAATCCGAATTTTCAGCGAGATGGACTTTCTGACTGTCCAGATATTCACGCTTGAATTTCTTTCGAAAAACCTATGTATCAGGAATACCGCTTGAGGCGGAGCCTTATCGTGCCACCTCTTCGATAGTCATGTACTTCTGATACAAAATCCGAAATTTCAGCGAGATGGACCTTCTGACTGTCTAGATATTCACGCTTGAATTTCCTTCGAAAAACCTATGTATCAGGAGTACCGCTTGAGGCGGTGCCTTATCGTGCGACCTCTTCGATGGACATATACTCCTGATACAAAATCCGAAATTTCAGCGAGATGGACCTTCTGACTGACTAGATATTCACGCCTGAATTTCTTTCGAAAAATCTATATATCAGGTGTACCGCTTGTGGTGGAGCCTTATCGTGCCGCCTCTTCGATGGACATATGCTCCTGATACAAAAACCGAAATTTGAGCGAGATAGACCTTGTGACTGTCTAGATATTCACGCTTGAATTTCTTTCGAAAAACCTATGTATCAGGAGTACCGCTTGAGGCGAAGCCTTATCGTGCGACCTCTTCAATGGACATATGCTCCTGATACAAAATCCGAAATTTCAGCGAGATAGACCTTGTGACTGTCTAGATATTCGCGCTTGAATTTCTTTCGAAAAACTTATGTATCAGGAGTACCGCTTGAGGCGGAGCCTTGTCGTGCCACCTCTTCGATCGTCATATGGTCCTTATACAAAATCCGAAATTTGAGCGAGATGGACCTTCTGACTGTCTAGATGTTCACGCTTGAATTTCTTTCGAAAAACCTATGTATCAGGAGTACCGCTTGAGGCGGAGCCTTATCGTGCCACCTCTTCTATAGTCATGTACTCCTGATAAAAAATCCGAAATTTCAGCGAGATGGACCTTCTGACTGTCCAGATATTCACGCTTGAATTTCTTTCGAAAAACCTATGTATCAGGAGTACCGCTTGAGGTGGAGCCTTATCGTACCACCTCCTCGATGGTCATATGCTCCTGATACAATATTCGAAATTTCAGCGAGATGGACCTTCTGACTAGTCAGATATTCACGCTTGAATTTCTTTCGAAAAACCTATGTATCAGGAGTACCGCTTGAGGCGGAGCCTTATCGTGCCACCTCTTCGATAGTCATGTGCTCCTAATACAAAATCCGAAATTTCAGCGAGATGGACCTTCTGACTGTCCAGATATTCACGCTTGAATTTCTTTCGAAAAACCTATGTATCAGGAGTATCGCTTGAGGCGGAGCCTTATCGTGCCACCTCTTCGATAGTCATGTACTCCTGATACAAAATCCGAAATTTCAGCGAGATGGACCTTCTGACTGTCCAGATATTCACGCTTGAATTTCTTTCGAAAAACCTATGTATCAGGAGTATCGCTTGAGGCGGAGCCTTATCGTGCCACCTCTTCGATAGTCATGTACTCCTGATAAAAAATCCGAAATTTGAGCGAGATGGACCTTCGGACTGTCTAGATGTTCACGCTTGAATTTCTTTCGAAAACCTATGTATCCGGAGTACCGCTTCAGGCGGAGCCTTATCGTGCCACCTCTTCGATAGTCATGTACTCCTGATGAAAAATCCGAAATTTCAGCGAGATGGACCTCCTGACTGTCCAGATATTCACGCTTGAATTTCTTTCGAAAAACCTATGTATCAGGAGTATCGCTTGAGGCGGAGCCTTATCGTGCCACCTCTTCGATAGTCATGTACTCCTGATAAAAAATCCGAAATTTGAGCGAGATGGACCTTCTGACTGTCCAGATATTCACGCTTGAATTTCTTTCGAAAAACCTATGTATCAGGAGTATCGCTTGAGGCGGAGCCTTATCGTGCCACCTCTTCGATAGTCATGTACTCCTGATACAAAACCCGAAATTTCAGCGAGATGGACCTTCTGACTGTCTAGATATTCACGCTTGAATTTCTTTCGAAAAACCTATGTATCAGGAGTACCGCTTGAGGTGGAGCCTTATCGTACCACCTCCTCGATGGTCATATGCTCCTGATACAATATTCGAAATTTCAGCGAGATGGACCTTCTGACTAGTCAGATATTCACGCTTGAATTTCTTTCGAAAAACCTATGTATCAGGAGTACCGCTTCAGGCGGAGCCTTATCGTGCCACCTCTTCGATAGTCATGTACTTCTGATACAAAATCCGAAATCTCAGCGAGATGGACCTTCTGACTGTCTAGATGTTCACGCTTGAATTTCTTTCGAAAAACCTATGTATCAGGAGTACCGCTTGAGGTGGAGTCTTATCGTGCCACCTCCTCGATGGTCATGTGCTCCTGATACAAAATCCGAATTTTCAGCGAGATGGACTTTCTGACTGTCCAGATATTCACGCTTGAATTTCTTTCGAAAAACCTATGTATCAGGAGTACCGCTTGAGGCGGAGCCTTATCGTGCCACCTCTTCGATAGTCATGTACTTCTGATACAAAATCAGAAATTTCAGCGAGATGGACCTTCTGACTGTCCAGATATTCACGCTTGAATTTCTTTCGAACAACCTATGTATCAGGAGTACCGCTTGAGGCGGAGCCTTATCGTACCACCTCCTCGATGGTCATATGCTCCTGATACAATATTCGAAATTTCAGCGAGATGGACCTTCTGACTAGTCAGATATTCACGCTTGAATTTCTTTCGAAAAACCTATGTATCAGGAGTACCGCTTGAGGCGGAGCCTTATCGTGCCACCTCTTCGATAGTCATGTGCTCCTAATACAAAATCCGAAATTTCAGCGAGATGGACCTTCTGACTGTCCAGATATTCACGCTTGAATTTCTTTCGAAAAACCTATGTATCAGGAGTATCGCTTGAGGCGGAGCCTTATCGTGCCACCTCTTCGATAGTCATGTACTCCTGATACAAAATCCGAAATTTCAGCGAGATGGACCTTCTGACCTGTCTAGATGTTCACGCTTGAATTTCTTTCGAAAAACCTATGTATCAGGAGTACCGCTTCAGGCGGAGCCTTATCGTGCCACCTCTTCGATAGTCATGTACTCCTGATGAAAAATCCGAAATTTCAGCGAGATGGACCTTGTGACTGTCCAGATATTCACGCTTGAATTTCTTTCGAAAAACCTATGTATCAGGAGTATCGCTTGAGGCGGAGCCTTATCGTGCCACCTCTTCGATAGTCATGTTCTCCTGATAAAAAATCCGAAATTTGAGCGAGATGGACCTTCTGACTGTCCAGATATTCACGCTTGAATTTCTTTCGAAAAACCTATGTATCAGGAGTATCGCTTGAGGCGGAGCCTTAACGTGCCACCTCTTCGATAGTCATGTACTCCTGATACAAAACCCGAAATTTCAGCGAGATGGACCCTTCTGACTGTCCAGATATTCACGCTTGAATTTCTTTCGAAAAACCTATGTATCAGGAGTATCGCTTGAGGCGGAGCCTTATCGTGCCACCTCTTCGATAGTCATGTACTCCTGATAAAAAATCCGAAATTTGAGCGAGATGGACCTTCTGACTGTCTAGATGTTCACGCTTGAATTTCTTTCGAAAAACCTATGTATCAGGAGTACCGCTTCAGGCGGAGCCTTATCGTGCCACCTCTTCGATAGTCATGTACTCCTGATGAAAAA
Source organism: Tetragonisca angustula (assembly GCA_036937485.2). Classification (NCBI taxonomy): domain Eukaryota; kingdom Metazoa; phylum Arthropoda; class Insecta; order Hymenoptera; family Apidae; genus Tetragonisca; species Tetragonisca angustula. Next base: position 40,765 of record JAWNGG020000100.1, on the reverse strand, counting down.
TCCGAAATTTCAGCGAGATGGACCTTCTGACTCGTGATATTCACGCTTGAATTTCTTTCGAAAAACCTATGTATCAGGAGTATCGCTTGAGGCGGAGCCTTATCGTGCCACCTCTTCGATAGTCATGTACTCCTGATACAAAACCCGAAATTTCAGCGAGATGGACCTTCTGACTGTCTAGATATTCTCGCTTGAATTTCTTTCGAAAACCCTATGTATCAGAGAGTACCGCTTGAGGTGGAGCCTTATCGTACCACCTCCTCGATGGTCATATGCTCCTGATACAATATTCGAAATTTGAGCGAGATGGACCTTCTGACTGTCTAGATGTTCACGCTTGAATTTCTTTCGTAAAACCTATGTATCAGGAGTACCGCTTCAGGCGGAGCTTTATCGTGCCACCTCTTCGATGGTCATGTGCTCCTGATACAAAATCCGAAATTTCAGCGAGATGGACCTTCTGACTGTCCAGATATTCACGCTTGAATTTCTTTCGAACAACCTATGTATCAGGAGTACCGCTTGAGGCGGAGCCTTATCGTGCCACCTCTTCGATAGTCATGTACTCCTGATAAAAAATCCGAAATTTCAGCTAGATGGACCTTCTGACTGTCTAGATGTTCACGCTTGAATTTCTTTCGAAAAACCTATGTATCAGGAGTACCGCTTCAGGCGGAGCCTTATCGTGCCACCTCTTCGATAGTCATGTACTCCTGATGAAAAATCCGAAATTTCAGCGAGATGGACCTTGTGACTGTCCAGATATTCACGCTTGAATTTCTTTCGAAAAACCTATGTATCAGGAGTATCGCTTGAGGCGGAGCCTTATCGTGCCACCTCTTCGATAGTCATGTACTCCTGATAAAAAATCCGAAATTTGAGCGAGATGGACCTTCTGACTGTCCAGATATTCACGCTTGAATTTCTTTCGAAAAACCTATGTATCAGAGAGTATCGCTTGAGGCGGAGCCTTAACGTGCCACCTCTTCGATGGTCATGTGCTCCTGATACAAAATCCGAAATTTCAGCGAGATGGACCTTCTGACTGTCCAGATATTCACGCTTGAATTTCTTTCGAAAAACCTATGTATCAGGAGTATCGCTTGAGGCGGAGCCTTATCGTGCCACCTCTTCGATAGTCATGTACTCCTGATAAAAAATCCGAAATTTCAGCGAGATGGACCTTCTGGAACTGTCTAGATGTTCACGCTTGAATTTCTTTCGAAAAACCTATGTATCAGGAGTACCGCCTGAGGCGAAGCCTTATCGTGCCACCTCTTCGATAGTCATGTACTCCTGATAAAAAATCCGAAATTTCAGCGAGATGGACCTTCTGACTGTCCAGATATTCACGCTTGAATTTCTTTCGAAAAACCTATGTATCAGGAGTAACGCTTGAGGCGGAGCCTTATCGTGCCACCTCTTCGATAGTCTATGTACTCCTGATACAAAATCCCGAAATTTCAGCGAGATGGACCTTCTGACTGTCTAGATATTCTCGCTTGAATTTCTTTCGAAAAACGTATGTATCAGGAGTACCGCTTGAGGTGGAGCCTTATCGTACCACCTCCTCGATGGTCATATGCTCCTGATACAATATTCGAAATTTCAGCGAGATGGACCTTCTGACTGTCTAGATGTTCACGCTTGAATTTCTTTCGAAAAACCTATGTATCAGGAGTACCGCTTCAGGCGGAGCTTTATCGTGCCACCTCTTCGATGGTCATGTGCTCCTGATACAAAATCCGAAATTTCAGCGAGATGGACCTTCTGACTGTCCAGATATTCACGCTTGAATTTCTTTCGAACAACCTATGTATCAGAGAGTACCGCTTGAGGCGGAGCCTTATCGTGCCACCTCTTCGATAGTCATGTACTCCTGATAAAAAATCCGAAATTTCAGCTAGATGGACCTTCTGACTGTCTAGATGTTCACGCTTGAATTTCTTTCGAAAAACCTATGTATCAGGAGTACCGCTTCAGGCGGAGCCTTATCGTGCCACCTCTTCGATAGTCATGTACTCCTGATGAAAAATCCGAAATTTCAGCGAGATGGACCTTGTGACTGTCCAGATATTCACGCTTGAATTTCTTTCGAAAAACCTATGTATCAGGAGTATCGCTTGAGGCGGAGCCTTATCGTGCCACCTCTTCGATAGTCATGTACTCCTGATAAAAAATCCGAAATTTCAGCTAGATGGACCTTCTGACTGTCTAGATGTTCACGCTTGAATTTCTTTTGAAAAACTTGTGTATCAGGAGTACCGCTTCAGGCGGAGCCTTATCGTGCCACCTCTTCGATAGTCATGTACTCCTGATGAAAAATCCGAAATTTCAGCGAGATGGACTTTCTGACTGTCTAGATGTTCACGCTTGAATTTCTTTCGAAAAACCTATGTATCAGAGAGTATCGCTTGAGGCGGAGCCTTATCGTGCCACCTCTTCGATAGTCATGTACTCCTGATAAAAAATCCGAAATTTCAGCTAGATGGACCTTCTGACTGTCCAGATATTCACGCTTGAATTTCTTTCGAAAAACCTATGTATCAGGAGTATCGCTTGAGGCGGAGCCTTATCGTGCCACCTCTTCGATAGTCATGTACTCCTGATAAAAAATCCGAAATTTGAGCGAGATGGACCTTCTGACTGTCTAGATGTTCACGCTTGAATTTCTTTCGAAAAACCTATGTATCAGGAGTACCGCTTCAGGCGGAGCCTTATCGTGCCACCTCTTCGATAGTCATGTACTCCTGATGAAAAATCCGAAATTTCAGCGAGATGGACCTTCTGACTGTCCAGATATTCACGCTTGAATTTCTTTCGAAAAACCTATGTATCAGAGAGTATCGCTTGAGGCGGAGCCTTATCGTGCCACCTCTTCGATAGTCATGTACTCCTGATAAAAAATCCGAAATTTGAGCGAGATGGACCTTCTTGACTGTCCAGATATTCACGCTTGAATTTCTTTCGAAAAACCTATGTATCAGGAGTATCGCTTGAGGCGGAGCCTTATCGTGCCACCTCTTCGATAGTCATGTACTCCTGATACAAAACCCGAAATTTCAGCGAGATGGACCTTCTGACTGTCTAGATATTCTCGCTTGAATTTCTTTCGAAAAACCTATGTATCAGGAGTACCGCTTGAGGTGGAGCCTTATCGTACCACCTCCTCGATGGTCATATGCTCCTGATACAATATTCGAAATTTGAGCGAGATGGACCTTCTGACTGTCTAGATGTTCACGCTTGAATTTCTTTCGAAAAACCTATGTATCAGGAGTACCGCTTCAGGCGGAGCTTTATCGTGCCACCTCTTCGATGGTCATGTGCTCCTGATACAAAATCCGAAATTTCAGCGAGATGGACCTTCTGACTGTCCAGATATTCACGCTTGAATTTCTTTCGAACAACCTATGTATCAGGAGTACCGCTTGAGGCGGAGCCTTATCGTGCCACCTCTTCGATAGTCATGTACTCCTGATAAAAAATCCGAAATTTCAGCTAGATGGACCTTCTGACTGTCTAGATGTTCACGCTTGAATTTCTTTCGAAAAACCTATGTATCAGGAGTACCGCTTCAGGCGGAGCCTTATCGTGCCACCTCTTCGATAGTCATGTACTCCTGATGAAAAATCCGAAATTTCAGCGAGATGGACCTTCTGACTGTCCAGATATTCACGCTTGAATTTCTTTCGAAAAACCTATGTATCAGGAGTATCGCTTGAGGCGGAGCCTTATCGTGCCACCTCTTCGATAGTCATGTACTCCTGATAAAAAATCCGAAATTTGAGCGAGATGGACCTTCTGACTGTCTAGATGTTCACGCTTGAATTTCTTTCGAAAAACCTATGTATCAGGAGTACCGCTTCAGGCGGAGCCTTATCGTGCCACCTCTTCGATAGTCATGTACTCCTGATGAAAAATCCGAAATTTCAGCGAGATGGACCTTCTGACTGTCCAGATATTCACGCTTGAATTTCTTTCGAAAAACCTATGTATCAGGAGTATCGCTTGAGGCGGAGCCTTATCGTGCCACCTCTTCGATAGTCATGTACTCCTGATAAAAAATCCGAAATTTGAGCGAGATGGACCTTCTGACTGTCCAGATATTCACGCTTGAATTTCTTTCGAAAAACCTATGTATCAGGAGTATCGCTTGAGGCGGAGCCTTATCGTGCCACCTCTTCGATAGTCATGTACTCCTGATACAAAACCCGAAATTTCAGCGAGATGGACCTTCTGACTGTCTAGATATTCACGCTTGAATTTCTTTCGAAAAACCTATGTATCAGGAGTACCGCTTCAGGCGGAGCCTTATCGTGCCACCTCTTCGATGGTCATGTGCTCCTGATACAAAATCCGAAATTTCAGCGAGATGGACCTTCTGACTGTCCAGATATTCACGCTTGAATTTCTTTCGAACAACCTATGTATCAGGAGTACCGCTTGAGGCGGAGCCTTATCGTGCCACCTCTTCGATAGTCATGTACTCCTGATAAAAAATCCGAAATTTCAGCTAGATGGACCTTCTGACTGTCTAGATGTTCACGCTTGAATTTCTTTCGAAAAACCTATGTATCAGGAGTACCGCTTCAGGCGGAGCCTTATCGTGCCACCTCTTCGATAGTCATGTACTCCTGATGAAAAATCCGAAATTTCAGCGAGATGGACCTTCTGACTGTCCAGATATTCACGCTTGAATTTCTTTCGAAAAACCTATGTATCAGGAGTATCGCTTGAGGCGGAGCCTTATCGTGCCACCTCTTCGATAGTCATGTACTCCTGATAAAAAATCCGAAATTTGAGCGAGATGGACCTTCTGACTGTCCAGATATTCACGCTTGAATTTCTTTCGAAAAACCTATGTATCAGGAGTATCGCTTGAGGCGGAGCCTTATCGTGCCACCTCTTCGATAGTCATGTACTCCTGATAAAAAATCCGAAATTTCAGCTAGATGGAACTTCTGACTGTCCAGATGTTCACGCTTGAATTTCTTTCGAAAAACCTATGTATCAGGAGTACCGCTTCAGGCGGAGCCTTATCGTGCCACCTCTTCGATAGTCATGTACTCCTGATAAAAAATCCGAAATTTCAGCGAGATGGACCTTCTGACTGTCCAGATGTTCACGCTTGAATTTCTTTCGAAAAACCTATGTATCAGGAGTACCGCTTCAGGCGGAGCTTTATCGTGCCACCTCTTCGATGGTCATGTGCTCCTGATACAAAATCCGAAATTTCAGCGAGATGGACCTTCTGACTGTCTAGATATTCACGCTTGAATTTCTTTCGAAAAAACCTATGTATCCAGGAGTACCGCTTGAAGTGGAGCCTTATCGTGCGACCTCTTCGATGGACATATGCTCCTGTTACAAATCCGAAATTTCAGTAAGAAAAACATTTTGGCTATGTATATGTTCGCTCTTGAATTTTTTTGTTAAACGTCTGTATGAGTGTAATCGTTCGACGGATCGGTATGTCGTACTCCCTCCTCGAGAGTCGTGTTCTCCGATACATATGGTTTTCGAAAAGCCTTTGAAATAGTATCTTTAGAAGTAGGTGGTACTCTTCGATGGAAGTTTGTATTTTGTCAATAATTTACTTAATAACTAATTATTCTTACAGTCGAGTTTACTCAATCAAATGAAAGAGTTTTTAAGAAACTGAACTGTAAGTTGTGTAGTTCTTAGCTTGATATCATTTTTCAGTGTTTAATGTTTGGAAAATGATATCAATTACCAGGTCTCACCACGAGGAGGTGACTACACTCGAGACCCGCCCTGAGCCCCAATCCTCTAGTTTCCGTTACACGAATTCCTTTGTATTCTGCTTGTAGAATGCCGAATACTTATTGTACTTGTCCTTGTTACGTAATGGGGTGACAGACGTTCTATAGCAATTACATTTATATCTAATTTCAAATAACCATGATTAAGTATTAACTCATTCTTGTGCTTCGTTTGGACTGTTGTGCTGTTCGTATAGGTTATGATTAGTCTGACTTTTCGGCCGTCAGTGATGTGGAACAATTGATAATTTTTGTTAATTTTTCGAAAAACACTGTTTTTATTATACTATCAATAATTTAATAATATTTATATTTTTATTTCAAAGTTATACTTCTCCTTATTTATTACAATGTTAAATAATAATTTATTAAATTTTTTACTGGTTCAAAATTATACTAATTCATAATACTAATGTTTACGTTACAACTGCATTGATATACATTAGATAAAAATTTATTTGGAGAAAATGTATAGAAACAAAATTCAGGTTAAGTGGTTATTGTCGCCTTTGAATAATCGCGCAGTATATAAAAATTTTTGCTTGTTTATTGTTTTAGAGAGCAAGAAATATGTGTATTATTTATCTGTCTTTTTGCGTTATTGTAAATAAAATAATTTAATTTTTATAAATAAGTACAAGGGAATTCAATCACTGAACAGTTGTTATAACGTAGATAGTTAAAATTGTTTAATAATATTCGCAAATGCATTATTTTATAGGTTGAATAATTCATTTAAAACATTTAAATTATTTTATTTTTATAACATTTTTAAATATTATTTAATAATTTTCACAATCTTTCTGTTACAATTGAATTAATTATTTCATTCAGTAATTCACGTCATTTGTCTTAAATAAATTGTTCAAGTCGATTGTCAGAATTATTACTAAAAAAAGTTTGTAGCGCTGTAGTACAGAACCTGTGCCTAAATCGATATGGTAGAATGTGACACGAAAATGATATGAGGGTCAAGTGATCCTCAAAACATAAGACACGATAAAGCATTGGATATTCAGTGCGGACAACTCGTCTGTGATATCTGGTCTAGTTGTTCAGTGATTTTATTTACAAATTTGTTCTATTTTACAATAATCATATACCTCGTCTGTTATATAGTTCTCCAATTCACCGTTGTTTAAGAGTAGAGTGCGCTAAGAAACCAGTGATTTTTTAGTCGATATTTCAGACCCTGAGACACAAAATCCCATTTAATGTTTAATCTACTCTATTTTTGGTCAATGATCGTACGAAGTTTTGCTACAAACCTCACCGATGGCTGACGGGTTGCGGCATGTAGGCGTCATACTAATACCTACATGTTAAATACATCGTATAAATTTCAATTTATAATGAAGCGCGTTTCGATCAGTATAGAAAAACAACACAAACGGGAATCAATCAAGTGTATTCATTTATTAATGGGAATAATGAAATCGGTATATAATTACCTCTAGCATAATTATTTACTCGTGTTCAATTATATATTTTATTGCATTAATTAGCAATATCAACAGTTGGTTACACACTTCTTATTCGATCACTTTTCCTCTCTGTATCTCTCATTTCCACATTTTGTTCGCTTCTCTCTCTTTCTCTCTCTCTCTCTCTCTCTCTCTCCCTCTTTGACTTTATCAAGTAATAATACACGCACATACGTAATTATGTACGTGTAACGACATTACAACAAGCTAGTAGAAATAACAAACGGTACTAAATGATTAATTACGATTTAATTGACAATCGTTTTGGCATAGTATAAAATATCACCATCATCCTCTTCTCAAATGTACAAGATTAACGACTTCGTATTAACAAGTGAACGACTTCAATCGACCGCAAGCCACGTTCAAATTGACCTCTCGACGGATATGTTTCCGGTTTCATCAACAATATTTCACACTTAATTTTACTAGAAAATGTATCATCTGAATGCTATTTAGTTTCGTGCTGATCGCTTCGATTGTTAATTAAAACTTCTTAAGGCACTATAGAAAATGCGTTGTTACCGCGATTTTTACATAATAATTTACATACATTTACAAAACGACGTCGTCGCGCGACATCCATTTCAAAGATTTATGTTCACAGATTTGTATATTTAATTATTCATTTATGCAATAACGCATGTCGAATACAATATATTTTCATCATTTATTCATTATTTCGATTGCAACGAACTATCTCATTAATATTCTACGTTCTACGATGTGTTCGATGTTCGCGTTGATTGAATTACGCAAATTAGAATTCGCAAATGTAATTTCGATTGATTAGTAAAAACAAGAAAGAAAAAAAAGAAAAGAAAGGAACGACAGTTTCATTGCATTCGTACAGGAAAGTACGGGACGAGCATAGATGCTTTAAATAGCTGCGAAGATAATAATTATACGTAACGACGACGACGATAATAATAATAATACTAATAACAAAATAAAATAAAATAATGTGAATATTGCTAATATTAAGCATTTGTTATTTATGAGTTTTGATAAAGGCACGAAGACGTTACATAATTATATATAAATACTACTAATTGTGTTGTCTTCCGACGTCTTGGAGTTCCTACGTCACTGCGAACGTCTTCGCGTTCGAGTCCCCAATATCTCGTTTCGATCTCAATTTTAATTTTTTCTTTTTCGATCGGCAACAAAGTTGGGGATAAAGACCTCATCTGCTATTGAGTCCCCGCAGTGTTCATTCATCCTGTATATAAAGTTCCAAACATATATCCTCACAAGCCGCAAGTAGCTGCAGCTAACCAAAGGATTGATAGGGATCACCAGGTTAAGCACGCAACCGTGTGAACCGATCCCTAGGATAGGTGACCGTTTAATGCCCAGCCTTGAAAAGCGTGGCTGGGGCAGAGGTGTCGCTGCCATCAGCCCTTCCTCTTTACCATCTTTACCTATCCTACCTTACCGACACGATCCCGTTCTTTCTCGTTTCCACGAGTGCAGCATCCGGAAAAAAAAAAAAAGTTTCCCGCCTTTCGTTATAGAAACCCCTCCCTTGGGACGTGATACAATAATCGTAATGTTAATAGCAGCCGTGATTCTCCTAATTTATAATATATCTATATTATACGTGCCTATGTACAAAAAACATTGGCATCGATCGTTGTTTAAGGTGTTTGTAAAATGTTAAATTAAACGTGTGTGTGTGTGTGTGTGTGTGTGTGTGTGTGTGTGTGTGTGTGTGTGTGTGTGTGTGTGTGTGTGTGTGTGTGTGTGTGTGTGTGTGTGTGTGTGTGTGTGTACACAGACACAGGATGTTCATAAAGTCTCTTTACAATTTCAACAATTTATTACAAAGGCAAATAAAAAGACAGATAAATGGAAATTATTACAAAATGGGACGCATATATTTAAGTTTTTTCTTTTTTGCCTTATTTAATACACCTCTAAATGGTGTATTAATTGATTATGGTTAAATCATTAGTTACACGAAGCACATCAAGACGGTACTCGATTTCTTACCAAGCTCGCTGTAGCATACCCTCATCTTCGTGATGTGCTTCGTGCAACTGACGTTGCCCATGTAGAGGTGTATTAAATGAGGCTATTAAAAGAAACTTAAATATATACGTCTCATTTTGTAATAATTTCCACTTATCTGTCTTTTCATTTGCCTTGGTAATAAATTTTTGAAATTATAAAGAGACTTTATGGACACCCTGTATACATACATATATATATACATATATATATATATATATATATATATATATATATATATATATACACACACGTTTAATTTAACATTTTATGTTTTATATTACACACACACACACGTAATCAGTAAATAAAATTCTCTTTGTAATACAGATTGCACATTTTACTGTGCTGTCTCAAACCTGTTGACCATGTAAAATGGTTGCAGCCTCCTGTGTGCATGCTATATCGGAAAAAATGCTATATCAAAAGTGTTGAAAGTATATGCACGCCTACCAGCTGCCACGGCTACGCGTGAAACCGCTATCCGTGTTTTCTTCTCGTCTTTCATTGGCAATCGGATCACCGCTCGTTTTCCGCAAGCTTGCCCAAACGGACACCTCAGACGCTTCGACTAGATCGTAAAGAAATGCACAAGAACGACAAATCCGTGAGCAGCGCGTCACGATGTGTACGTGAAGTGAAATTTATGGGCGAGAAAGAATTCAGGAAACAGAAATAAGTAAATTTTTTTAAAGGAAAATTATGTGACTATCCATCTGAAATATAGATTTAAATCACTTCACGTCCGAAACTTTTATATCTCATGAAATTTCTCAACGAGTTCATCTTGACGAGCTTCTAAAATAATTCGCGAAATCTCTGCTCGAACGATGAACCATTGCGAAACAAAACGAAATGTCACAAGACTGATTGTAAACGTGTTATTCTTTTCTTCTCTTTCCTTCACATTTCGTTTCATATCCTTGCGTAATATGAATAAGTTCCTTCTGTCGGGCAAAATTGATCGAAACTGCGAGAATTATACATTGTTGTAAAGTTTTTATAAATACTCGTTTCTCTTTCCATTTCTCTTATCATCATTTTCTATTCGTTCACCAATGTTCTATCGTTTTATAATCACTTTCGTCGGTTGACATATCCATAAAAAATTGACGCACGCCTGCACACTCATTCGAACACACACACACACACACACCCGCATGCTTAAAGATGATTACGCTCAGTTTTATCCGTATTTAAAAGTACATTCTTATCAAACTTCGATTTCCGAAATTCTCTGTATCACAGACAAAGAATTTGCATCGAGATTTACTCTTGCGATCTCGTGTAAGGATAATATGGAGTTCACTTTTTCTCTCTCTCTCTCTCTCTCTCTCTCTCTCGCTACCGAATAACAATAAATACGCTTATAAGTTACAAAAAAAAGCCGTTTTGATGAGATTACAGGCCGTTTCGATTAAGTTAACGCATTCGATTAATATTTAACAATAACAATCGCGATTAGTGAATGTAGTATTAATAATAGAGGTAAATATTTAATAAAATAATAGAGAAATTATTTATACTATGAAAAATATTAATAGAAACATTAATAATAGTAATAATGATGATGGTGACGATGACGACGACGACGATGATAATGATAATAATAATAATAATTATAATAATTATAATTATAATAATGATGATGATAATGATAATGATGAAAGTTGTAACAAAGACAAATTTTCAATGACGATGAACATGATGAATTCGAAACGATGCAGATGAATGACGAAACAATAGTGATACGAAATTGATGACAATGAATAATGATCCATAATATTAACGACGTTAATATAGATGTTAATATTAATAATAATATTACAGTAGTTTATACATAAGTTTAATGGAGTTATTAGAGTGTGAGATATAAACATTAGCGTTGTTCTCGCGCTAAAATGATAACTGATGCCACCATCGGAGGTTCTTCAGTCTTCTTTGGTTGTTGGGTAACTTGGTGAGGTTGGTGGGTAGGGCTCTGTATTTACTGCCACGACTTTCAACTTTCCCCAGAAGTCAACTTCCATTTAAAAAAAAAAAAAAGAAAAAAAAGTCGAACCTAGCGAAGCGAGGACTTTTCGAATGCTTGATTATAAAAATAATAATAAGAATAACTCTCTCGAGGAGTCAAAGCAGCAGACCGGTAACGAGCTCGCATCCTGCCAAAGGTCGGATCAGGTTGGAGGTGAGACAAACCCTAAAACATCAGAGAAAGGACATCCTAAGCTCGAAAGTGCAAGAAGAACGTGAACCAACGATTAAAATGTCAATTTGGTGAATTAGATATTGGAGAAATACAGAATTAGAGAACGGTGATATCATTAAAAAAAAAAAAAAAAAAAATTGAAAATACAGCATTAAGATGTCGGAGGAAAAGATCACGTCAAATCAAAGTGTTGTTCACTTTGAAAGAACGTTAGAATTAACAGAGAAACTAAATGGCAAGGAGTTTATGGTAGACAGGATGGAAAAGGGATGGAACTTGAAATTAAAATCCAAAAAAAATAAATAAATAAATAAATAATAAGCTCTCTCCCGGTTCATTTCGTCTCTCTGTTTCGCTTCTTCTAGTTTCTGTCTACTATGTAACATACATACATACATACATACATACATACATACATATATATATATATACATATATACACGAATGTAGATGCATACATTGCATATGTATGCATCGCTCGACGATGGAGAGAAGTTGGCTTCCGGTCCGTTGATCCGTTGATGAGAGCCAATTGATTAATAAATGTTTGGTTGTGGGTGCTGCAAGGGACTCCATAGCGAATGACCAAGCAAGCGACGAGAATGTAAGAATAGTGTCTGATGAGAACGATCCACGTTCCTTCCTCTCTTGCCATACTCGCCGTTATTACGGCTTCCTGCGATGATTACCGATCATCCTCTACCAGCGAATCTTTCTGTGTTACTGATCACTAACTTCCGGCTGCTATTTATCGTTCTCGAACACGAAACACAGCACCATCAATCGTTTCCTCAGAGATTCTTCTTCTTTTTTAACGAGGACTGCTGCCGCTGATCATCGCGTCAAGCATTCTTCGCCTTCTTCTCTCGGAACACTTCTTTCGCATGATTATTCAACGATAAAGTCTGGAAAATCATAATCACAAAGAGTTGGTATATGATATACCGACCGAAGTATCTCCGTGCTCCTTTTGTTTCACCCAGGTGGCCTCGTTTAATCTCGTAAATTGATATAGTCGGGTCTCGCTCGCCTAATAACAATTCTGTCCGCATTTCATTCGACATCATTTTCGTTTACGGCATCGATATTTCAAACGAATGCTCTGGCAGACTGCAGAAACCATCTGTTTGAATTCCCCTGACGGCGTGTTTCGTCATTCGAACGTGCACGCGTCTCTGCCGATATCAGAATTCACTCCCGTTACATTCTCGCGGCTTCCTGGTCGCTTTGGAGTCGCTTTAAAACAGTCGAATATGTTAGTCGACGATAACGACGACTACGGCATGGACGAACGATGACTATTAAGAGGGGAAACAAGGTCCAGAAACGTTACCGTGGACCGAGACGTATCGTCCGAAAGGAAGCTCGACAACAGCAACTGGAACTACTCAGCTAAGTTCGCGCGGCGTCACGGAATGCCGAGCCGAATGATGATTGTTCCGATGATGACGCCTCGCCCGACGACACTGCACCGTGCAACAGTCGTCGCTGTCCACCACGTATTCACCACGTTTCATTTGGTGGGCAATTGTGTTGCACAGCGTCCGTGGACATCGTTTCCTGTCGCACCTGACCTCGCCGTTCTGCAAACACGTCCAGACACAAAAATCCACTTTATTAGTTTTCAATTTCAATCCGTTGTGTTTCATTATTTTCATAAATTTTATGATATATATATTACCAAATAAATAAAATAGTATTATTTTATTTATATTATAAATACAATATTATTGTAAATATTATTTTATTTATAGTATATTATTAAATAAATTGAACAAACCAAATAAACTTAAAATATATTATTAAATAAATAATCTTTCTGTCACGTTAATGGTTACGTTTTTGTATCAAGACAATCAGTGTTGTTTTTAGGAGGCCGTATCTTACGTTAGTAGCATGGCAGAAAACCTAAAATTTACCGAGAAATTGTACCGACGATTGTTCTAACCACTCGTGAAATTCTATATTTGTGCAATTTTCAAATTTCGATTTAATATTGTTAAAAATTCCAAACCAGCGGACTTTTAATTATAGAAAAAGGGAATGGTTGATAATTGAAATGGCATAGCGGAGGAATAGAACGATAGGATTCAGAGTTATCTTGCAAATGATCTCGCGATCACGAGAGGAAGAGAGAGAGAGAAGCACAATACTTTTTCTCCGTGACAGCACGCGCGATCCGTGGCCGCGTTCCATTTTCATCGTAATGGATGGACCCTTTTAATGGCCGACCCAGACGAACGAGTCTGGTTTAAAGGTTTTATCCTTAAAGGTCTCCGGTTCTGACCGTGTCTGGATATCACAACGGAGCTACCGCCAAACAACTTCTAACGTGCCGTACACACCGTGAGGTCGTACGAGCGAAAGTAAAGCAAATCGCGAGCCGTTTTTTCCACGAGACCTTCGCATGAATACATAATGAACGTACGTTCGCGTCCTTGAGAATTTCGTTTCCCTTATTGAAAAAGCTGTTTGAAGAAGCGTCGAGAATCTTTCAACAAATTGCAAATCGAAGACATTCAAAGTAAGCTCTTTTTAATTCTCAAAATTGAAAAACGTGACATTACAATTAACATTACGTGTGAAATTTTATTATAAAACAACGTAGTGCGAGAAACACTATCCCTCCCTCCCTCTTGATTATTTTTTTCGTTTTTTTCTTTATTCCATAGGAAGCAACAGTAATTAGTGAGAATGTTAAATCAAGTCGACTCGTAGCTCGAGCGTTTGAAGTTAACCACCTGCGACTGGGCAACTGATTGCGGACCATAACGAGTGACCAAACCGTGTACAATAATTCGTCGCTTTCTTCTTGAACTCGTAGGTCGCTGGATAGAAATTATTATTGTATGGTAATAATAAATTTATTGTTATTTCTGTTTCGTCTGGATTATACTTGAATACACTCAAAACTGAGAAAATGTTGCAATTTTGGGACAAAAGAATTCTCGACCGGCGTAACACGTCAAGAGGTTAACCGATTCTTAATTCGTACAGTAAACTCTCAAGAAACGTCCAAAGTTTAATATTAGCCTGCGAATGAATCATAAAAATAGTAGTAACACTTTTTTTTTTGTAAAGCTCAGACTGAGGAAGGTGCAAACGACCATTAGGTAGGTGCAAACTACCATTACCATCTTGCTACCTTTAGCAAGATAAGTATCGTTAGTCTTAAAATCTTCTACAACCTTGAACGACCTTTATTCCAACTTGTAGAACATGTCTGGACAAGTGTCGTTGCACCGAGACCAAAGAAGGATACGCGAGAGACTGCGAAAAAAATCAAGGCGCCCCTGAATTTCTTGTACATACATTTCCATTCGAAAGAAAGTCACTCTGTTTTACGGAAACCGGTTTTCCAGATTGTTTAAAAACAAAAAAAAAAAAAAAAAAAGATTTCACTGTCCTGCGTGTATGCACTGTTGTAAGTTATACCAAGTATAATTTAATTTTTAATCGTACGTTTGTGAAAGGGCAGAGCTCGTTTGAAATACTACTAAAATACTATTGAACATGTATACAGAAGAGGAACGATGAAAATATTTCTAAATCCTGCAAATGCATGCTTATTATTAAAATTTCCTCAGAAATCGAACTTTTCAATTGGAAGTAAGTAAATCGGGAAACTGTATCCATTCGATACACTTCGACAATGACAAGGTAGTAAAGATGTGTCTTCTCGATCGGTGCGGACCAGCAACTTCAAGTACGAGTGGAATGCGGCTGATGAGAAGGTAAGAGCGATCGTGTAAACCGGAAATTGTCGCACTTGCCGAGTAAAGTACCGTGACGATCTTGCGTTCTCAACACTACACGTCTAACAAGAGTCGTTTACATCTGTATAATGTCAAAAGAAAATCCATAATTACTAATTGAACGCTGCAACGATGTTCGATATTTTTTTCGTTACCAATGGCGGAGGCCATTGCGCACTTTTTTATCTAATCCCACACACAGTAAGCTTATAACGTACATATGTAAGAAGCGTCAAATGTCACTCAGTTTCAGCATCTGGTTAGAACTCGCGTGGCGTTAGTATATTTCTCTTGGTTTCGCGTCATGGACAAATTACGAATGGTATTTTATTTTCTTGCAGCTTCGCAAATTGCACACGTACGGGTTATCAATTTTCTTGCGACCACAAAGTGCATCGGTGCCACGATGATTGCGACTGATTTTCTGGGTAAGTTCATAAATCAAGGATTACGTTGCACGCTGACCGTGAGACTTCGTTCAAATTTTCTTGCAACATTTCTGCAATGTAACGCGCTCGCTATTTACACATTCACGAATTCTCAAAATTAATTCTCAGGCAATTCTAAAATCTGTTGACTCGATCTCTTTTCTTCGAGATTTATAACTCGTAATTATTTCTACGATCGTTCGCCAAGTGCAATGTAAATTTGCCAGCGCGTAAGCATCGTGCAATCACCGTCTCCCGAAATTCACGCGAGCGCCAACCACCGATTGAAAGGATTCGCATTCCGCGCAGTCAAATGGTGGCCAATCGGCAACCGCAAAATCGTCACGATCCGGGTACCTTCGGCCGAGGCTTTCACGCACCGACGCAATCTCATCTTCGCCGCACTTATCGCGCGCGAAGCGGAGAAAAAACGACGGCAGATCGACCACGAACAATCTCCAATTGACTTTAGCGGCGTTGCGCGCCAACAGTAATGGCCTCGATCATTTCGAACGTCTGATCCCTTGGTTTTGGAATCGCAAGGCCTGAGATATTTGAAATACTTCGCGGACAAGTCGAACACGCGAGCAATTTTTTTTTTAAGAAAACAATCTGCTTCGAAGGAATTTTTTTATTTGCACAGACACAGGATCTAGACGAAAGTCGATATCATTATCTTCCTCGTTTCACACTTTTCACGTGTATCGAATGAATTATCTTGTCACTTCAACGTGGCTTTGACGAATTATTACAGTGTTTAATTAGATTAGGATCAGCTAGCAGCGTGTAATGTAGTTTGATGGAAGAGCGGTACTTGTGAGATACGAGATGCAGATTATTAATAGCCCTATGCATAATTAGTTGCGCCAGACTAATTTATAAAAATCGCAACGAGCGCTGCCTGAAAATATAGGACAAGACAACTATTTATACAAATAACTTCTGTCTGTCCGTGATAAACACTATACTACACTCTGAGCAGGTAATGTTTCAAAAATAGCTAATGGAAACTGCATATGTACTTGTATACTTTATATTGACATACTTCACTAACAATTTATATTAATATACTTTGTTAATAAGTTACTTTATTATTTGTATTAACATACTCTGCTAATAAATTACTTTGTTATTTATTAATATACTTTGCTAAAAAAATCACTTTATTATTTATATTAATATACTTTACTTGTAATAATAAATTACTTTATTATTTACTTATCGATGTACTTTGCTAATAAATTACTTTATATCAATATGTTTTAAGCTTCCTGAGAAAAACTTTGCAACCCCAAATGGTATCAAATTTGCAGTGATTCTCACCTTGCATCTGCACTTGACGCACTTAATTTCCCCGTGCGAGTGAATTCGTGGATGCCATTCCATACCGTTCTCGTACGGACCACCGAGGGGGTACTTGCAACCGCCGGAAGCCAGTATTTCCTCGGCGGTGCGTTTGGTGGATAACGCCGCCTGATCACGCGGCAAACGCGTCGTGTCGCCGGCGATCGCCGGGCTAGGCGTCGTCGCCGGACATTGTCTGCAGCATGCTTTCTTACCGGGTCGAAAGGCGAACTTCTCGTCGCAGTCCAACGGCGGGCACTGCACCCGCGGGCATTTCACCTCCAGCGTGACATGCTGCAAAAGACAAACGGCAATATCCGAAACTATGAACGAAGCGCCATCATCCTTGTCTTTTCATAGGACAGATGAAAGTATTTTTGCCACGACGGAATTTGCAATTTCGCCACGAAGGTTATACCATCTAATTCTGATTCAACAAGAAAGTTAGACACGTTATTAGACAAGAAAAAAAGTCGGGTTAGAAAGTCGGAGCGCGGAGCTCCCAGTTTCCTTTCCACGTGCACTTACTACATCCGCGCACGTTCGAATTCCACGATGCTAATTGAAGCCCAAATAAGTACGAAAGGTACATCGCACGCGATAAGTCCAAGTCGAACAATCGACGTGTATCAGCTGCTGATTTGTCAATACGAAACGCGTTATCTTGCATCACGGCGTGATTTCTCCCCATTACACGCGACAGAGCTGGTCAAGCGCGCTGTTCAAGTGACAAGCAACGAATCAAAAGCAACTTATCTCCGGGGTAATGAACATGACTTCTCGTGCAATGTGTCCCATCGGGCATGACTTCAAACAATCCTCTAATATCTATTTAGAAAGGCCTGCCACCGATTGTCGATCGCGGCAGGCGGCTCGCAACACGCGCAGCTCCTTTTCATGACTCGGCGGAGAGCAACCGCATTCTTCTGGTGCAACGAACTCGCGCGAGCGCGCCCCAGTGTCTAGTTGAATTTTTCATTTGCACGGGGGGGCCTTTTATATGCGCGTTGCTTACGGAGAGAGAGAGAGAGAGAGAGCGCATTATAATATATAGATGTATGTGTCGCAGGGGATCGACGCCGATGCTGGAATCGTTACGAAACTCCCTGACCGACGAGAGTGAATGTATGGTGGTAACGAGGTAAACAAAGAATCTAGAAAAAGCCGCCTGGCGTGGAATTCGTACCGTGCCCCGTGCGCGATTCAGCGCTCTGTTCCGCGATCATGGGGGGGACACACCATTTAAATTCCAACACGTTTCGAAATTCGACCAAAGGTCGAGGAATATTTACATAAGTGAAGTGCAGAAGAGAAACTGGCGCCGACGCGAAAAGGAAAGAGAGAAACATTTGAAATTTGTCGAAATTGAATTTTATCGACTGTCAATTCTGCAAAACGTTGAGTTGCATATATGTCTTGCTCAGGTGAAGCTTGAAGAATATTTCACAGACTCCAATTTTCTTCCTATGACTCGTTTGCAATCAATTAAAAAAAAGAAAAAACGGCCAATTAACCCCTTGCGCTGGCAAACTGATTGCGGACCGTAACGAGTGACCGAACCGTACACAATAATTCGTCGCTTTCTTTTTGAACTCGTCGGTATGATATCACTGGATAGAAATTATTGAGAAGTAATAAATTTATTATTCGTTTCGTTTTACTTAATTATGCTTAAAACTGAGGAAATATTACAATTTTGGAACAAAAAATTCTCGACGTGCGTGGGGCACGTCATTCCAGCGCAAGAGGTTAATACCACTACGTGTCAATAATTTTTAATGGTCGATTAAATTCATTGTGAAGAAGATAAAGCAGTAATAGATAAAGCAGTATGATAAACTTACGTCGCACGTGCAAACTGTACAAGTATCAAATCCCATTGGGGGCAAATATGGATGCCACGATGCTCCCGGTAAATGAAACTGGCCAGCCAGCGTGCAACTTCTTGTCACCGTGCTGATATTCTTTCCAGTTGCGTTCATGTTGATTCCTGGAGCTATGCAAACGAATCATTCCGTTATTCCTGATCAAAAACCGTTATTAACCAACGTGTTATATTTGACATAACAAACGTAGACCTGCTATCTAGGAAACAACCTTCCACAAAATTGACATACAATCGAACCTCGATAATTCGATCGAAAACTTTCTTCATTTCTTTCCGCTCCGCTGTGCAGAGGATTATTTGACTCATGTTTCTACAATTCGAATTCAAACAAACTCCGATCTCTATAAATCGAAGTTTACTTCTACGTTTGAATCAAAGTTCTATCACTTCTATTACTTCCATAAATTTGTAACCTCTACAGTGATCGCTGATTTAATCATTAACTGTTTGTAATTTGCATTAATATGAATACTTAATCGAATAGACATTTAAGTCTTCCTTTAAGCATCCACACGTACAACGGTCGCACAAAGCAGCTACAATGTTGAACTTCGTTTGAACCTCTTTTACTTGAAAACTTAACAAAACGAAATTCCGTACAACTCGGAGATACTTCTATCGACTTATCAAGGCTCGATCCCATAAAACGAGCTCAATACCGAAGTGAACTCTATGTACCAGCGACTTTTAACCCCTCGCGTCGGCAACTGGCTCGCGGACCATAACGAGTGACCGAACAATTAATTCGTCGTTTTATTTTCCTTTCGAACTCGTCGACGCGATGTCGCTGAATAGAAATTATTAAGAAGTAATAAACCTATCGTCTGTTTCGCCCGGATTACACTTAAATATACATAAAACGGAGAAAATGTTGCCATTTTGGGGACAAAAAAAATTTTCGACGTGCGTGGCACGTCATTCCAGCGCAATAGGTTAAGAGACAAATAAGCGCAACAGATAATGAAACCGGATGAAGAGAGCGGTTGCAGCCAATTTAATTAGATACAGCAGAACGTCGATGTACTCGATCGGATCGAAGAAAATGACGGATTGCTTTAATTCGATTCGGCTAGAAGGGGGTTTTTCTCGACCGGTAGCAACCGGACTGATACGTCTCTATCGAGATACGTCAAATGATGGCAAAGCTTTCAATTTGTTTGATCGATCAATCGCGCTGAGAAACCGGAGGAACATTTAAACCGGCTTAATTTATCCTGCAACGTCTGGTATGGTAATTCTATTTATTCGGTCAATGACGGAATTAATGACGAAACAAGTTTGACTAATAAGATTTTATCTCTGAACTGATGTGGCTGCAGCGTAATTGATAAATTGATCTTGGTTAAAATATGAATATCCCGAGGCGTTTGACATTCCATTTTTAAGTTTCACGCGTAGAATCAGATCACCGATAAATGAGCAAATAAAGAATTCATCAACAAGGAATTTAGTTCGTAATTAATCTTGCGCTATGTAAACGACGTAATGCAACGATCTAGCTAGAAAAATGAGAAATGTATAAAAGAAAATATAATATATTGTCTGCCAGTAAATTCTAAGCAATTACTAAATTCTAAGTAAAGTGCTAAATAAAATAGCATTGAAGTACCATGCTTGTCAATAAAATAAAAACCATTATTATAATTGTAATTTACAACCACTAAGTACGAAGCGTTTAATCCTAATGAAATTAATCGATCGCAAATCAACGAAGGAAAACAAAGGAAAAAATCTTAAACAAAAGTGAAAGCTTTGATGTTCGAGTCTTGACGCGCTGTGAAATAAGTTTATCTTATATCGTGATCAAGAAGCGATCGTGATTTAAGACGGATCGTGATCAACTATGACTGATTCTGTCTTCGTGGAACGTATCTTGGTTAATCGGATTGAATTCCTTTAATTCCTTTAGGTGTTTATCGAAGTGACACCGTCGCGAACGAAAGATAATTAATCCACTGTTTATCACGTGTTATTCGGGATTATAAGAACCGGTCTAATTCTGGTGATGCAAAAAGGCGAAGACTCAATTACAATTCCAAATAAGCATTTAAATATTAAAATAGTTAACAGAGAGTCAGGTTATATTATGTAAAGAAATCTCTGGAGACACGACAAGGTCTATGATCAAACTCCATGATTTATTGCCTTTATTTTAGGAGATCTTTTCAAGATTTTTTCTCCTCAGCGATTCAAACATGGTTCTTCTTGTGTTTAAACTTTTATTATATATATATATATATATATATATATACACCTATTATTATATATATATATATATACACCTATTATTATATATATATATATACACCTAATATTATTATATTATTATATATTATTATTATATATATATATTATTGCCCCATATTATTATATATATATATATACACCTAAATATTATATGTACATAGATAATATCTATTTATGTTATATTATAATATATATCTGTGTATGTATATACCTAAATATTTTATATATACATAGATAATATCTATTATACGCCTAAAATTTGAGTACATATACCTAACAATAGAAAATAAGAAAAAAAGAAAGAAAATGAAAATGGGAACAACATACTCGAACAAAGAGGACAACAGTGACCAGGAGGGGGCTTCAACTGCTTGCCCTCGGCGCAGGTGAGAACTGGACAGGGTACTGGATCGCACTGTGGCAGTCCACGATAACAGTGACACATGTAGCACGGATCCGTGCTGGACGTCCACTGTGTGCCCTCTTCGTAGAACCTTGTCTCGTGGAAACACGCGCCAGTTTCAATGTCCGACTTGGGCGGCTGAAGATTGTAGGCGACAACCGAGGCAACGTCGTTGTCCGCGTAATGAGGAAGACAGTTGAGCGGCGCCCTGGCCTTGAACGGAGCTTTCAAAATCCTTTCGGCCTGTTTGTCGGTCACTTCGAGGAAACCAATGCCAGATTCAATTCTGTACAGTTCCACCGGCGACAGACCGGTGACGGAACCTTCCAAAATGTACCCAGTGAACTCTTCCAGCAATCTCCTAGCAACAGGTGCCCCTTGAACCACTAAGGGCATCGTTTCCAGATACAGTCGGAAGGTGCGTGGCTCGTGGTTGTTCGCGGATGACGTTTGAGGGAATCCAGCAATTTCAAGCTCGTAATGCAACGAACAGTCTAGATCAACGGCTGTCCAGACCAGGCCAACTGGACCAGGGTGTACAGGTTCCTGGGACAGTCTTCTGAGCAAAATAGGCGCAGCAGTGTCTCTGGCGTCAGCCACGGGTCTTTGCAACAGCCGGCCGCGCAACATGGATCCAACGTGCGAGGCGGCAACAACCGCAAGCTCTCCGTTGAACAAAGGCTCGAGGAAACGTGGCCCTGGACGCTCCAACGAGCCATTAGCTAGGCCTTCGAAGAGAGAGGGTGTCAGATCTTCCAACTCGGTGCGACGTTTGCCACCTTCGTCCACCAAAGTCACTAAAGGACTCTCTTCCTCCAGACCAATCAGTTGAACACCGTAGCGCAACGAACCGGCACGATCCAAGAACGCCCAGGCTAGGCCAGAGGCTGCCGAGGGTGTCTCTGAAAGTAGCAGAGTCTGATACATCTCGCAGTTTGCACGCGGGCCCACTATTCCGGCTAATCGAAGCGCCTGAGGGTCCTTTCTCGACATTATGCTGATCGAGAGTTTCCCCCGCGTCAACAAACGGAGATCCGCCCCGGACAAGGCACTCCGGACCTCCCCAAAGTTCAACTCGTTCGAGGGCTTCTTCACGACGATCTCCTCTCGCAGTACCACGTAGTCCTTCTCCATATGTTCCAGCTGGACTATCAGCGGCACTTCGGAGACATCGTTTGGCAGGAAAACGCCGTTGAACACCAAAGACACGTGGATCGACGGCGCTGACGCCGAGGAGGCTGAAACTATGGCGGTGGCTCCTGCACCCGACATCAACGAACGATCCACGCCCATCGTCGGCTCCAACAAGGAGGTGTATTGCTCCGTGGACAATGTACGATAACGGGACAACTGTCCAGTCAAGGTGGCCGATGGTTCCCATATAAAGGACACGTGCAAACGCTCCTCGCGCAACAGTTTCCTATAGTCGCGGGGTACCCTTCGCCATACACCGCACAGCTTCCCCGTTGCATTTTGATACACTCCGCCGATCGGGTCGATCGTCTGTTCCTCTAGAATGCTTCCTGACCCGTCGATGAACTGTATGCTCCTCGGTCGAGGCGTGGACGTTGACAAATAAAACGAATAATAGAGATTCTTCCGGTGAAACGTGAAACGCCCAGTGGCCAGATAGTTGTAGGCACTGTTGTACATCGAGGTCGGATTGGGTTCGTCGCGACGCAGTACCTGAGACGTTCTACCGGTTAGAAGCGTCCCAAAATCTGGAAAAGTTGGAAGGTTAAGCGAAGCTTAATTGAGTCTTGAGGGTGAATGAGTGGGTTTCATTACGTTTTAAGCTTCGTTCCTCTTCTTCGGAAGACAACTGCGCCGGCAAATCCTGCACTATGTCGCTACCTGCAACATAACAAAATCGTCGAATTTAATTCATCAATTTCGTTGAGAAACGTTTCTTCTTTCTTTGCTGTTAAACGTCAATCTAATCATTTTCTTGCAGATTACTCGAGTCATCTATGCGTTGTCCATCTAAATTTCACTCGTAAGTGAACGAAACTTGTTTTTCGAAAACTCTTTTCTTTTAGACTCTAAGAAGCATCTTCGGTTATTTTTTCAAATGTTCTGGAGGCGCCTATTGAAAACAATTAGACACGGACATAAACGATCCAAAAAATAACGGAGTGTCAACGGAGTTCAAATTCCAAGCAAATTCCATTTTCTAGCAACGTGAAAGGAACATGGCAGAAAAACTTATTTTATCGCCTCGTAAAACGATTATATATGTGCACCGAAACTCTCTCTCTCTGGTGAGAAAGTTTTCATTACAGACGGGTCATGTTGACGAGTATATGTTGAGACAACATAAACTACTCTGAAAAGGAAAAAAAAAACTGAGTTGTAAAGATATTTCAACACTGATCAGAAGAGAAGTTCCGGGTATGTATTGTAGAAGATATTTTAAAATTTTATTTGTAACGAGACTGTCACGACTATATCGACAAAATTTGAGTAATTATGTGCAGTTTGGTGAATTTTCTCTATTCAATTGCTTGTCTCGCACGGCACACGTAATTAATAAAAAAAAAAAAAAAAAAAGAAAAATCTGCAAGTGTTTGAATATTTTTGCCAGACACTATATGCAAATAGCGAGAGGAGATGAAGTCTTTCGTATTCTTCTCGCGTAAGGATAATGGACGCGTGGTATATATCTTCGTTTCAAGCCGCGTGTCGCGTCTTTGATCAAGAAATCGAGGGATCTCGTGTGATGACATATCGATTATAAGGCGGCACATCGAGGCTTCAACAGAAAATAAATGATCGATGGAAAGGATGGAGAGGAAAGGCAGAAGAAGAGAAGGAAGGCAGCAGAGAGACAGAGAGAGACAGAGAGAAGGGAGAGGATAAATGCTAATAGAAAGAAAAAGGAATTGAAGATAGAAAGGAGGGGGGGGGGGAACAAACAAACGGAGGAGATACGGAGAAAAATCCTTCAGCCACGATATACACGGACCATAAAGAATGTCTGTGGGGTAGGAAAAGAGGCGGCTGGCGCCAACTACCGCTACTTCGAATGTTACTTTTATGGCGCATACCGCGCCAAACAAGCCGCGCGGATACGTTAATTGGAATATGTACGGTACGTGGCGGTGACAGCCACCAATAGCCCACGGAATATCACGACACGTTTCACCTTTCTACCCGTTGCGACGTCGTTTCTACGCCTCTTAACCCCCTCGATTTACGAACGTTCGTTTCCAGAGAGAATTCTGCATCAGCATGTCGCTGATCTATCTCTCTCGCTCTTCCTCGCAACTGCGTTACAACCGATTATTTCCCTTTTTTTTTTTTTTTTTTTTACAGCACTTTCTTCGAACGTTGTTCTTCCGCGAAAATTAATTGCGCCACACAGCACGCGTGAAAAAATATATATTCGGTATGACATTGCGTATTTGATGAGGAAATATGTAGGTAAAAGAAGCATAGTTATTACAACACGTTGTTATATTTAGACTGGCGTAATTGTAAAGTAAACTGGGAAGATGTTATTGAACTGCAAAGTCACCGAAGGTTTTGTATGCAGCATCGCTGGACAGCCATGTGGCTCTCGACGCCACAGTTTCTTCTCATCTCCCCTTACGTTGAGAGTCAAATGAACACACGCCAAAAAAATTAATATTCCTAACAATTGCGTCTGGCTGGTTAACAATGTAAATCATTATGGAAGACGATGACCAGGAACGGCACACGTTAAACCTTAAACCTTAAAATTTGTCATAAACATTCATTATCGGCGAAGAGAGTAGATTTCAAATCTTTTACGCGATTCGAAGAGAGCGTTGTGACTAATTTAATAGCATTCACGCGAAAATCGATACTGAACGGCACGCTTGACAGAAGATCGGTCGTTACTTCAAGATTATGTTGCTCGTGAAAACGCGAATTTGCCTAATCAACTAATTAACAAGTAGTCGAAACAACCAAATGATGGTAATATAAGTCACAGAGGACGTGAAAAGAGATTTCCAAAAAAAATACTGTAATGAAAATACACTTTCAAACGATCTGCCATAATTGGCTGGGACAGGCAGAATGGACAGGAGTCATATATTGATCCAACGCTAATTACGCGCATGTTTCGACGTCTCGACCCTTCATTGCCCTTCCCGAATGGACGCGGGAGATTCAACGAGTTTCGTCATTATCCAATGAATGGAACGATTGCTTTCGCATCTCCTCGACATCCGGAACACGTTGTCGTTCATCGTCCAAGCCGATGAGAATCGATGTGACAGTCCAATCGACGGGCTCACAGGTCACAGTTTCTTTTTCGCGAGACTTCGTCTTCGTATTGGTAATCGTCAGAGACTTCACCTTCTATCAGCAGGGGGCAACAAGCATGCCAGACAACGACGAGGCGAACACGATTACGATGACACTGAACGAGGAGGAAGCAGGGGGGCACACAGACACGGGATAACGAAATTTTTGCGCATTGAAATTTTATACCCGCGAACGATAAGCGATACTTTTCGAAAAAAAGGAAAGAAAAAAGCAGGGAAATTGATTTTATCAGGCGTCCAGAGAATTTTTATACTTCGCGACGAAACGCTGTACACAGCCTACACTTTAGTATTTGTATCGTTTTGAACGTTTCGAATATTTACTTGCGCCAAAGACTATTGGTGAAACTATTGGTGAAATGAACAGATGTTTGAAAAATTTTATCACCGCGCAACTTTTTGATTAATTACTGTTCAATAATATTTTTTTCAGACGTGGATTTCTGTTACCAGGATAATGATACGATTTTTTAAACGCGTGCGAAAATATACATAACATGCTACGTAACAGGTTAGTTCTCGGACTTCGAGATGACCTTTTCGAATCTGGTTTCTCAAGATACCGGCCATGTCTGATGAATGGAAATGAGAGATCAACTCAAGGAAAAAAGCTGCGAAGGAAGAAACTCAATTGACGAGTGCAACTAAACTTTTGAACGCCAAGGCAAATTTCTTTATACGGACATACTCTTACACCGTTGATTGGCCATTGCAATGCGACGCTGTGCTCGTTTACATTAATTAGGGAAAAAAAGGAAAGAAATTACTATTCACGTGTAAGTAAACGTTCGATAAGTCGATCGTACATAGATATAGATATTGTTCTACCCGTGAATAATAAGCAGTCGCAAAACCATTCTACAGATTTTTACACGTGGAGGTTGACCTGTCTGGAATCTGGTACAATTACTGTTTCAATCGTTTGCATCTATTCCTGGCTCTTGATACACAATAAAATAAAAAAAAAAAAAAAAAATAGAAACGCAACTGTCGACATTTCTGAAAAATGGCAAGATACGAAACCAAGCAAGGACTGACAAAGACAATAAGGGAAGAAGAAATGGGGAAAGTGGAGGCAGACGATGAAATTAACGATGATAAAGCATATTCGAGGGGATAAAAGACGATAAGAGGTAGAACAGGCAGCCAGTAGCGACGAGAGCATTGGTCAAGTCTTATTGAAAGAGGAATGGTTCGCAATGATCTTCCATCTCTCCTCCCACGCTGCTTCTCCCTCGACCTTCCAACCCTCCCACCAAGCCGCGTCGTCGTCTCCTCTCGTCTATTCTCATTCCTGTGCGCGTTATGCCCGATCATTACGTATGCTAATATTTACATTTAGATTGCACGGCTTAATCGAAGTGACGCCATGCGGTAATATAGCCGGCGCCATGGCGCTAAACCGTGGCGCCCGACCTATCTCTTCTCTCTCTTTCTGCTCACCGCCGATCACCAATCTTCTACTCCTCTTCCTCTTTACACGCCGTTCTCCATTCTCTTCTTCTTCTTCTTTATTCTTTTTCTCTTTCTCTTTCCCTACCCTGTCTCTCTGCCGTTTCTTTATCATCAACCTTTTTCCACTGCTTTTTTCTTTACTAACTGTCCGTCCCGCTACGCCGGTTACGCTTCATTTGGTTTCTCTCACGGGTTGTTGTTTCATTTATCTGCCACATGCGACTGCATCTCATCGGGGCGACCGTCTTTCCTCAATTGACATATCTTTTTTTTTCTCTCTTTTTTTTTTTTTTTTTAGTGTACTCGTAGTTTACGTGCTTTTCATTTATTACAGATGTAAAACACAATATAACAGCGGGGCAAATTTTGGTAGCGACGAAATTAATAATTTAGCAATCGCATTTACTTTCTGCTAGTTTGTTGCAGGATTTGTTATTAGAAGTATCGACGTTATTTACGTAAGAGACAAGACAGCGCCTCTTTGACATTTGTGTTCTTAGTCATTGTAACATTCGATCGTAAACATCACAGATAGTCTAGTCGAGATCCGTTCGCGGAAACAAGAACTGTGGATGTTCCTGCAATAATGTTTCCTGAATAATTGAAAGTTTTTGTGAATCACAAGTAGCTAACGAACAAGCTATGTTCATACTCGTCGAAGAATTACAAGTTCCACGCGATCTCACGTTTCTCACGTGCACGAAAATTGCGAAAATAGCGCCGTAAACGTCATCGGAGAAACTCGCGTGATGAACGACTGCGAATTTTCATTCACGTTGCGAGAGGAGAATAAATAATGAAAGGAAGATGGCAAATGTCCGGGGAACCGCGACAAAGAAACGCGCGGCTGGAAATAGAAAGCTCGCGGACAATGACAGCGGAGTTGTCCACTGTTAATAAATGCGTGCACGCTAATTGATTCTAAGTAACCAATAAATTGCGCTGGCCGCATTGTAAAAGTGGTTATGGCGTGGAACGTATGCGTGTGGCCGAGGCGTTATCATTTTCGCTGATTGTTTGCTCGTTTTTCCCCGGAGACAGCCTGTCGGCCGGCCGCGTTATCGCAAAAGCCCCGAGGAGCTTTTCCTGAAGCTTGTTTTAAGAATCGGCGGTCTTAATCGACGCTTCTGGCCGATGATAATACTATCGCGGAGACATCGTCGAGCTATCAATGCGCAATAAATTACGATTCTTGAAAATGATATTCCACTGCGAGAGAAGGTTATCAACAGCGGTGCCATATATTTTGAAGAACACCGATGCCGATGTTTCGTACAATAGGATTCGACTATCACGCGACCAACCACTCGCGCCGTGCAAACTGACTGCGGACCGTAACGAGCGACCGAGTCGCACGCAATAATTCGTCGCTTTCTTTTTGAACTCGGTCGGTACGATATCACTGGATAGAAATGATTATTACATAGTAATGAATTTATTATTATTTATGTTTCGTCTGGATCATACTTGAAGCTGAGGAAATATTGGGCAATTTTGGGACAAAAAATTCTCGACGAGCGTCGGGACGTCATTCCAGCGCAAGAGAGGTTAACAGACCATGAAGATTTACGTTATACGAGGCCTTTTCCATTTCGCAACGTTGTTTCGCTACGAAAGTTATACTTGTCGAAGAAAAATATTTACACGAGAAAAAGAACGAAAATTCATAAAAACCAGCAGCAATCTTTTTTTATCTGTTCATGCGAACACAGGATTCCTGAGACGTAGACACTTTTATCGAGTGCGAGCACTTTTCTTTTTTTTTTTTTTTTTTTTTCTTTGCAAAGATCACAAAGTTACATTAGATGCAACATCGATTTCTTCTGCGCGGCTCAATTATCTTACAAATGGTTGACTTGTGGTAATTATTGTTTTTCCGCAGCTTCGTTCGCGTTTTACAGAGATAATTTTATCATTTACGAAACGCGTTGCTTTTTCATTAAATTATTTACGTCATTTAACTTTTTCGATCCCCGTTTAATTATACGTTTATTCTCATTTATTATTACAAACGTTCTTGCACGTGTAGATAGAAAATAATATACGCTTTACGACAAATAATACTTATATCGTTATTAATGACTTACGAAATACTTTGAAAGAGTAATAATAAAATTCTGGTTATGACAAATGTATCGTTCGTTTAATGTCAATACGTGGTTAGTGCATTATGAGCCATTATATCTGCAAAAACATTTGCTACTTCGTAAGAATTCCATTTGCAAGAGATTGCTAAATCTTCGATCGTTCTTTTCAGCCGATTATCGTACTTTGTTCACTTCGTTTGTAATTCTACATGTTTAATTGGCGATGATATAAAAATCCACTTCATTTAATCTACATGTGATAATTAACGATGACATAAGAGTCCGTCGAAGGAAGAAAGATACCAACTTATCAAAATCCCATACTATTCCAGTGAAAGTTACATATATATTCGCACGTGATATTTCACATACTGTAAAGTTTGCCGAATGAAAAAATAAATACAAGACACATGAATCTATAACAATATATATATGAACAATATTTCATTCTTGCAATTTGCGTTTCTCTGTCAATACACAAATTATCCTATTCTGATTGTGATATCTGAGAGAGACGAACATGCTGCAAGAGGAGCACTACTAAAGAGCAATGAGAGTGACACACATTTATGTCATCTATGTATGACTCATAGATCTTATGATATGATTGGAGAAGCAATTTCTTGGAAAATATTATTTTGAACTGTTCCTTTTGCTATCCACTAAAATACAATTAACGAAGAATAGTAGAGAAACGAATGAAAATTACATTTTCCGTTCAAAAATCTTGAGATGCGTTTTATTTTTGATATCCAGGTATGATATTTATCATACATAATGAAATTCTTAAATGGCGCGTACAATTGTAAATATAGTTTCTAGATTTTTTGTCATGTAGAATATTATTTAAATAACATTTGCCCTAAAAACTTTTGATTTTAACCGACGTTGTACACCTCGCTACACACATGTTATGTCGTCGCAGAGAGAAATACTTGAGAGAACAATAAAACTAAAGATAACATCGTGGTGAAAGAAAAGAACGAAAAAAAGAGGGGGGGGAGGGAACTAGAGCGTAAAAAGAATAAATGATAAATTGAAATCTCTTATTTTATAGTACTTGGAAAAAGAAAACATATACGCGTTGATCTACTAATCCATTAATAAAAGTACTCGAACATTAAGACGATAATGAGACTAGAAAGGTGCCAGACGATGACGGTCGATCATGATTATGTAGCATTGCGAGTATGATATTATCGAATCGATCGAGTTGACAGAGAGACATTCGTAGAAGCAACCGAGGAAGAATGAAAAAGAGAAAGGTAAACTCCTGGAAGTCGACATAAAGACAACGAGGCAAACAAAACGGGCGATGGATTGTCATTGATACGTGATTTATGCAAGCCACTTGACTCTAATTAAAACCTCCCCCACTCAATACATCGAGTTTATGTCCTTTCGTGAAATATGCAAGCCCCGATTCGTTTCAACGTTTCTGTTGAGTAGTTGCTGAAATTCATTCTTGTCTAAGAACTCCCTTGCGCTGGCAACTCGTTCGCGGACCATAACGAGTGACCGAACCGTATACGATAAATTCGTCGCTTTCTTTTTCTTTGGAGCTCGTCGGTATGATATCACTAGAAATTATCAAGAGATAGAAATTAACGAACTTATCATTTACTCTGCCTGGATTACATTTAAATATACTTAACACTAGAATTTAATTTAAGAACTTAAGAGCATAGAATTTTCGTCAGAGATATTAAAGTGAAAAGAATAAAAATACAAACTTTTATTCGTGTGTTTTATAAAGAAATCATTTAAAATACGAACGTACTGTTTTGCACCTGTAATATATCTAAAAGAAAAACTATGAATCAGTCATTTTGACCATTTCGGTAGTTCAAGTGTTAACCTTCTAAGTATTAAAGTCTGATATATCGACACCTATGTAATATCTGAGAAAGCCGAATGTCCGATATACATCGACGGTCTCTCTCCTTTTGTTTTGAGTAGCTTCGTTTGATTTGATTAACTTTGAAAATACAGGACCTACAATAATTTATATGAAAACATGCAAAATTAAACTTTGCCTGGCGATTTAAATCCGACCACTAGCAAATGGGGATTTAAATACCCTGAGAAAATGTTGCAATTTAGGACGAAAGATTCTCGACGTGCGAGTGCAAAGGGGTTAAACTTCCGTGTACATTTATAGTAATCGGCAACTATATGTTCCAATTGACTCTGTGCAATGATCACTATTCTGATAAATGGAATTAATAACGCCTTTGTTTGACGGATACGTTTATTTCGAATACAACGCAAGAATTGACGAACGCGAACGATGAGCAAAAACAGAACTCGTTTCTTTAAAATGGTAACGCGATACAACAAAGTCTGGAGACTTTACTATAGCAACTCTCTTATCTCGCTGATACCGTCGCATTAACTAAGGACACGCTACTGCACATGCACCGCAGAGGCAAATATTCTCGACGACAACATCTACGTAGAAATTAGCACAAATATGTACTATGCTCGCTGGCAAGATTCAACACCAAATGTCTATAAAGAGACCTTATTACTTACTGAAATCGCCCGGGCAAGATTTGCAGCAACGGCCTGGAAGAAGAACTGGCTCTTTACACGTGAGCTCTGGACATTCGTTTTTGATGTTACGACAGTGAACCCTCGCGACGATTCGCCGTTTCTTTTGCACCTGAAATCAGACATACATACTTTTACACGTGACAAAGTTCCAATGATTTTCACAATTGAAAGATGGGGAAACGTCTGAACGACGTCCATCGGAGAAAAAAGGGAAGAAAAAGGAAACTATAGGAGACAACGTCAATAGGTTAATTACTATTCAAGTATACCGGCGAGTGTTAATACGTTATTTTCATTTTCCAAATGATGCAAGTTCTTGCGAGTTTCTCTCTCGGCCAGCGTTTTTGTTCATGCTATGTTTGAAAGTACGATGTAACGTGTAAACGTGCTTACATGTTTATTACTCCTTTTACAGGTCGCTGCGACGGTGTTGTCAACATTTACACGCACCGCGTTCGTAAATCTATCGTCAAGTAATTGGTAGGTGTTATTGGTCACAAAAGACTCGTTTATCACGGTCAATGGTGCCATTATTCGCGGCACGATTTACAATATTCGCGATGATATAAATTATCGTTAAACGTCTCGGTAACTTTGCCACTTTCTAAAGAAGAAAAAAAAAAAAACAAGAGAAAAAAAGAAAAAAAGAAAGAAAAAAAGAAAAGAATCGTCCACCTACCGTGGTCTATTCTGAACTGTATCAAAGACGGCAATTGCTACCAATCTGTTCGACGATACACGTCTTGCAAACTCATATTCCCCCGATATTATAGTCTCCTTGCAGTTTCTACTATAGATCTGTCGTTTCTGCTTAAATTATCTCTCTTTTCAGATGTCTTGCTTCTGCACGACTACGCTGTTCCTCGCGATTAACGTAATCACGTGTCGCCTGGCATATACACGATATAATCCAGGAACAACGAACATTTGTCTGGGAGAATTATTCTTTATTCGTTATTTACAAAAGATACACAAAAATTGCAATTGAACGACACAAATATGTTGCGCAATATCTAAACAGACAAATAATTTGTTCGTTGTTTCCAGGCGACCGAACAACGTCGACATACCAAAGTACAAATTAATGATGCAAAATCTTCGATAATAAAATAATAATAATAATAAAAGGAACTGGCAGGACTAGAATATACAGGCACTGGACAGAGAAGTCATAAAGTCTACACGACGACTTTCCAACGATCCGAGGAACACGTGTTCACCGGTCCATAAATACCCGACTTTAGAGCAAATTCGCGGCGCCTAGCTATCTCTGGATCTGAGAAACTAATCTTGAAAGATTCTTTTTCGAAACGAGACGTTCGGCCAAAGGGAAGAATAAGAGAGATCGTGGAACGGCAAGAGAGAGTTCCAGTTACACGCCAGACACCCGAGAGTAGTAGAGGAGTTAAGTCGAGAATTTTACGGAGCCTGCAAACGCGGAACGGTACGTTCGATGTTGATTCGAGTATCGAAACGAAGAAAAAAAAAGGAAAAGAAACGAAACGCGATCAGACAGCCGCAGGCGTTCAACTTCGCGTTGCGGGAGAATCGGGGCGCCAGAAGTAAATTCCGAGATTCAGTGGGCCTTGTGAGGTCGCGGTGACAGGAACCTGCTAAACGGGTAGGTGTATTTTTTATCGCTCGAAGAGATACATTTAGGTGGCGGTCGACGCATGCTTTAAATGCCACTGATAAATTTCCGTGATAGTCCGAGATACGGATGTAACTGAAACTTTTTCGACCGACCTAAAAACTCCGGGAAACGATAACGATAAGAACGATAGTGAAGAATGAAGTGGCTGGAAAAGATCACGAGGTATCTAATTGCATTGCCGATAACGCGGCGTAAATCTATAGCTTTCACAGAGGCTAACCCTTCTGCAGCATTCGACGTAACGCAACACGCAGGACAGAGAAACATCCTACTCGTTCTTTTTTTTTTTTTTTTTTTTCCTTCTGTTTAAGGAAGTCCCGGGTATTCCACGAAATTCCAAATATCGTGTAAATACAGCTGGCGTGACGTCGCGGCCAAAAATACCGCGCGACTGCGTTAATGTCGCAAGCAAACGGCCAAACGAACGTGCACGTGTATGCAAGTGTCCATGCACGATGTCGCGAGGAACAATTTCTCAGTGTTGGCGCAGAAAGATCAAGTCGAATGAAGCATCATCTCGATTAAAAAGCATCTTGCTGTTTACGAGCTAACGCGGTTCCACCCACTCGCGGGTTTTCTCAGATGGCCACTGATTCTTCGAGAAACAAGAACACAGACCGGAAGTTAGTATTTGATTCGCGCGTGGCGTTTTCTGGGGTGAGTCATTCTTCACTCTTTTTGATCCGTGCGGTTTTATAAAAAAAAAAAAAAAAAAAAAAAGAGAATTGCCTCCAATCTCTCAACGTGCTATTGAAAAACCTGTTTCCATGGGAAACGTTGAACATTTTAACAAACGTATCATCTATATCCGTTCAGCTTAAATTAGCAAGCGTTGTTTCGACAAGCAAATTCAATTGACCGTAAGAAGAGACACGTGTAATTGCCAGGTGAGAATAAAATGGCCGACGATGAGACGATTTGACTCGACATACGACTTTAGGTAAAGAAACGATGTCTCGTGTGATTCACGCGACGTGTCTGTCTGGCTCTGCTCACAACGAAGCCCGTGACCTATCAATAGCTTCTCATATACACTGAAGAGGGACTGTCATTCCACCGAAGACTAAAAATAGAGTTCGCGCGTCCGTCCATAAGTCGCTGGG
This sequence comes from Tetragonisca angustula, assembly GCA_036937485.2. Classification (NCBI taxonomy): domain Eukaryota; kingdom Metazoa; phylum Arthropoda; class Insecta; order Hymenoptera; family Apidae; genus Tetragonisca; species Tetragonisca angustula. The sequence goes on along the minus strand of JAWNGG020000100.1, from coordinate 6,058 downwards.
CCCGAGGAGGCGCGCTTCTCTACCAGCGCCTCACTTTCCCTCTCTCTCTTTTTCAATCGCGTTTTACGTTTCCCTCGTCGTACCAGGCTCAATCTTCGCCTTTTCCCCCCTCAAATCAGTATTCCATAGTTATATTTCCCTGTCACCTAGCGTCGCGTCGATACTTCGATGGATCCTGATACACGTTTGTATTTATACTTCAACTCGATAAACTGCGATTAATTCTTATTTTGCAAACGAACTTTCGAACGCTTCGGGGTTGAATTTGAAAAGGGACGAAACCCTTCGAGGTTGGATTACAGGGCAATTGTGGCGAACATTTTTCTACGCGCGAAACAAAACTTTACAGATATATGATATTTGATAAACAATGATCGATTTTGATAAATATTTGTAATGTCACGCTGACGTCACCAGACAGTTTTTAATTGGAGAACAAAGTATTAAATTGTCGCAGAATATTTTTAAATGATTAACCACTTGCGCTGAAATGACGTGTCACGCACGTTGAGAACTTTTTGCCCCAAAATTGCAATATCTTCTTCGTTTTAGGTATATTTAAATATATACCCAGCAAGATAAATAATAAATTGATTACTTCTTAGTAATTTCTATCCAATTTCAGCCCTGAGTTTAAAAAAGAAAGCGACGAATTACTGCGCACTCGGCTTGGTCACTCGTTATGGTCCGCGAATCCGTTGCCAGCGCAAGGAATTAACGAGCTCCGTCAGCAATGGAGAAGTTCCGACGACACGATTGTCCTCCGTCAATTGATTTTCGAACATAAAATCGTGGGTAACGAGATTAAATAATTCTGAATGATTTGCGTGCGTAAAAATGTCGCGTTATCGACGTGCCGGCAGAAATTTTCGTACGCGTTATCGGTAGCACACGTGCCGCAGGTTATAGACAAACACGGTAAGAACGTTTGCCAGTCAAGGACAAAGTTTATGAAGATTGGCTAAATTAAACTCCATTGGGACAATCGTGACCGTTCTGCCCGGACGATACACATGCATGCGCGACAAAACCTATTACTATGATAGAGAGCATCAATTGAACCGCACAGGGCGCGGGGGACTGTCTGAATCGCCTTACGATTGGCCCCAAATTTATTTCCACATTCTTAATCAACAATCAACCCGCAGTCATGTTGTTAACCCAATATAATTAACCTCGGTTGTAACTTCGCAGATCGAACTTTCGAATCCCAGGGAAAAAATTATTTATCGTTCATCGTGTCCGATCGTAATAAATGCAAACGATAATTTGACTCGTACCCAGTGACACGTCTGGCCATTAATTCGAATAATTAATTCGCAGAAAAGAAATGTAAATGTAAATGAAGATAAAAATGTTCGTTTGCAACAGTCTTTCCGCGTCGATTCGTTTCAACATCGTCCTACGACAAAATCGATTCTCTTCCTTTTTTTCAATTGATTCCCACTGATTCATAAGTTATTTCTGTTTAAACTTATGCTATCCGACTGCTTTCGTTTTACTGAACGAAAAATATCACCATCTTTCGTACATAATGCGAACTATGAAGTTTGTACATAAACAGGGTCGTGTAAACTGACAAAGCAAACATCGGGTGCGAACCTCGCGAGTGAATCGGCGCAGTGTAAACAGCCCTAAAGCCTTGAACGCTCGGGGGAAAGATCGAATTTCTCGTTCTCGGTTGAAAATCTACTAATGTTGCTTACACTATAAACACGATTCAAAGCCGCAGTGATGGACACGCGTAAAGTATGACACAACAAACCATGCCATTTTCTGCCAATAACTGTCGCAACATGGGAAAGCAATTTTATTTCTGTACGTTGTTCGTATGCGGGCAAGGCGAGCAATAGACAAATGAAGTTTTGGATATTAACCAGATGAATCGCATTCCTGAGGGATACATAATTCCAATCGATCGACTTTATAGTAGATTTTCAGAATCCCGTTCTGATTAATGAAATTCTTACGTTTCCTGTCAGAAGTTATTATAGAGTAAGGAAATTCCACCAAGCCTCGAACTTAACTTCCACTATGACTAGGCACGATACTAAGTATGGATACATTTTTATTGGTATTCTACTGTAATAAAAATTATTCATTTAGCTACGATCGATACATATTTTGGGTATGGTCACATCGGTGGGGGAACCCAACTGTTGCGTTTCAAGAAAAACATAAATTTATTTTGACTTCGACTATGCACGTCTACATTTTTAAAATTATTATTATTATTATTATTATTACACTGTATATTATTATAATATTATAATATAATATAATATTATTATTATTATTATTATTACAATATGCTTCGTAGACAAAAGGCTTATCGTGGTTTTCTGTTTTATAATAATTAAACCATCCGACAATACTACAAAAATTTATATACGTGACAATTGTTACAGAACATGTCACAAATGAATATAAAACTTTATGCTCCTTTTGCAGTTGCAAATTATGCGGATGCAAAAGAGAAAAAAAAAGAAAAAAAAGAAAGGAGAAGGTGAAGATGGCGCAAAAAAAAAAAAAAAAAAAAAAAAAGAGTGAATGCACACATCACGTGAGAGGTGTCGGTGGGTATAATAAGATGACTATCTTTAGTACTACATAGTTCGACGAAACAAGGCGGCCGCGGCAAGCTGCGAGTATCAAAGCGCCTTCTCGTACCCGCCTTATAAATCGCTCTTTCTTTTCTACTTCAATGGATCAAGCGTGAGTGGGTGTGAACGAAACCCCGACTGGATCATCGTTTAACGGCGCTTTTGTTCCTCGTAACGGATAAAACGTGTTTTCGCTTGTTGAAAATTTGCCTTTATCATTCCTCGATAAAATGGTTGTACGTACTTTATCGCAAATGAAACGGCGGAGATTGGAAAATTTAAATGAAAATGATTATTTTGCAGGATTTCTTTCAGCGAAAACGTGATACTATCTAAAACATCATTTTTAACCGCAGTTTATTATCTAAGACAAGTATCGAAAGTTGTAGCCACTTGTATAAAGTTATCATACACTTATAATTTATATAATTTATATATAATTATATATAATAAATATTTATTAATATTATATATTTATGTATGTATTAATATAATTTATATAAAAAAGTAATAATCATTACAGTACATTTTGATTTTTAATGCTTTTTGCATTCTCGTGTTCGCTTATAAATGCACATCCATACGTACGAATTAAATCCACGGACTAAAATAAATGAAAAGAGAATCTATGAACATAAACTTGAACCAACGCTAAAAAGTGAAACTCGTAAGAACTTCAACATGTAAGATCGTTAATAATAAGCTTTTCATACATATATCGTAAATCCCTGCTTGGTGTTGTCCAAAATACTCAACTTCCGCGTCACATTTAAAGCGAAATGTAAGGAATGTAGAAGTGAATAAAAATCACAGATCATTGATTAAAAGCAATTTGAAAAAAAAAAAAAAAAAAAGAAACAGATGTATATTAACGCGGTTAAACGAAGCAGAAAACATCAGGTTTCCGCCTTTCAAAGTCCGGGAGAGAACCACGCGCTCTACCTTCCGTTATCTCTAAAATCATGCTCATTAGTGCTGAATCTATTATTACAAGTTTGCAAGAAATATTTATGAAAGAAGAAAGAAACAAAAATGTTCAATTTAGTTAGCCGTGTCTCCTTCGTAAATCAAATACTACGCGTTACTTTATTTCCATCGTGATGATCTCTCTCGTGTGTTAAATAAATGCCGCTGGTTAAATGACGAATGAGCAATAAAACGTGCAGACAATGTTTTACGATTCTCATTTAATTAGATCGTAAAAGACGCGAGTGATATATCCTTTTAGGAAACGAGTGCTGCGTGTGAGAAAATACGTTATAAAAAGTAATAATAGTAATGAGGAAAACCAAAGTCATAAAGGAACGAGTGGTTTTTCATATAAATGCAAAACTGAACAAGGAAATTGTTATCGAACGCACGATTGAAAAATGTCGATATTCGCTGGACGGAACGGGGAGGGGAGGGGAAGGGTGGCAAGAATATCGATGACACGCGTAAGGGACGTGCCGGTGTACAATGACGTTATCATTCGGCCGCATATATAGGACAGAAAACAAAGCGGCGTTCGCGTGGAATGCAAATGACGATTATTACGCGATTGGACAAGAATTCAAGCAACGCTGGACCGTAAGAATGCCAAACAAAATGGAATTGATTCTCTCATCACGTAATCATCGAGTAATGCGTATCCAATTTTTCTTTTCGCACTGTGTTTACTTGTAAAGAAAAGAAAAAGTTCTTTTTATACACACTCACGATCACGTACAAAACGATCATCTATTTTACTTTTATTCCGCGGAGAGAGATAGTTGACGTTTCAAACAGACAACTGAAACCGATTTAATTCGGTGTGCTTCACATTACATATGAACGCGATCCCTCGTTAATGATGGAGGACACGTACGCGCGACAAAATGTATAATCGAACGTAGGTGCGGCTTGTCAATGATTGCGTCGGAAATACAAGACTGGCAAAACCCATCATCGACCTGTTGCATGCATCGACGAAAAGAAGACGAGACAATACGGATATTTTGTACAATTCGTATAACTGCATTTCATCGTTGTTCCAAAAATTTATAAACATCGATAGATCTCAATTTTTCTTACGTACGAGACAATCGTCTGATAGTAGATCGACCAATCGAGCTCGATGTTTAAGAGTTCAAGTACAGGAACGGGAGAATTCCTTGGCAGAATTTAAAGGACGTGATGCGACGTGTCGTGATATAAACCGCAAAACGATACACGTGTCTCGTTCACGTACTGTATAATAGCAGTGGACGAGCTAAAGAAGTGGACGCCAGTCTGTCTCGGATCAGGAATGGGATTAGAAAGCACGTCAAGTCTCCTTGGGTCACGTCACCCAGATCGAGATTTAATCCGCGCCTGCCGCGTATTACGTCGATCTACAGCACTCTTCAAAGGACAATGCCATTTCTACGACCTTCTTGGAAAAAGCAATTCACGAAAGTGTCGACGATATCGATCAGCCAAGTGATCGCTGAAACACACTCTGAACTGTCTGTGATCTCTTTTAAAGTAAATCGCACACGTTTCGCGTATCTTAACCCTCTGTGTAACTTTCAGGTCACATGCTAATACATTGACATTTTACCAAATAATTTTAGTTTTTTCACAAGACGACGTACACGTTTTAATTGTATAATGTCTCTGAGATAACCAATAACACTACCGATGACAAAAAGCCGGGGTGTAAAGGAGTTCCAAAAATAAAATGTTCCAAATGCAACGTGCATCTATGTTTTAACGCCAAGTGCAAACTGTTTTATGGAGTTTTAAGGTTTTATTGCGCAGAAGCGCAAATATTGTAAACCATTGTTACTTCAAAGTTCACAAAGCGAATTAATTGTAATAAAATTGTTTGAAACTGGTACATTCTCTTTTCATCTGCGTATACAGGTTAATAATTGTTGATTTTCCGTTGCATAAATTTTTTTATATTTAAGAAAAAAATTCGACATTAAGAAAAAACCACAGAGGGTTAAATTCGAGAAACAAAAAGAGAAACGAACGACGAAATGCTCGATAATCAGTGACTTTCAGGTGTACGATAGGTATCATTAATCGAATTGATTTTAAGAAAAATTATACTTTAATCATTAACGTATAATGATCGACTGCTGTTGCAGGATGATGTAATCGAAATCAAGGAAATTTTCTATGACAATTTGTCAATCGAGGGAGGACGAATTAGGTTATTTAGATTCTGACCGTGTAAGTGTCTTTCTATTTGTGGATCTCCCGCTTTTCAATTCGCAGCGTCGTTTCATTGACAACACTTACAACTGCAATTATTGAAAATCGAATTAAATGGAGTTAATTTGTTTTCGTTGACTTTCAATTCTGTAATCACAGAAGCTTTCGATTAACCTCCTGCGCTGGAACGACGTGCCACGCACGTCGAGAATTTTTTGTCAATGAAAATTGCAATATTTCCACAGTTTTAACACAGTTTTAATATAATTCAGACAAAACATGAATGATAACGA